>VZQC01004533.1:48203-78145 GCA_009823505.1 Rhizomys pruinosus
GGGGGAAAAACCCTGGAAACATTTCCTCTGAAATTGAAAATGAGACAAGGGTTTATACTTCACATGCTCTTCTCCATTATAGTGCTTGAATTCTTAGCTCCAGTGATAAAGAGAAAGGAATGCATACAAATAGAAAAGGAGGAAGCCAAATTACCACCACTTGCCAACAGTATGATTCTGTATTGAAAATACCCTAGAGTAGTCACCTGAAAATGCCTGATATGATTAAAACTTTCAGCAAAGTAGCAGGATTGAAAATTAACATATGACAATCTGTGGCTTTTCTATATGCCAATAATGAACATGCTGAGAAATCTGGAAAACAATCATATTGCCAATAGATTAGAAAAGAAACAAACACACTAGGAATAAGACAGTCACTGCATATGCCCAAGTCCTGAAAGGATGTTCCTGCTTTCCTCTAGAAGGTCATACATTGAGGTCTTACATCAAGACCTTTGATCTGTTTTGTACTGATATTGGTACAAGATCAGAGATATGATTTAGTTTTAACATGAGGGTGTTCAGTTTTCCCAGCACCATTTGTTATGGAGAGTCTCTTTCCTTCAACATATGGTTTTGGCACCCTTGTTAAGAGTCCAATGGCTATAGGTGTGTGTGTGTGTGTGTGTGTGTGTGTGTGTGTGCACGTGCGTGTGTGTGTGTGTGTGTGTGTGTATGTGTGTGTGTGTTTGTGTGTGTGTGTATATGCTTATTTCTGGATCCTATATTATATTTCATTGGTCTATTCACAGGTTTTATGTCATTACCATGTTGTTTTTTTCCTTCAGGTCTGTAGTACAAACAGAAACCATGCAGTGTGATCTTCCAACATTGCTCTGTTTGCTCACTGCTGCTTTGGCTATTAGGAATCTTTTAGTGCTTTTACATTATTTTTAAGATTTTTTCTTGGTATGTAAAGAATGTCATTGGACTTTTGATGGAGATTAAGTTGAATCTGTAGGTGACTTTCATTGTCATAATATGAATTCTGCTAATCCATGAACATAGGAAGTCTTCTGTCTTCTTGTGTTTCTTCATTTCCTGTTGTCCAGTGCTTTATATTGTCATTTAAAGACACTTGCATGTATAATGGTTTTTTGAATTAGGAGTCTGGAAATAATATCAGCAAGAATTGAAAAATGAGATCTCACCAAGCTAAGAAGATCATGTATAAGCCAACCCAAGTGCCCTTCAACCAATGAGTGGATAGAGAAAATGTGGTACATCTACAAAATGAAGTTCTATGCAGGCAGTAAAGAAAGATGACATCATGAGCTTTGCAGGAAAATGGCTGGAGCTAGAAGACATCATGCTGAGTGAAGTAACACAGTCCCAGAAAAACAAACGATGAATGGTATCCCTCATCTGTGGATGCTAGTGCCAATTACCTAATTGTATTTCTTGTGCACGGCCCCTTGAGCTTTTGTCCAAGTAGTTGGGAGTGATGCATATTGGAAACAACAACAACAACAACAACAGAAAGGACTGCATCATAGAACTGAAACAGTGAACTTCTGCTCAAAACAGTCAACTTCCACATGGAGAATTTTAAGAAAGACTGAGAAAGAGATGAAAAGCATGTTTGGCAGAATACATGAGCTCTGGTGGGGTGGGAGGGTAGGGTGGGGGACACAGGTCTAGATTTGATAATCTTGTACAAAATATATATTAAAAAAATAAAATAATAAAATAAAAACGGCCAAGCCGCTTCTTTCAGGAGACCGACCAGCGCCTCACCTGGAGGAGTGGAATCCGCGGGCCAGTGGAGCCAGGTTTGGGAATAAGGTAGAGAAGCTGCAGGCAGGACCACGTTGAAGCCCCGGTGTTGTTATGGCAACCAGAGTAGAGACGCAGTCCGCCTCTACCGCCAGGTGCCATAGAGTCGTAGGCAAGGCCTCCGGCCCCTGACTGACAGCTTCCACCAGTTGCCGGTGTCCGCCGGCCGCGCTCCACCCGGGACTGACAGCTCCCGCCCCTAGTCCTGCTCTCGCGCGGTTTGAGCTCTCGCCGCCCGCAGGGGCTGACGGGAACCCGGCCGAGCTGAAGGGGGCCGATATGGCGGCGGCCGCATCGCTTCGCGGGGCGGTCCTGGGCCAGCGGGGCGCGGGGCTTCCAGGCTCACGTGCCCGGGGGCTGCTGGGTGTCGCGCGGCCTGGGCCGCTACCGCTGCAGACCCCTCAGGTGAGCGTTCTCACAGCCTGGGTCATCGCGCGCCCGCTGCCCTGAAGGTCACCGCGAGGAAGGAGGCTCCGGGCGCGCCAGGAGCCAAGCTAGGCACCCACGCCTCGGAGCTGCAGGGAGCGGCTGCCGGAGCTCGGGGTTGGCGGGCCGGGCAGTGGTGGGTCAGCACTGGATTCCCGTGGACGGCGCGTCCAGAACAGTGCCCGGAGCCGCAGTCTAGACCCGGCTGGCGCCCTGGAGTAATCCCACCCGACTTGTTCCGGCTGCCGGTGACCTTGGTCTGCCGCAGCACCCGCGATCCCCTAGGCCTGGCTCCGTGCTTGGGCTCCAGGAGTAGGTCTCTCATGCTCTACCGAGCCGAGTCGTGGCCCGACAGCCCGCAATGCGAGGGCTGCGGCAGGCGGTGTGGCTGGTGATGCGCGGTTGAGGGGAAGAGATAGATGTGTGTTCAGATCCCGGGTGGGTGGGTGCGGTCTTGGCAGACGCTGAACGGGGCTTTTGCAGGCAGTGTCCTTGTCCTCGAAGCCTGGTCTTTCCCGGGGCCGGAGGGTGATGCTGTCAGCGCTGGGCATGCTGGCGGCGGGGGGTGCAGGGCTAGCTGTGGCTCTTCATACTGCTGTGAGTGCCAGTGACCTGGAGCTGCACCCCCCCAGCTATCCATGGTCTCACCGCGGCCTCCTCTCCTCCTTGGACCACACCAGGTAGGTGTGTAGCTGGCGGGCTGGGGAATTCTGGGTGACTGAATCTTGAGGTCCTCCAACGACAACCATCTCTTTCTGTAGCATCCGGAGGGGGTTCCAGGTGTATAAGCAGGTGTGCTCCTCCTGCCACAGCATGGATTATGTGGCTTACCGCCACCTGGTGGGCGTCTGCTACACGGAGGATGAAGCTAAGGCACTGGCTGAGGAGGTGTGGGCCCAGGCGGGGATGGTGCGTGCTGGGCTTGGTGTTTCTATTGTAGTGGGACTCATGGATTGTGATGGGGTTTTTGGTGGCAGGTGGAGGTCCAGGATGGCCCCAACGACGATGGGGAGATGTTCATGAGGCCAGGGAAGTTATCTGACTATTTCCCAAAACCCTATCCCAACCCTGAGGCTGCCAGAGCTGCCAACAATGGAGCCTTGCCCCCGGACCTCAGCTACATTGTGCGAGCTAGGTACATGAGCTGCCCAGAGTGTGGGGCTGGAGAGGGGTTGGAAAATCTAGCTTTGTCAAGGGCTGAGCTATGTATTTGGTTTCAGGCATGGTGGTGAGGACTATGTATTCTCTTTGCTCACTGGCTACTGTGAGCCCCCCACTGGGGTATCATTGCGAGAAGGCCTCTATTTCAACCCTTACTTCCCTGGCCAAGCCATTGGGATGGCCCCTCCCATCTACACTGATGTCTTGGAGTATGATGATGGTGAGTGTCCTTGACCACAAGTCTTTCCACTCCTAGGACATTTCCCTTATATTCCTGGGCTGGGAGGTGCTGCTCCCTTCTCACCTGGCATGTTGTTGGTGCTGGTCTAAAGAGCCTTGGAGGACAGCGTTCATAGTACTGTGGGGTTCTGATCCCTTTGAAGTCTTGGGTAGGGGGTCAGCCTTTGCCTCTATGGAGCACAATGCACTGGGGTACCTTGGATTGGCACAAGTCCCCAGTGGTAGTTCTTACCACTTTTCCTTTGCCCCAGGCACCCCAGCTACCATGTCACAAGTCGCCAAGGATGTCGCCACCTTCCTCCGATGGGCATCTGAGCCAGAGCATGACCATCGGAAACGCATGGGGCTCAAGGTAAAGGGTTGGGCAAGAGCCATAGTGGGCACTGGTTGAGGGACTGGGGGGGGGGGTTTCTTTCCTGTCTACCTTCTCTGAGCTTGCTTTATTCCTAGATGTTAATGATGATGGGTTTGCTGCTGCCTCTGATCTATGCTATGAAGCGGCATAAGTGGTCAGTCCTGAAGAGTCGAAAGCTGGCATATCGGCCACCCAAGTGACCCTGTCTAGCATCTGCTTGCCATCTTGCCTGAACAGGCCCTCCAAGCCCAGGAACAGTCAGCCCTAGGCCTGTTCAGGCCCCATCTGGCCCACTGGTCTAGCTAGCCCCTCTTCACCTGGGACAAGGAGAAGGGGCAGGAGACCAGGCTTTTGCTCCAGATTTTCTCTCAGTCCTCATCATGGGAATAAATTAAGTTTCTCAACATACACAGTTGAGCTGTTCGGTGACTGGAACACACACTTAAAAGGAAGCCCTGGACTCACCCCCCCCCCCCCGTGTTGTGTCCTACTCTGCCCATTTGACAGTGCTAAATGTGGGGCAGAAGGAAAAAACTGTCAGTTAGTGGGCAGCAGCATGTGTATGCCTTGGCAGAGGTGGAAAGGGATTGCACAAGTGAACCAAGTGTTAAGTGGTGGCACATACCTTGAATCCCAGCACTCAGGAGGCAGAAGCAGGCTCTCTGTGAGTTCAAGGCCAGCCTGGTCTACAGAGAAAGCTCAAGGCCAGCTGGGACTAAAGGGAGATCCTGTCTCAAAAAAATACCGAAAAAAAAGAAAAAAACAAAACAAAACCTGAACCACTCAGCCTTTATCCTGAGGGCAATAGGGAACATTCAACATCCTACCAGGTGGAACAGAACTGCATTTGGAGGTCTAGGAAGTTTCCTGACAGATTGGGAAACTGAGACGGAACAGATAGCTAAAGGGTACCTGGGATGCTTATTAGTCTTGGCTGGACAGGTAGGCAAAAGGTCATGCTCTGGGTGTGTGGGAGCATCAGGGTAATACCCTGTCATAGAATGACACCTTGTAGTCTAGAGGTCTAAATTGGTGATGACACATAGCAGCACAGCACCCAAGAGCAGGATCAAAGACTCAGCACTCCGTAGACTCAGGATTCCTAGTGCTTAATTGCTGGCTCATCCTTGCTGGAGTAGTTGAGACATGATTGACTAAAATCTAGGAAAGTTCCAGGAGGGCAACAATGGGGGGGGGGGTCAGGGAGGAACCCTCAGCAGATGTAGCCCAGAGAGCCCCTGTAGGTTTAAAGGGCCTCAGCATCATGTTCTGTAACCACCGGGCTTCAGTCCACTTTTCAGTAGTCCCCTAGGTTTGGGGAACCCCATCTACTGATGGGACAGATTTTTGGTCTGAACAGCCCTGGCAGCTGGGGTGGCACCTGTGCACCAAGACTAGGACACTAGACTGGGTTTCAGGTGCCTTTAATTACTGGCTGTGGCCTGTGGTCTCCTAATATAATGGTAGCTCTTTCTCCCCAACAAGCAGCAGCGGTTTCCTGTGAAGTTCAGGTGGTGGTCCAGGGCTGGTGAAGAGAAGGCCATGTCCTCTGTAACCTAGAGGACAGGTCCTTCCCACTTGTTCTGCTGTGTACACCCTCACTCCCACCCACCCTCTTTTACCTTTGGTAGCTGCTAGGTAGAGGCTGTAGGAAGGGGGTCCCAAGCACAGGGCTTCTGAGTGCTACACATCTCACAGCCTGGACGATTCAGGGCATTGATGAAGGTGCACGAAGGGCAGGGCCAGCCAGGCTAGGAAAGTGGGGAGACTGACTATGCTTCCCAGCTCCTAACCCCACAGGTTAGGAGCTAACCCGCTCCCAGAGGGTCTGGTCACTTGCCCCACCTGAGGACTGGGGAGGCTGGAAATGGCAGGCTGCAGGGCTTGGGGCAGCTCCGATGACTGAGGAAACAAGCTTCCTGGTTTCCCATCCACCTGGGGCTGTCGAGGGCTGCATCCTATGGCAGAGGAAGTGGCTTAGGGTTGTCTCAGACTGCACCTCACCTCCCTTACCCCCATTAAGTACTGACCTGAGGCTTCTCGGGGGAACGAGAGCAAGTAAAGAAAAGCTGAGTCCCCATCTTGCCAGACCCCATAGGAAGCAATGCTACGTTCAGGCACACACAGGGACTGCCCGATGACCCAGCGCTGCACAGAGGGTGGGAAGCCGAAGTCTGAGAACACCTGAGGCCAGAACATCAGGGCAGGTGAACACTCAGGATCCTTGACTGACAAACGCACACACGCAGGGTTCCCTAGGCACCATGCTCACCTGCTCCTGGAGGGCTGCAATGGAGGAATGGGGGTGGATCTGCACTGAGACATGGGCAGAGGAGGCAGAGGACAAAGCAGATGTGACATCTTCAACTGTGACTTGCAGCCTAGGTCAGAATATAGATCAGGGATTGGATAGAGAAACTGGGAGGGTCAGGACATGGTCAGGAAGACCAGACTCACCTGATAGGACCTGATGGGAAGCAGGCCTCCCTGAGCTGGACACTCAGAGCCACATGGTGCTGTGCTAGGACTGCTGCCACTTGAGCTGCCTCTTTTTCATCCCCACCTGCAATGGCCTGGGCCAGGCGAGTAGCCAGATCTTCTACAGGAAAGGAAGGGGTTACCATAACCACAACCATACACCAGCCATACCCCATAGACTCCTCCAGCTACCAGTCCTTACCATTTTCCAAGTCTCTGGAACTTTGAGGAAGATCCACCTCAGGTTCGGTTGCTTTGGGTATTGGGGCCACAGAAGGGCATGGTGGAGGAACGGGGCTTGTTTCTGGGGCCAGGGCTGGGCTGCCACTGCCTAGGGGAGATGTGGAGTAGACTGGTGGTGCTGAGGGCAACCTGCACATGTCCCTTGGGAGTTCTGCATTTTATTTCCTTGTTCACACAACTCAAGCCATGATCGTCACATTTCACTTGTATCATTCTCTCAAGAAGTCTCCCTTGAGACCCTATTGTAAGTAGTAGCTTCACAGCTTTCTCATTCATTCTACCATCTCATTTCAAATATCTGCCTCCCCTCTAAAAATGAAATGTTCCAAGGAAGGTAGATGAGAGGTTTGGTCCATGTTAAAGAAGTGGGAAGATGGCTCAGTGGGTTAAAGCACTTGTCAGGAAAGCAGGAAGACCTAAGTTCAGAACCCCTAGAATCCACATAAAGGTGTGTAACCATGGCAATGTGCATCTGTGACCCCAGTGCTCCTACATGTGAGATGGAAGGTAAAGCTGTCCTAGGGGAAGGCAGAGGGAGCCACTGATTGTAACCAAAGAGGCCAGACTGTCTCAAACAAGTGGAAGATGAGGACTGACACCTGTCCTCTGATCTCCACACATGTGTCCCTGTATGAAAACAAACGCACACATATACACTAAAACAAACAGAAAAAAACAGTGCCCAGCAGTTGAGTGAGATCATGACTCATCTACTGTCCAGAGGCAAGAGGATCACTAAGAATTCAAGGCCAGCTTAGCTAGGCTACATAGCATGAGATCAGCCTCAACTACATACTGAAACTCTGTCACAAACAACACACAGTATAAAGCAAGGTTGCATACACATATTTGGTGAATGAATGACTTAAAAGGTCTTTTTCAGTGCTGAGTTACTCTGGTCTCTCTTACATCACACTGGCTGGCTTCCCCTCTAGCAGCGCCTCAGGTCTGATTTGTGGATTTTCCTTCCGAAAGTTCCTCTAGCATTGGTTAGGCCTCTATTCTTTATGCTTTCCTCTCTTGGTGACATTAGCTGACCTCTCCAACACCCAATTTTCACCTCTTCAGTGCCCCAGCTATCTCCATGCCCTCCCAAACATGCCCTGCATATAAAACTTGCTACCTGTCCTACCCCTGCCACCTGGGCCCCCTTCCCTTTGTCTCCCCTCTTCCATTGTTTAATGGAACCATGAAACCCATCTAATTCCATCTCCTAAGAACCTCTGGCTCTCTCTCCAGCCTTGTTTGCATCACCCCATGACTTCAGTCTTTTTTTTTTTTTTTTGAAACAGGGTCTCCCTGTAGCCCCAGTTGGCCTGGAACTCGATATGTAGACCAGGCTAGCCTTGAACTCCCAGAAATCCGCCTGCCTCTGCCTTCCAAGTGCTGGGAATTAAAGGGGTTCTCCACCAGCTGATTTCAGTCTATTTTAAGTAGTATAGACCTGAGCCTGTCATTTCTCCACTGAACATACTCCTGATGCTCTTCAACCCTCAGTCCTGCAGCCCTGCTTGCCATTCCTTTTCACACTCGCCTGGTACAGCAGATGTCAGCTCCTGAATCTCTTATTTTCTCCTTGTAGAGGACTTTTCAGGTGATAGCTTCTCCCATCACTGTTCCCACCCACAACTAGAAAGCCGGGGTTACTCCAAATGAGCCTTTATTCCAGACACTGACCATTTTGTCCCTCCGCGGTAGCACCTCGCACCAGGGCTGCCCACTGCTGTGCTTCCTGAGAGTTGAGGAAGTGCACACTGAGGGTTCCAGGCCCTCCTGGTGGAGGCTGCAGCTCGTGTTGGCTGGGGCCACAGACGGTGTAACAAACAGACTCCAAGGGCCACTCTAGACTGACCTGAAGAGGGAGTGAGCCCAGGGTCAGCGGTCCTCACCTTGAACCACACGAAGATCAAGGTGACATGTGACCTTTATGTGTTCTGCGTACTTATAAAGCAGGCATCAGCATCGTCCGCATTTTACAGACAAGCTACGAAAAGTAATTGCTTAAGGGCACTCAGCAAGACAACGCAGCGGGCTGACTCCTACGCGGCCCACACTCACCGCCCCAGGTCCCACGCCTAACAGCTCCAGCCAGAAGCGCCCAGGCCGCTCGGGGTCGGCCCTCAGCTCTAGCCGGTGCAGCTGTGCCTCGGTGTCCTGGCCTGGACCCAGAGGCCTCACCAAGGCGAGCACAGCCAAGAGCACTGCAGGCGAACCCGGGTCTTCCTCCGCTGCCGCCCCGCCCGCGGGCGGCGCCATCTCACGTCCCTCAGGGTCCTGCCCTCCGAGCCGACTTCCGTGATGCTGGACTGCTGAGCCCTCCGCCGGGCAGAAACCAGGGCTGTGAACCCGGGTTCCGGGTGGGTGCGCGGGAGCGTGGGGAGTAAGACCGAGGGACGCGAACTGACGGAGCTCGAACCTCTCTGTTCAGGGTGGACTCGGCCCGAGGGTCTTCAGACATCCGGTCGGGCAGTTCAGTGTGAGCTGGTCCCTGGGGCAGCGTTAGGGACCAAACACTAGTCACAGAGCAAGCGCGGACTCTTCCGGACAAGACTACTACAACACCTGGCTGCAGCCGGGCGCAGGTCCTGGGCCGGGGGAAAGGACCCCAGCATCCACCCGAGCCCTCCCAGAGTCCTTACGACTCTGGGAACCGGTTTGGCTCCGGGTTTGGGAGTGGGGGAGGTGGGAGTGGCCTTAGCCAATAAACACTAAAGAAGGAAGCGGGTTCGTTAGCCGAGGAACTGACAGACAGGCCATTCAGCCAATAGGCGTGGGAGGTACCACTGAGTGACAGCGCGCGCTCCCAATGGCTTATCGTGCTGTGGGTTCCAAAGCTGGGTGGACCACTCCGGGCAGTGGGGCCGTGCCTTGCGGACGCTTGTTGTTGTCGCACCCGGGGAGGAGGAGGTTGCTGTTTCCTTCTCTGGCTGGTGATCTGTAGCGGTCCTCGGCAGGCAGGTGGCAAGAGCAGGCGCTGCAGGGGGGCAAGGCTATGTGGCGGTGGCAGCCCGGATGGGCCGGCAAGGCCAGGAGTAACGGGACGTCGCCGCGAAGCTTCCCCCGGATACAGTGTGGCCCGAGTGGAGGCCGCGGCGCCGCCCTCCAGCCCTGAGGAGCCAGCGCTGATCGCAGACTGCGTCGCCGTCGCGTCCACACCGACGCTAAGGTTTCCGGCTAACCTGATCCGATATAGTCCATCCCCGGCAGGTGGGTGTCGGCCTTGTGCCCCGACCCGCCCGGGGCCGCAGGAACCACAGTCCCCAGCAGGCCTCGCGCTCGTCCACTGCCTCCTGGGACTTGTAGTTCAGCATTGCCCCGGGGGCGGGGGTGTGTGGAGGGGGACTCTTTGGTGCATTGCCTCCTGGGGCTTGTAGTCCCGTCCCACCCCCTTCCGATGTCTCTGCTGGTGGGTGCCACTTGCCTTGCTGGGCGCCGTGGCCCGACAGACGCAGGCATAGGCGGTCGGGGCCGTGGCGCCTACCTAGGTTTTTGGGCATAGGAGAACTACGCACCCTTGCAGAATAGAACCGAAGAGCTTGTGAGTGTCCTTTCCTCTCCAGGGAGCTGCGAAACAGCCCATAAAACAGGGAAAGAGCATCCATGCAGGTGATCCATAGGGCCCGAGCCCCTGGTGTCCTGGTTCCTAACAGGATTGTGAATTCTTACCTGAGAAGCTTAGCACAGCCTGAGGGTTTTTGCAGAATGCAGGAGTCATTCTTTAGCTTTTTGTTTTGTTTTGTTTTGTTTTTTATCTGGATGGGGCTAGGAGTAAGCAGAATTCAAGCTGGGCCCTCAGCTGGCTCAGGACAGCTCCGGACTCTTGTACAGTGCAGGAGGTGTGGCTGAGCTGGAGCATGGGCTTGCACCTCAAGTAACAGGTCCTTACCATCTCTGCCAAAGTTGAGTGCTCAGGTGCAGGTAGAGCAAGGGGGAGGAGCTTATGTGAAGGACTCAGCTGGGAGCAGCGCCCTGCTAGTGGGTATGAAGGCAGAAGGTGGAGCTAGGTAGTCACACGTGGCTTCCCACATCCTCAGGTAGCCCGGCTCTAGTCCCTCTGGTACCAGGAGCCCCCTCCCAAAGGACATGAAGCTGTTGGAGAACTCCAGCTTCGAGGCCATCAACTCACAGTTGACGGTGGAGACTGGAGATGCCCATATTATTGGCAGGTGAGGCTGGAGGCTCTGGAAGGGTCAACCTCTCAAAGATTTCTGCTGTGGGCCCTGAGTTAAACCCCAGAGGAGCCTGCTCATGGTCCTGCTTGCATCCTGTAGGATTGAAAGCTACTCATGTAAGATGGCAGGAGATGACAAGCACATGTTCAAGCAGTTCTGCCAGGACGGCCAGCCCCATGTGCTGGAGGCGCTGTCCCCACCCCAGACTTCAGGCCTCAGCCCTAGCAGGTGCGTTGAGGTGTGGCCTGCCTTTTTGAGGATGTAGGGTGGTGGGCTAGGCTGACATTTGTCTCTGTGCAGACTGAGCAAGAGCCAGGGTGGTGAGGATGAGAGTCCTCTCAGCGACAAGTGCAGCCGCAAGACCCTCTTCTATCTGATTGCCACACTCAATGAGTCCTTCCGGCCAGACTATGACTTCAGCACAGCCCGAAGCCATGAGTTCAGCCGGGAACCCAGTCTCAGTTGGGTAAGGACAGGTGGAGGGACCCAAAATCTTGCAATTGTTCCCGTTGCTTTTCTCTACTTTGGTTCTTGGTATCTACGGCTGTGCTAGACCTAGGTCGTCCCTGACTGTAATCTACCCTAGGTGGTGAATGCCGTCAACTGCAGCCTGTTCTCAGCTGTGCGGGAGGACTTCAAGGCTCTGAAGCCACAGCTGTGGAATGCAGTGGATGAGGAGATCTGTCTAGCTGAATGTGACATCTACAGGTGAGTTCATGTCTTGTAAGTGGGCCCACCAGGTGTGTGTGGCAGTGGGTGCCTCACACATCTGCTTGACTCACCCTCCAGCTATAACCCAGATCTGGACTCGGACCCTTTTGGGGAGGATGGCAGCCTCTGGTCCTTCAACTATTTCTTTTACAACAAACGGCTCAAGCGGATTGTCTTCTTTAGCTGCCGCTCCATCAGGTTGGTCCCCCTGTTCTACTCAGACCATTCCTTAACTAGGTCTGCCCTTCCTGAACAGGTCTGGGGCAGGCAGGTGGTCCTAAGACTGACTCCTTCCTCCCACCCAGTGGTTCCACCTACACACCCTCAGAGGCAGGCACTGCACTGGACCTGGACCTGGGAACAGAAGAAGTTGAGGGCAGGGCAGAGGGGACCAGCACCATGGAGGGAGACAGGTGTGTAATGGCGGTGGAGGAGGACGTGAGGGCAGGGCAGAGGGGACCAGCACCATGGAGGGGGACAGGTGTGTGATGGCGGTGAAGGAGGACGTGAGGGCAGGGCAGAGGGGACCAGCACCATGGAGGGGGACAGATGTGTGATGGCAGTGGAGGAGGACGTGAGGGCAGGGCAGAGGGGACCAGCACCATGGAAGGAGACAGGTGTGTGATGGCGGTGGAGGAGGACGTGAGGGCAGGGCAGAGGGGACCAGCACCATGGAGGGGGACAGGTGTGTGATAGCAGTGAAGGAGGACGTGAGGGCAGGGCAGAGAGGACCAGCACCATGGAGGGGGACAGGTGTGTGATGGCAGTGGAGGAGGACGTGAGGGCAGGGCAGAGGGGACCAGCACCATGGAGGGAGACAGGTGTGTGATGGCGGTGGAGGAGGACGTGAGGGCAGGGCAGAGGGGACCAGCACCATGGAGGGGGACAGGTGTGTGATGGCGGTGGAGGAGGACATGAGGGCAGGGCAGAGGGGACCAGCACCATGGAGGGAGACAGGTGTGTGATGGCGGTGGAGGAGGACGTGAGGGCAGGGCAGAGGGGACCAGCACCATGGAGGGAGACAGGTGTGTGATGGCGGTGGAGGAGGACGTGAGGGCAGGGCAGAGGGGACCAGCACCATGGAGGGGGACAGGTGTGTGATGGCGGTGGAGGAGGACGTGAGGGCAGGGCAGAGGGGACCAGCACCATGGAGGGGGACAGGTGTGTGATGGCGGTGGAGGAGGACGTGAGGGCAGGGCAGAGGGGACCAGCACCATGGAGGGGGACAGGTGTGTGATGGCGGTGGAGGAGGACGTGAGGGCAGGGCAGAGGGGACCAGCACCATGGAGGGGGACAGGTGTGTGATGGCGGTGGAGGAGGACGTGAGGGCAGGGCAGAGGGGACCAGCACCATGGAGGGGGACAGGTGTGTGATGGCGGTGGAGGAGGACGTGAGGGCAGGGCAGAGGGGACCAGCACCATGGAGGGAGACAGGTGTGTGATGGCGGTGGAGGAGGACGTGAGGGCAGGGCAGAGGGGACCAGCACCATGGAGGGGGACAGGTGTGTGATGGCGGTGGAGGAGGACGTGAGGGCAGGGCAGAGGGGACCAGCACCATGGAGGGGGACAGGTGTGTGATGGCGGTGGAGGATGTGAGGGCAGGGCAGAGGGGACCAGCACCATGGAGGGGGACAGGTATGTCATGGCGGTGGAGGATGCGAGGGCAGGGCAGACGGGACCAGCACCATGGAGGGGGACAGGTGTGTGATGGCGGTGGAGGACATGAGGGCAGGGCAGAGGGGGCCAGCACCATGGAGGGGGACAGGTGTGGTGGTGGTGGCCCCATCCTCTGGAGGACAGAGTGGGTGGGATCAGGGTCCACCTTCCTGTTCTGGATGGTGTCTCCTGAAGGCTTGCTGTGTGCCAACCCCTGCCTAGGGTCTCAGTGATCTGTATGTGATGAGGAGGAACAGAGGTCTCTGCACCATCCAGCTTCAGCCAGTGCCTGGATCTGCCCACCTAGGAGCCCGAGAGCCTCCCCCGATGCCCGCCATGCCATGGCACTGCCACAGCCCTGGCATCGCCCAAGGTCATATCTGCCTAGCCCGTTGGCTTCAGCCTGTGGATGTCCACTCAACCCCTGCAGGCTTCTGCCCATGTTCTGGCTGGACTAGACAGCACAGGGCCTCGTGGAAAGAGTGACTGCCCTGTACACCAGTCTGCCACAGGCGGAACATGTGGACCACAGAGTTTATTTTTGTATCTTAATGGGCCTGTACACTCCAGCTCCAAGGGCCGGTGAATTGAGGTTCTATAAGCAGGCCCAGTGCTTACGGCTCTGGTCTTGGGCCAGCCCCCAGTGCCCACTTATCCCCCCACCTTTCCCGGTGGACCATGTGCACTGAGTGTCACTTTGCTGCAGCTCATTCGTTTCCAATAAAAGTTTCTGTGACTTCACTGGGGACCTGTGTATTCTTATGGAGACGGGGCCTGCATCGGAGTGGGGCCTGCATCAGGGGTGGGCCTGTGTTGGGGGCGGGGCCTGTAGCTCTGGTATCCTAGCAACAGCTACTGTTTGAGACCACTCAATCCCAAGAGCTGTTAAGACTCCAGGACATGGAGGACACCGTGATGGACACAGCAATACCTTTGCAGCTGAGGGTGACAACGTGGTTCTGGATGGGGACCTGTATGATCAGGACGCCTATGAGGTTCCAGACCCTGGGGTGCTCTCAGAAAAGAACAGTGAGGGGACCTAGCACGATCCAGCTCCCCACTAGGAAGCAGACCCTACTCGGGCTCAGTTCATCCTGGAGTTGCAGCTCCCTTGGGCAGTCCTTGACCCAGTATGGTCCTCAGAGGAGGGCTCCTTTTCACCCACCACCTCTAAGATTGGGGCATAAAGCTCTAGGTGACACTGCCTTCTCCACCGGCCCACAGAGCTGGGTCTCATGGGAGCACCGCAGGCTGTACAGCTCTTTACTAATAGCTAGCATTGGCAAAACATGACACTGCGTTCCCGAGCAAGACAGATGTGGCTGTACCTGCAAACACCTCCACGACGTGGAAAAGGTGCGGTTCTCTAGGAGATCTCTTTCAGTTGGGCTTTTCCTTAGAGATACTGGGTACCAGCTCTGCTGGTCCTCTTGAATTGCCCTCCCCAAAGAGCTCCTGCACTGTCACTTACACATACAGCTCCTGCACCGTCACTTACACATACAGCTCCTGCACCGACACTTACACAGAGAGCTCCTGCACCAACACTTACACAGAGAGCTCCTGCACCAACACTTACACATACAGCTCCTGCACCATCACTTACACATACAGCTCCTGCACCGACACACATACAGCTCCTGCACCAACACTTACACATACAGCTCCTGCACCGACACTTACACATACAGCTCCTGCACCGACACTTACACATACAGCTCCTGCACCGACACACATACAGCTCCTGCACCAACACTTACACATACAGCTCCTGCACCGACACTTACACATAGAGCTCCTGCACCGACACTTACACAGAGAGCTCCTGCACCGACACTTACACACAGAGCTCCTGCACCGACACTTACACATACAGCTCCTGCACCAACACACATACAGCTTCTACACTGACACTTACACATACAGCTCCTGCACTGACACTTACACATACAGCTCCTGCACCAACACACATACAGCTCCTACACTGACACTTACACATAGAGCTCCTGCACCGACACTTACACAGAGAGCTCCTACACTGACACTTACACATACAGCTCCTGCACCGTCACACATACAGCTCCTACACTGACACTTACACATACAGCTCCTGCACCGACACACATACAGCTCCTGCACTGACACACATACAGCTCCTACAGTGACACTTACACATACAGCTCCTGCACTGACACTTACACATACAGCTCCTGCACTGACACTTACACATACAGCTCCTGCACCGACACTTACACATACAGCTCCTGCACCGACACTTACACATACAGCTCCTGCACCGACACTTACACATACAGCTCCTGCACCGACACTTACACATACAGCTCCTGCACCGACACTTACACATACAGCTCCTGCACCGACACTTACACATACAGCTCCTGCACCGACACTTACACATACAGCTCCTGCACCGACACTTACACATACAGCTCCTGCACCGACACTTACACATACAGCTCCTGCACCGACACTTACACATACAGCTCCTGCACCGACACTTACACATACAGCTCCTGCACCGACACTTACACATACAGCTCCTGCACCGACACTTACACATACAGCTCCTGCACCGACACTTACACATACAGCTCCTGCACCGACACTTACACATACAGCTCCTGCACCGACACTTACACATACAGCTCCTGCACCGACACTTACACATACAGCTCCTGCACCGACACTTACACATACAGCTCCTGCACCGACACTTACACATACAGCTCCTGCACCGACACTTACACATACAGCTCCTGCACCGACACTTACACATACAGCTCCTGCACCGACACTTACACATACAGCTCCTGCACCGACACTTACACATACAGCTCCTGCACCGACACTTACACATACAGCTCCTGCACCGACACTTACACATACAGCTCCTGCACCGACACTTACACATACAGCTCCTGCACCGACACTTACACATACAGCTCCTGCACCGACACTTACACATACAGCTCCTGCACCGACACTTACACATACAGCTCCTGCACCGACACTTACACATACAGCTCCTGCACCGACACTTACACATACAGCTCCTGCACCGACACTTACACATACAGCTCCTGCACCGACACTTACACATACAGCTCCTGCACCGACACTTACACATACAGCTCCTGCACCGACACTTACACATACAGCTCCTGCACCGACACTTACACATACAGCTCCTGCACCGACACTTACACATACAGCTCCTGCACCGACACTTACACATACAGCTCCTGCACCGACACTTACACATACAGCTCCTGCACCGACACTTACACATACAGCTCCTGCACCGACACTTACACATACAGCTCCTGCACCGACACTTACACATACAGCTCCTGCACCGACACTTACACATACAGCTCCTGCACCGACACTTACACATACAGCTCCTGCACCGACACTTACACATACAGCTCCTGCACCGACACTTACACATACAGCTCCTGCACCGACACTTACACATACAGCTCCTGCACCGACACTTACACATACAGCTCCTGCACCGACACTTACACATACAGCTCCTGCACCGACACTTACACATACAGCTCCTGCACCGACACTTACACATACAGCTCCTGCACCGACACTTACACATACAGCTCCTGCACCGACACTTACACATACAGCTCCTGCACCGACACTTACACATACAGCTCCTGCACCGACACTTACACATACAGCTCCTGCACCGACACTTACACATACAGCTCCTGCACCGACACTTACACATACAGCTCCTGCACCGACACTTACACATACAGCTCCTGCACCGACACTTACACATACAGCTCCTGCACCGACACTTACACATACAGCTCCTGCACCGACACTTACACATACAGCTCCTGCACCGACACTTACACATACAGCTCCTGCACCGACACTTACACATACAGCTCCTGCACCGACACTTACACATACAGCTCCTGCACCGACACTTACACATACAGCTCCTGCACCGACACTTACACATACAGCTCCTGCACCGACACTTACACATACAGCTCCTGCACCGACACTTACACATACAGCTCCTGCACCGACACTTACACATACAGCTCCTGCACCGACACTTACACATACAGCTCCTGCACCGACACTTACACATACAGCTCCTGCACCGACACTTACACATACAGCTCCTGCACCGACACTTACACATACAGCTCCTGCACCGACACTTACACATACAGCTCCTGCACCGACACTTACACATACAGCTCCTGCACCGACACTTACACATACAGCTCCTGCACTGACACTTACACATACAGCTCCTGCACTGACACTTACACATACAGCTCCTGCACTGACACTTACACATACAGCTCCTGCACCATCACTTACACATAGAGCTCCTGCACCGTCACTTACACATAGAGCTCCTGCACCATCACTTACTCATACAGCTCCTGCACTGACACTTACACATACAGCTCCTGCACCATCACTTACACATAGAGCTCCTGCACCGTCACTTACACATAGAGCTCCTGCACCATCACTTACTCATACAGCTCCTGCACTGACACTTACACATACAGCTCCTGCACCATCACTTACACATAGAGCTCCTGCACCATCACTTACACATAGAGCTCCTGCACTGTCACTTACACACGGTCTATCTAATCTGGTTTTCAGGATAAAAGTTCAGAGCTGCGTGTCACTCTCGTGACCCATGTGTTGGAGCCACTTCTTTGCCTGGTGGTGCAGCCTGGCTGCCCTCAGCAACACAGGATTTAGTGGGTAGACACTTCGTGGTGCTAAATGGTGCAGGTTTCCTGCACCAGCATACCAAGGATGGCTGGCTGCAGATGAAGCTGCAGGCTCCTGTGATGCTTACCAGGCTGGTGACTGTGTTGGGCCCTCTGGGAGCAGTGGGTCGCTTTGTAGGGTGGGGCCCTGCTGGGCTAGCCATACTAGGGCCAGACTTCAGCCTAATCTGGCTGAGCAAGCCAAGAATGAGCAAGAAACCAGGCCAGGAGCCCATTTGCTGCTTACCAGTGCCCAACCTGGGGCTGTTGCTTGTGGCCCAGGTCAGTGGCAGCCTGGAGCTATGGAGGTTCTGTTCAGGTGGTCGCCACCTGGTGTCCTGTGGCTTACCCTTGCATACAACACCAGGCCTGAAAGGCTCCCTCGTGTGGCTGACTCTGGGACTGTCAGCTAACCTACACACCAAGCATTGCTTTGCAGTGTATGGCTCAGCTGTGCTCACTTTCAATCTGAACTCCTGGGCTCTCGTAGATGTGTGTCAGGACCTGCACAAAACATGAGGGGAGTCAGGGGACAGGTGGAGGGGAGGCAGATTCCCCTGAGGAGCGCCAATCACTGCAGGGACATGCGACCCACACACCGGGCTGTACTGAGTTCAGGCAACCTCCCATACCCCCACCTCTAGCATCATCTCGGACCTTGAGTACTGTGAGGAGGTAGAGACCATGGTGACAGCATCCCGAGACAGTACGGTGAAGGTGTGGGAGGCTGACTGGCAGATCCGGATGGTGTTCGTTGGCCACACAGGTGCACCACAGTCAGCTCTTGCAGCCCCTCTCCTTTAAAGAGCTCTGTCTAGGGGGTGGGGGGGCTGGTGTGGCACATCTTTATTCCCAGCACTTGGGAGGCAGAGGCAGGAGGAGCTCTGTGAGTTCAAGGCCAGCCTGGTCTACATAGCAAGTTCCAGGCCAGCTGGGGCTACAGGGAGACCCTGTCTCAAAAAGAAACAAACAAAAAAAAGCTCCTCTGTCCAGAATCTCTGCCTGCTGTGGGCAGCTTCTCTGTGTTGGCTGCATCCCAGGAACCCCTGGTGTGGCAGACTGACCTGACCTGCATGTCTCCTGCAGGCCCAGTGACAGCTATGACTGTGCCCCCAAACACCGCCCTGGTGATATCCGCCTCACAGGATGGGACTCTACGCACGTGGGACCTGCGGGGGGCAGCTCGTGGGAGAGGTGACCCTGGGGAGCCCTAGCCCAAACATGCCCTCTGGGAGAGTGAGAGGCCTGCTGGCCCCTGCAGGCCCTGGCTAGCCTGTGCTCTCCCTGTGCTCAAAAAACACAGAGCTGTTTCGCTTGCGTGATCTATACTCGCCTTTGGCACAGCTGTCTGCACAGGTGCTCCTCATCCAGGTGGCGCCAGTGCTGCCCGCACCGACTGACCCGGCTCTGCCCTCGCATCTTGTGTGCACCTATGCAGATGGGTCAGTCTATCTGGTGTCGGCTATAACAGGACGCACGGTGACCTCACTAACGCTGGACCCAGAGGACTGTGCAGCCACGGTGGCTTACTGTTTGCCCAGAGAAGCGCTGTGGCTGTTGACAGGCTCAGGGTACCTGGTGCGCGTCAATACAGCACGCTCCCCTATGGTCGTGTTGCATTGCCTGCGCCCGCCTCGAACCCCAGCGCCACACCCCTGCTGCCTACACCTCTACAGCCACCTCACAGACGCTCGAAGTGCATTCTCCTGCTGGGAGATCGTGCGCCAGAATCGGGGCAAGATGCGCCGCAGCACCCTTGCCTGGGCCTGGAAAAACAAAAATAGGTGAGTGTTTGAGCCACCTAAGGCTGGAAGGGCAGAATGTGGCCAAGATAGTGACAGACCCTGCCAGCAGGCTCCTTCACCTCCTACAGGTACCTGCAGGTGACAGGGCACACAGATGGCACTCTGTCGGTGCTAGATTGGCGTTCATCAATGACAGACTTTCGTACAGAAGCACATAGCCCAGGACCAGTGACAGCTATTGCATCTTCCTGGAACTGCATCGTGACTTCAGGTCAGTGCCTGCTCTCCCTATAAGGCAGCCTGAGAGCCCTTCTCCTTCCTGAAAGCCCCGCCTTGGCTCTTGCTACCCCGAGGTGGAGATCTGACTGTAAAGGTGTGGTGTGTGTTCCCTACGCTGAGGAGTGCCTAAGCCTGCTGCGCACCTTCTCTGGTGGCCACCCAATGGTCATGCTCTGTGTTTTGGACAAGCGTGTCACTGTAGGATTTGAGGACCCAGAGAGTGCCACCTGTGGCCTGGTGCAATTTGGCCTGGGTGACAAGATGCGCTTTTACGCTTTGACCACCGGCCACAGGATGACCCTATGGATCACATTACAGGTGAGCGGAGGCCCGAAAAACAGATGAGCCCTGATTGTCATTGGTTCCTAACCTTGGCTCTGTTCCCAGGCCTGTGTTGCTGCCCCACCCTCAAGCTCTATGCCTGCTCCAGCTTGGATTGCACTGTCAGAATCTGGATCTGGGAGAATTGCCTGTTACAGTGGGCTGGGCTCTCCTGACCTCTGCTCCTCACTCAAGTCCAATGGCTGGACTGAGGGCACAGGGCCTTTGCCCTTCCCACTGCCGCAGATTCCCACTCTGAAGCAGAGGCTAGACTCTGAGCTCTGGGTATCTTTGCAGGCTCCTACACCTGAATGGTCCTCCTCAGGCCCTGGCCTTCTCCAGCAACAGTGGAGACCTGGTTCTGGCACTCGGTTCCCGCCTCTGCCTGGTGTCCCATAAGCTCTACCTACCCACATCCTATCTGGCTAAGGTATACAGTGAGGACAGGGTGGGAAAGCTGGGGCTGTTGCCCCAGGCTAGGGAGCAAAGGTCTACTTGCTTTGTCAGAAACTGTCAGAAGGTCTCTGATATGGTGGATGACCCTCCACTCCCACTGACCAGCCAGAAGCCACTGATGTCCACTGAGATGCAGAGCTCACCAGCCTGCATGGGGCAGCCAGCCTCAGGTCTGCTGTCAGGACCACTCGTCAGCCCTTGCTTACCTGTGTTCCCACAGTATGAGGATTCTGCATTCCTGAATCCTTCTGAGATTGTCACATCCCAGCCCCAGAATCTTTTCTCCGGCTGGTCCTCTCTCCAGATTCTGAGCCATTCCACCAGTAATGCCCGAGTCTCACCTGTGCCTGTTCTTGTCCGCAGTAGAACTTGCCCTTCATCCATCACCATAGAGAAATACTTCAGAAGCCAGTGTTGGAGAAGGTAGTGTGGGTCTTAACCTCCACTAGCCCAATGCCCAGCTCTGCCCCATGCCCAGACTCAGGCCACAGCATCTCAGTCCCTGGCCTGGAGCTCCCAGAGAGTCTTCAAGGAAGAATAGGCTGTTCTCTGACCCCCATTTCAGGAGCTGGAGGATCTTATGGCCCAGGATAAAGACCTCCAGCAGTTGAGGCTTGGGCTAGTGGTCCCAGCACAGCAGCCCCCACCTGCCTGGAAGTTACGCCAGGAAGCTTTTCACAGCTACCTACACCTGATCTATGGGTCTGAGCTGCTTGTAGGTGTGGGGTCGGTCAGCCCTGCCCCACCCTGACCCTGACCCTGGCACTTCCCTTTATCCCAGTCGCAACACAGCAACTTATTCCTATCGCAGGACATAAAATCTGGAAAGGAGTCTGTGCAGTGGGACAACGAGACCCCCAGCATGGAGAAAACATCCCAGGACATGTGGAACCAGTCAAAAGCTGCTACCTATGTTGGGAAGGCTGCAGTCAGCATGGAAGTTCAACCAGTGCCCACATCCCCAGCCCCTGGACACTCCCTCCATCCTGAAATCTAGGGTGAGGGGTCTAGCAGATGGGAAGCCACATATCCAAGGGCAGTTTCAAGGGGTTCTAGGGGTTGTGCTTTATTCTGAACCCCTCTTCCCTTCCCAGGTTCCATTGTTGGTGCAGAGATGGCCAGAGAAGGATCTCTCAACACTCAGGGGCTTCTTTCCTGCCACTGTAAGGTCCCACATGGTGAGACCTCCAGGTTCTTCCCACGTGGTGAGACCTCCCGGTTCTTCCCACGTGGTGAGACCTCCTGGTTCTTCCCACGTGGTGAGACCTCCCAGTTCTTCCCACGTGGTGAGACCTCCCGGTTCTTCCCACGTGGTGAGACCTCCCGGTTCTTCCTGCAGGGCTCGCTCTCTCTCTCTCTCTCTCTCTCTCCCTCCTCTCTCTCTCTTCGTCTTTTTGAGACGGGGTCACCTTGTAGCCCAGGCTTATCTGGAACTTGTTGTGTAGACCAAGCTGGCCTTGAACTCACAGAGATCCACCTGCCTCTGCCTCCCAAAAGCTGGGACTAAAGGCATACGCCACCACACTTGGCTGGTCTCTCTTTTTGAATCTCCTGTATCCATTTGCTGTAAGGCATTATGTCCCAATCAGACCAAGGGCCATGGGCCACCTGGAGCCTTTAGTGCCCAGGCTTCCGAACTCTGTACCTCTTGTCCCTTGCCCAGTTTCGGTGTGGTTATGGATATGGGATCCTTGCTACCTCCCAGGCCTAGGCTTGAACTAGGGATCCCTTACCACTGGTTGTGTCTGCATACCCCTCTAGCTGGTGGGAGGGCTACATTCCCTATGGACTTTTTCTGGAAGATCAGAGTCCCTATATTTGAGGCAAGCAAAGTCAAGCGGAGCCAGTCCCTCAAGATCCACTCTCTTTCCACACTTGGGCACCAGGAAGACTCTAGGTCCTTCCTTGCTCAGCTTACACCTGGCTCTCACTCAGGTGCATCATTTCCAGCTCAATCCATCTCTGTCCAAGCTCCTTTCTTCCTACATGCCCTGCTCTACCATGTTTTTTTTTTTATTTTGTATGTGTATGAATGTACTGTGTGCATGCATGTTTGTGCACCTGTGTCATGCAATGCCATGGAGGTCAGAAGAGGGCACTGGATTCCCCTGGAACTGGAGTTAAAGATGGTTCTCAACCACCATTTGGGTGCTGGGGATCGAACCCGGGTCCTCTGCAAGAGCAGTCAGCTATCTTAACTGCTAGGCCATGTCTCCAGCCCTCTATCATGTTTTTTATAGACATCCCTGGTTAGGTTTCAGGTCAGGTACTGTTGAGAGCGTGTGCTTGGTCAGGCCCTATCAGGAGCCACCCCATTAAGTTTCCAGTCCCCCCCCCACAAGATTGTCCTTCTACATGGCCTCCCAAATTAAACCACCCATCTGCGCACTGAAAACAGAGGTTGCCAGTGTAGATTAGCTCATGGAGGCCTATGGTCATGGGGAGGCCTATGGTCATGGGGAGGCCTATGGTCATGGGAGTTTCTCCCCAGTGGTGTTCCAATTGGGGGCTTCAGATTCTCAGCCCACCCTGCTATCTACCTCCAGGACCACCCACAGCCCATCAGCTTTCCTGGCTGTGTGCCCAACTCCGTAGTATATAGCGGATGTGGTTTCGTGCAGAGGTCAGCTGCCTTGGATCCCTGGCTGAGCTCACCTCCCAGAGCAAACTCAAGGCAAGAAATGGGGCTAGAGGTGATCAGAGAGGGCTTTGCTGTCCCCACAGCCTGCCACATGCCTCTTGTACTCTTCCCTCTGCAGTACCATGGAAGCCAGGATGACCTGTGGCTGAAGCAGCACCGCAGGCGCTCTGCTTCCAGGTGGCAGAAGAGGATGATCCATTGGCTTCAGGGGAAAGCGGAAGAGGAGGAGGAGGAGGAGAAGGAGGAGGAGGAAGATGAGGAGGATCTGGATCTGGAGCTGGACTGGTCCTCTTTCCTGACTTCTGATGAGCAGCAAGAATTATTAGAACTAGACACTCGAGTAAGCACTCCAATCTCTCATTGGAAGGGTGGAGTTCGTGCTCAAAAGGGCAGACCTGCAGCTGCTGTCACTTTTCCTAGAGCTCACCACAGGACTTGACCACACAGCCCCCCAAATCTTATGGAGCTGCCACGACCAAGACCCACCACCCGGGGCACCTCTGGGAAGATCACTATGGGCGTTTGCCCAAGTTCCTGCATCGTTTTGTTGTTCAGAACTGGTTCAAAAAGATGTTCCCCATCTTCAGCCTCCAGGTTTGAAGCCCAGGACAGGGTGGAGTAAGGAGAAAAGGGAGAGGCCTATCCTATCTGTATGCAGAGTGAAGTTTGGAACTGGACAGGACTTCAGCACATCTTTTCACAGGCCTACCCAGAGATGGGCACAGTGGATGGCCTGGCCTCGATGTTTGTGGACTTCTTGGTACCAGCTACCCGGTCAAATCGAGTGCATATCCTAAATGCCCTGCTGAGGCTGTTGCCTGATGTGAGCAGTGACCTTCACAACCAGCTGAAGGAAAAACTCTTGGAATTGCTCAACCTAGACGAGCCCCCAGCTTCGAGGTAAGTCCCTCTGCAGCCCCCTCCCTACCTGCCAGTTCCAGCACTGACCAGCCTCCCTCCACCTGAGCCTAGGCTCCAACTCAGAAGCAGTTTGTCTTGCTGGAAATGCAGCTGCTCCTGGCCTGCACCCTGGAGGTTGGAGATGTTGTCATAGAGCTTATGTCTTACTTCCTGTACTCCTCAGCCAGCTGCCAGTGACTTGTGCTCCTACTTGAGTTCTCCCTACCAGCCTGGGAGGACTCCAATTAAGCTTCCTCTACCTGTTCCAGGGAAGAGCTCAAGAGTCTGCTGGATGGGCTGGGCCTCCATGACCCTCAGGGCTTCCTGTTCAAGGAGATGATGACCTGGGTTCAGGACTCCAACCTTGAATCCAAGCTCAGGCTTCGTAAGCAGTGTGGACAGAAGCTGGAGGAAATGCTCTCCCGGGTCTGGAGGGCCAATGGTTGGGTGGCTCACCTAATGCGAACCTGTTACCTTGTCGACAGGCCTCCCCAAAGTCCCAGGGAGGAAACTGAGCGCTGCTCACAGGAATGCCCTGGGTTTTCCCCCAACCAGAGCATCTCTCAAGATCTCCCTGTACAGGAGAAAGCTGCATGGGGGTACAGGGGATGCACCTTCTCCCTGGGGCAGGGGCTTGGGTAGAAGGAAATTTCAGCAGCCCAGGCATAAAGGCCCTTCCTCCATGTGTCACTCTCTGTATTAGTCACTTTTCTGTTGCTGTGATAAAACCACCATGAGCAAGGGAACTTATAAAAAGAAGAGTTTATTTGAGCTTACGATTGACGGTTCCAGGGAATCAGACTCCATTGCTCGGGAAGCATGGTGGCCAGGGCTGGAGCAGCAAGCCGAGGGTCACATCTCACAATGAGCACAAGAAGCAGAGAGAGACTGGAGACCACAAGGCTTGTTAAACTCACTAAGCCTGCCCCCAATGACATACTTCCCCCAGCATGGCCACACCTTCTAAGACCTCCAAGAACAGTGCCACCAACTGGGGACAAAATATCTGAACACTTAAAGCCCATGGGGGACATTTTCATTCAAACCACCACATTCCACTCCCTGGCCCCCATAGGCTTATGACCATATAAATTGAAAAATGCATTTAGTCCAACCTTAAAAGTCCCATAGTCTTTACTAGTCTCAATTCTTTTTTTTTTTTATTTAACATTTTTTATTGATGCTTTGTGCATTTCATACATCATTTTCCAATTCAGTTCAGGAATATTTCCCTTTCCCTTCTCCCCCCCCCCCCCCCCCCCCCCCACCATCCCTTCTTCCACTAACATCCTGCCTCCTTCTCTCCGTTTTTTTTTTTCNTTTATTTAAGGGATGCTAAGAACTCCACCAGAAAACTCCTAGAAATGATTAAGCGCTTAAATAAAGTGGCAGGCTACAAAATAAATCTAAAAAAATCAGTAGCCTTTATTTACGCCAACAACAAGCAACTGAAGAAGGAATACAAGGAGACCTTCCCACTCACAATAGCCTCAAAAACAATAAAATACCTAGGATCAAACCTAACCAAAGACACCAAGGATCTCTACAACAAAAATTTTAAATAACCGAAGAAGGAAATTGAAGAAAACATCAGAAGATGGAAAGATCTCCCAAGCTCATGGATTGGGAAAATAAACATAGTAAAAATGTCCATTCTACCCAAACTCTTGAACAGATTTGATGCAATCCCAATTAAAATCCCCAAGAGTTTCTTCACAGGCTTGGGGAAAAAAATCCTCAATTTCATTTGGAAAAACAAAAGATCCCAAATAGCCAAAACAACCCTGAGTGAAAAGAGCAATACATGGGGGATCTCTATACCAAACTTTAAACTATACTACAGGGCTATAGTCATAAAAACAGCTTGGTACTGGCACAAAAACAGACCAGTTGACCAATGAAACAGAACTGAAATTCCAAACCTGAGCACATATAATTTCGGCCACCTCATATTTGACAAGGGGGCCAAGAACACACAATGGAGGAAAGACAGCATCTTCAGCAAGTGGTATTGGCAAAACTGGATCACCACCTGTAGAAGAATGAAATTAAACCCCGACCTCTCACCCTGTACAAAAGTCAATTCAAGGTGGATCAAAACCTCAATGGGAAACCCAAAACTCTAGAGGTGAGAGAAGAAAAAGTTGGCAGTAGACTACAAGACATAGGCTTAGGAAAAGACTTCCTAAATCAGACAGCAGCTGTACAAGAAATAAGATCAACAATTGATAAATGGGACCTCATCAAACTCAAAAGCTTCAGTACATCAAAGGATACAATAAAGGAAGTGAAGTCCCAAAATCTCTTCTGAGATACAGGCCAATCTCTTAACTGTAAACTCCCGTAATATCAAAAGACAAATTACATTCTCCCAATGTACAGTGGAACTGAGTACACACTCCCATTCCAAAAGGGAGGAATAGAGGCATAGTGAGGAAATACTGGACCAAAACAAGACTGAAAAACAGCAGGGCAAACACCAAGTCCAGTAGGTCCATGTGCGACTTCTGGGACTTTACTTCCAAAGGGCTGAGATGGCTCAGCTCTTCCAGGATTGCATGCAACATGGATCTCTTCCTTAGGCTGGTACCACTCCCTGTATGCAGCTCTTCTTGGCAAATATCTCACAGGTCTGGCATCTTGAATGTCTTCTTGGGGTCTCCGCTGCCAACCAGGCTTCACATTCACAGCTTCACGCAATGGCCTATCAGGGCCTTCTTTATTCAGGGATGCCCCTGCTGCACTCTGCCTGGCCTCTGTAGCTCTCTGAAATCCCTGAGGAAGAACTAATAACCCCTTCATTCTTGCATCCTTCGTGCCTCTAGAGCCAGCACCACGTGAATGAAATTGCCAAATTTGGCTGCAAGTTCAAGATGGACTCTCTCCTACTTTAACTACATTTGCAAATTTTCTCTGCCCTGGACTTGTTGGAGTAGAAAACGCTTTCAGTATTTTCCTTTCAAAAATTGGAGGCTTAGGTCAGTGTGGTGTTGCCCTGAAGTTACTGTTTCTGTTGTTTACTTGTAAATCTCGAGCCTCTCCTTAATCACTTTAATCTCACTTTTTCCATTGTTTACTTGTAAATAGCTAGGCCTCTTCTTAATCACTTTAGTCTCCTTATCAAAAGGAACCTCTCCTTCACATGCCTTGGCCCACCTTTAATCTTCCTAGTACAGTTTTCAGATCCAAACTGTACATTCTGTATTTCTTTCTGCCCCATCTGCTCTTCTTCACTGTAGATCTGTACAATATTCACTATTAATAGCCATGCCACCATTTCTACATTAGGCTGTCTTGAAATATCTGCTGCCAAACACATTATTCTATTGCTTTTCAACTTAGCCTCAGGCAAGCATTTGGGCTGTGGGCACACTGTGGCCAGACTTTTTGACAAAATATCCCAGTTGCTGCCTAAGTCTTTATTTTCCTCTGGAACTACATTTTTTGCAGCAATGCTTTCTTCCAGGCTTCTACTAGAATGGCCCCTTAAACTCTGCTTACAGTAGTCGACAGCTTTTCTAGCCCAAAGTTCCAAAGTCTTTCACATTTCTCCAAACATCCACATGGTCAGGTTCTTCACAGACAACAGCCCACTCTCTGGTACCAAATAACTGTATTAGCCACTTTTCTGTTGTTGTGATAAAACGACCATGAGCAAGGGAACTTATAAAAGGAAGTGTTTATTTGAGCTTACGATTGACGGTTCCAGGGAATCAGACTCCATTGCTCGGGAAGCATGGTGGCCGAAGCTGGAGCAGCAAGCTGAGGGTCACATCTCACAATGAGCACAGGAAGCAGAGAGAAAGACTGGAGACTGCAAGTCTTGTTAAACTCACTAAACCTGCCCCCAATGACATACTTCCTCCAGCACGGCCACACCTTCTAAGATCTCCAAGAACAGTGCCACCAACTGGGGACAAAATATATGAACACTTAAAGCCCATGGGGGACACTCATTCAAACCACCACACTCTCCCATAGATGGAAATCTTAGAGCTGCCTAGGGAAGCCTCCTCCCAAACCTTGCTTGTTCCTGGGCACCCTTCCGTGGCTTGAGCATCTCTTGGACACCCCGAGTGTCAGAAATGTCCTTGCGCATTCCAGAGCTGATGGTTTCTCCAGTCTCTTTGCCTGTGGAGTTTGAGGCATCAGTCTCAGAACGTCACCACCCAGCTACCTTGGAGCATGTGCGCTCCCTGCAGAGGAACCAACAGGCACTGTCCGAATCTCTGCTGCCCTTCTGCTCAGTGCCCGAGATGTGTTTGCATGGCCGTGGGCCCACTCCACCACAAACTGGGCCACCTCCACCGCAGCAGATGGAATGGTCCTTCTTGCAGATGCTAGACCTGTGCCATATTGATGCACTTAATTTCTTCTGTGAGAAGCAGCAGGCACAGCAGCAGCGCACCTTGATGGAGACAGAGGATGAGCCATCTACTCTCTCACCCCCGTCCCTGTCCTGGCCCCAGCTGGGGCCCAACACTGCGGTGCAGCCACCCCGAGATCATTGGTGTGCACTACAGTGGGGGGGGGGGCGGCAGGCTGGGCTGGGCTGGGCCTATGTGGGTTCCAGAACAAGGCTTAGTTGAATTGCTTTCCTTTTTCAGGCTCTACCCCATCCTCTGCCTGCAAGAAGGCAAGACAAAGAGCTTTGGGATGGTACTAAGAGGTGAGTGGACACAGGGGTAGACATTAGACCCTAAAGCCCTGCCCCATCCTACCCTAGCCCACAGCCTTACTGCCTGGCTCCATGGCACCCAGGCCACAAGCTGTCCCACCAGGCCTCTCCAAGTCATGGCTCAGTCTGGATGCTGAAGCTGCCGCTGCCGCTGCCATGGGTGGAGCTGCAGCCCTTCCCCCCAGGCTGGCCTGCACCCCCACAGGCACTGCCTCCGCTGCTCCTGCAGCCTGCACTGAAGCGCTGCTTTCTGCCCCAAGATTCGACCCCTGACACTTACAACTGATCTGTCAGACAGAAGACCCAGGTCCCAATGTCCACCACCCAGTTTCCTCCTCCCGCCAACTCGGCAAGTCACAGCATCACTCTTGGCCTTCCTGGTGCCCAGCAGAGACACATATCTGGAATAAACTCCAGATGCTTTGGCTAGCACAATTGGGCTCGATCTCCACTCCTCTAGGCTCTGGGGTATACAGGAATGTGGGCCAGAAGCAGTCTGAACCAAAGACTGCACAGGCCACCAGGTAGCAGGTAGCAGTCTGAACCAAAGATTCCACAGGCCACCAGGTAGCAGGTAGCAGTCTGAACCAAAGACTCCACAGGCCACCAGGTAGCAGGTAGCAGTCTAAACCAAAGACTCCACAGGCCACCAGGTAGCAGGTAGCCTGTGGAATCTTTGGGACAGGGTCAGGGTGGGTAGAGGAACATCCTTCCTCGTAGACTGGATATTCCACATAGAGTGTGGATCAGTTACTGGTGGTGGGTGGAGAAAATGCTATAGAGATGGTTTCCTGAGCAGCAAGTGGCTAAGTATACAGGGAGCATCAGGAAACCTGGCTGTTGGGGGTCTTCCACTTCAGACCAGGTGAGATTGGATGGGCCTGATTTTCTTTTCTTTTTTTTTTT
>VZQC01004533.1:83843-94261 GCA_009823505.1 Rhizomys pruinosus
TGCCAATTACCTAGTTGTAAGTATTTCTTGTGTAGGGCCCCCTGAGCTTTTGTCCAAAGCAGTTGGGCATAATGCATATTGGAAACAACAACAACAACACCAACAACAACAACAGAAAGGACTGCATCAAAGAACTGACTGAAACAGTGAACTTCTGCTCAAAACAGTCAACTTCCTCATGGAGAATATTGAGAAAGACTGAGAAAGAGATGAAAAGCATGTTTGGCAGAATGCATGAGCTCTTGCGGGGTGGGGGAATGGGCGGGAACACGGGTATTGATTTGTTAAAAAATATAAATAAATTTATGTAAAAAAAAAGAAATAAATACCAACTTTATAGTCCAAAAATATTTTATTGATTATTTTTAATTAATTTACTTATTTTTGAGATAGGGTCTCCCTGTAGCCCCAGCTAGCCTAAACTCACTATGTGGACTAGGATGGCCTTTTCCTGGGGCTGTGGTCCCCTCCCTGTGAACCTACAGCTTTGGCCCCTCCCATAAGCTGGAACTGTGGTCCCCTTCTGTGAGCTAGAGCTCTGGTCCCCTGTCATGAACCTGGAGCTGTGGTCCTCTCCCTTGAGCCATGGTTCCACATTATTCTGATGGCTGGCTGCTGGTGGAGCAGACTTGAGGGTAGAAGACCTTCCAATGTTGGGCAGCAATCTCAACCTCCTCTGAGTGGCAGCACTCCCCATACCTCTTCCCCAAGGTCCCAGGTCCTACATGGGAGTGGCTCTGCTTCTGTGTTGGGCTTACAGTGGAGACAGGGAAGGTTTTTGTCATTTTCAGATTGTAGTCTTGGGAAGACTGATTCTCAAGAGTGGACTTCCCACTTTCCTTGATGGCCAACTATTGTCTGGGCTCAAAAGGTGTTCCTGGGCACCTAAGGATTGACATTGGATCTTTCCCCTTCCTGGGCACCAAGAAGTTTCCCATCATTTTCTATTACTTTTCTACAGCCCCAGTGTGCCTTCAACCTGTGGCCTCCAGAAAATGTAAAGCACCTAATGAATTCTAGAGATAGATAAAAGTCATAGTCTTCAGGATGTAGTGGCACATGCCTTTAATCCTAGGACTTGGGAGGTAGAGGCAGGTGGATCTCTGTGAGTTCAAGGCCAGCCTGGTCTACACAGTGAGTTCCAGGCCAGCTGGAGCTACAGAGAAACCCTGTCTCAAAAAGACCAAAATAATAATAATAATAATAATAATAATAATAATAATAATAATAATATCTGGGAAGTTAAAAAGAGGGGCATGCAGAAATGTAGTTGAGATAGGCAGTATTTGATAAGCTCAAGCCCAGGATTCAATCACCAGTGAGGCATAAGGGAAGGGGTGGGAGAAAATAAAACTATTCCAAGGGTTGGGAGTTGTGGTTCAGCATGTACAAGGCTCAGGGTTCTGCCACAAAAAAAGAAATGTTCTGGGGCCGGAGAGATGGCCTAGTAGTTAAGAGTGCCGACTGCTCTTGCAGAGGACCTGGGTCCAATCCCCAGCACCCAAACAGCAGATGAGAACCATCTTTAACTCCAGTTACAGGGGAATCTGACACCCTCTTCTGACTTCCGTGGCATTGCACAACACGGGTGGACCAACCTACATGCAGACAGTATGCTCATACATATTAAAAAAAATTTTAAGTAAAAAAATGATAAATGTTCTAACCTTGCAAAGTTAGTGCATTCAGAGAACACTGGATAAAACAAGAGCTCTGCGAACTCCTTTAGGCTGACCTCTAAGTCCACAATCATCTGCGGACTCCTTTAGGCTGACCTCTAAGTCCACAATCATCTGCGAACTCCTTTAGGCTGACCTCTAAGTCCACAATCATCTGCAAACTCCTTTAGGCTGACCTCTAAGTCCACAATCATCTAAAAAATGTTTCAATAAACAAAACTAAACAAAAATTAGCTGGTAGGATATGATCAAAATGTATTGTATGAAGCTCTTTTTTTTTTCCTTTTTTTTTGGTCTTTTTGAGATAGGGTCTCCCTGTAGCCCCAGCTGTCCTGGAACTCACTCTGTAGATCAGACTGGCCTTGAACTCATAAAGATCTGCCTGCCTCTGGCCCCCAAGTGTTAGGATTAAAGGCATGCGCCACCACGCCTGGCGTTGTATGAAGCTCTTAAAGAATAATTTTTTAATTTAATTATTGTATGTGTTAATACGTGTTTTCATTTGTGTGCACGTGTACATATGTGTGCGTGCTTTGGAGGCCAGAGGTTGAGGTCTGATATTTTAGGTCATTGCTCTACATTTTTATTTACTTATTTTTTATTTAATTTTAATTTCTAAATTTTATGTCCATGTATGCGTGTGTGCCACATGTGTGTGAGTGCCTGAAGCAGCCAGAAGAGGGCATTGGGTCCCTTGGAGCTGGAGTTACAGGCACTAGGGAGCCCCCAGGAGGTGCTAGCAGCTGAGGTTGGTCCTCTGGAAGAGCAGTGAATGCTCATCTCTCTATCTCTTTGCCTTGGTTTTTGAGACAGGGTCTTTCACTGAACCTGGAGCTTACCAATTCCACTTGGCTGGGTGGTCAATAAGCCCGAGGGGTCCTACTGTTTCCACATGCCTAATACTGGGGTTGCAGATATGTGCTGCCATTTCTAGCTTTTTTTAAAATTTTTATTTAGTTTTTATGTGCATGAATGTACTGTCTGCATGTAGGTCTGTGCACCCGTGTCGTGCAATGCTACAGAGGTCAGAAGAGGGTGTCGGATTCCCCTGGAACTGGAGTTCTCCTGGAATTGGAGTTACAGACAGTTCTCAGCCGCCATGTGGGTGCTGGGGATCGAACCCAGGTCCTCTACAAGAGCTGTCGGCGCTCTTAACCGCTAGGCCATCTCTCCAGCCCCCACATTTCTAGCTCTTATGTGGGTGTTGAGCATCTGGAATCAGCTGTCTTCCTCAGCAGGCACTTTATGACTGAGCATCTCTCAGTCATATATTTCTTTTGTTTTCCTTTTTTTGGGGGGGGTACTTTTTTAGACAGGGTTGCCCTTTTAGTCCCAGCTGGCCTGGAACTTGCTCTGTAGACCAGGCTGGCTTTGAACTCACAGAGATCCGCCTGCCTCTGCCTCTTGAGTGCTGGGATCAAAGGCGTGTGTCACCACGCCCGGCCACTCTCATATTTCTATTTTTTTAGACTGGTCTCAGTATGTAGCCTAGTTTGGCCTTAAACTCCCAGGAATCCTCTGTCTTGGCCTCCTCAGTTATGGAATGACAAAAACAAAACATGTACCATCACACTGAGCTAAGAAATGCCTTTTGCTAGAGAAGCGGCTCAGCAGTAAAGAGCACTGTATTCTCGTATAGGACCCAGGTTTGACTCCCAGCACGCACATGGCGGCTAGCAACCATCCATAACTCTAGTTCCAGAGGGTCTGACACTCTGTTCTGACCTCACAGGCCTTGTATGAAACAGTGCACCTACCTACAAGCAGGCATACATATACTCATACACACAAAATAAGAAAATATTGTTTTAAGCCGGGCATGGTGGCGCACGCCTTTAACCCTAGCACTCGAGAGGCAAAGGCAGGTGGATCTTTGTGAGTTCAAGGCCAGCCTGGTCTGCAGAGTGAGTTCCAGGACATCTGGGGCTACAGAGAGACCCTGTCTCAAAAAGACCAAAAAAAAAATATTGTTTTAAATAATTGTCTTTTAGATACAAACATAAGGAAGTAGGAAAATTTTTATGTTTTTTATTGATTTTTAATTTTATGTGTATGAATGCTGGGATTAAAGGTGTTTGCCATCACACCCAGCTTAGTTATATGCTTTGGTGGGGCATGCTTTTAATCCTAGCACTCAGGAGCCAGAGGCAGGTGGATCTCTGTGAGTTTAAGCCCAGCCTGGTCTACAGAGTGAATTCTAGGTCAACTGGGGCTACAGGGAGACCCCATCTCAAAAACATCAGGTGGGAGAGAAAAAAAAGGACAAACCCCAATTCTTGGAGTGCTTTTCTTTTCTTTTCTTTTTTTAATTTTATTAATTTTTGTATGTATATGAATGTACAGTCTGCATGTAGGTTTGTGCACCCGTGTCATGCAATGCCCTGGAGGTCAGAAGAGGGTGTCAGATTCCCCTGGAACTGGAGTTACAGACGGTTCTCAGCCACCATGTGGGTACTAGGGATCAACCCGGGTCCTCTGCAAGAGCAGTCAGTGCTCTTAACTGCTAGGCCATCTCTCCATCCCTGGAGTGCTTTTCTTTTCTTTTCTTTTTGGTCTTTTTTGAGACAGGGTCTCCCTGTAGCCCCAGCTGTCCTGGAACTTGCTCTGTAGACCAGGCTGGCCTTGAACTCACAAAGATCTGCCTGCCTCTACCTCCCAAGTGCTAGGATTAAAGGCATGCACCACCACGCTCGGCCTGGAGTGCTTTTCTTAAAGGAGAGTCATACTGTCACTGTCCTTAAAATAGCTATATGTAGGATTTTTGTGATTTCTTAAGTTAGTAACTTAAAGGGTTGCTAAGGAATTTAAATAAGACCACAGGGTAGCTCCTGAGAGACATTGGACAGTATTACAACAGATAAGGTTTACCTTACTAGAGGTTTACCTCTAGATCACAGGGACTCAGGAAGTTGGGATGTCCTCACTGTTAGCAAAGTTAATAGTCTTGTGAGATTCCCAGAATATACCCGGGAGAGGAGTGAGGCTCTACCCTAAGTCACTCATACTCTGTCTTTAAAGCCTAGTTTATTGATATTTTAATATTAAAATAAAAAAAAAGAACCGCGGGGGGGGGCTGGATAGATGGCTCAGAGCTTAAAAGCACAGGCTACTCTTTTTTTAATTTTTTTTATTAATTTTATTTATTTTTGTATGTGTATGAATGTACTGTCTGCATGCAAGTTTGTGCACCCGTGTCATGCAATGCCGCAGAGGTCAGAAGAGGGTGTCGGACTCCCCTGTAACTGGAGTTCTCCAGGAATTGGAGTTTCAGATGGTTCTCGGCCACCATGTGGGTTCTGGGGATTGAACCCGGGTCCTCTGTAAGAGCGGTCGGTGCTCTTAACTGCTAGGCCATCTCTCCAGCCCAGCACAGGCTACTCTTGCAGAGGACCCAGGTTCCGTTCCTGGCACCCACATGGTGGCTCACAACTGTGCAGGAGACTTCATTTCCAGGTGATCTGATGCCCTGCTATGGTCCCTGCAAGCTTTGTGCAACACTGGTGTACTTACATACCTGAGGCAAACAGTCATACACATAAAATAAAATTAAAAATTAAAAATTAAATATTCCAAAAAATGAATGTATTGGGGATTTGGAGAAAGGCTCAAAAGCCTGTTTCAATGTTTTCCTTTTTAAGATTAATTTTATTATTTTTTGGTTAGATGTATGTTTGTGTTTCTTGGTATGCTTATGTACACATAAGTGTAGGTCCCTTAGAGGCCAGAAGTGGGTGTTGGATCCCCTGGAGCTGGAGTTATAGGTAGATGACTGTGAGCTGCATCCAAGGATGCTGGGAACAGCATCCAGTTCCTTTGCAAGAGCAATACAAGCTCTTAAAGGCTTAGCCATGTCTTCAACCCCATTTTAACATTCTTATCTGAAAATATTTCTGTACAAAAGAAATATTTCTGGGCTGGATAGATGGCTCAGGGTAGGGCATTGGTTGCTCTTGCAGAGGACTGGGGTTCAAATCCCAGCACCCACATAGAAGCTAACAACCATTCTAGGGGATCCAATGCTCTCTTCTGGCATCTGTAGGCACTGCATGACACAGGTGCACTTTTATACATGCGAGTATAACATTCAGACACATAATATAAAAATTGAGGGCTGGAGAGATGGCTCAATGGTTAGGTTAAGAGCACTGATCACTCTTGCAGAGGACCCCGGTTCGATTGCCAGCACCCACATGGTGGCTAAAAACTGTCTTAACCCCGGGCATGGTGGCACATGCCATTAATCCTAGCACTCAGGACAGAAGCAGGCAGATCTCTGTGAGTTCAAGGCCAGCTTGGTCTACATAGTGAACTCCAGGCCAGCTGGGACTAAAGGGAGACCCTGTCTCCAAAAAAAAAAAAAATTGAAAATAAATAAGCCAGGGATGCTATTGTGTGGTGGCGCACGCCTTTAATCTCAGAACTTGGGGAGGCAGAGGCAGGTGGATCTCTGTGAGTTCAAGGCCAGCCTGGTCTACAGAGTGAGTTCCAGGACAGCTGGAGCTACAGAGAGACCCTGTCTCAAAAAGACCAAAAAAAAAAAAAAAAAAAAACAAAGAAAATTCATTGTGCCTTCTATCTGGCCAACCTTCACAGTCAATGCTAAGTATGCTGGGCTCCGTGGTTTGCAGCTGGCAGGAGGTTTCAACCAGACCCTAGAGTAAGGGGCAGGTTTTTCTTCCCTGGTCTACATAGCAAGATTCCAGGCCAGCTGGGGCTACAGGGAGACTCTCTTTTCAAAAAACAAAACAAAAAAAGCCGGGCGTGGTATAGTGCACACCTTTAATCACAAAGGTGAGATCTCTGTGAGATAAAGAACAGCCTAGTCTACATAATAAATTCCAGACCAGCCAGGTCTACAGAGTGAGTTCCAGGTAAGCCGGGGCTACAGGGAGTCGCCATGTCTCGAAAAGAACAAAAAAAAAAAAAAAAAACCTTGACAAATACACCTTAAGAAAGAGTTAGGCATGCCCAACTGCTCTTGCAGAGAGACCTCGGTTCGATTCCCCAGCACCCACGTGGCGGCTAAGAACCTGTCTTTAACTTCCAGTTCCAGATTCCAGGGGGAATCCGACTCCCTCTTCTGATCTCCTCGGCATTGCACAACACGGGTGCACCAACCTACATGAGGACAATACACTCATACATCATAAAAAACTATTAATTAATAAGCAGTAAGGGGCTGGAGAGAGATGGTCTCAGTGAGTTTTAAAGAGCAATGACTGCTCTTGCACTTCAATCCCCAAAACAACCATCTGTAACTCCAGTTCCAAGGGATCAGGCGCCTTCTTCTGACCTCCAAAGGCATTGTACAACATGAGTGAACTTACACATCTGCAGGCAACACAGTCATACCATTTTTCTAAAAGAAGGGTTTATTGTCTACATTCAGTTCTTGTGGAGGCAGGTCATAGCAACAGTTTAGGAACTCGAAGCAGCTAGTCACATTGCTTGAGTGTGCAAGTAGCTAAAGAGCCAGAAGCCCAATGGGAAGAGCCATACAACTATAAATCCCTGAAAGTGACCGGTTAGCCTAGGCCTCGCTCAAGCCTTACCAATCAGCCACTCCCCAGGCAAAGGTGGACTTCGGAGATGGTCTATCCTGTCTCCATGGTGCCCATGAGACATAGAGGAGTGCTGCCCCACAAGTCAAAGGGACTTTAATTTCTTTCTTCTTCTTCTTCTTCTTCTTCTTCTTCTTCTTCTTCTTCTTCTTCTATGTACTTCTTGTATTTCACTTATTTAACAATAAGTAATATAATTTTATCGCGCTAACAAGCATCCATATGTAAAATACCCAATTTGCACACAGTTGTAGTTGTGCCCAAACCCACCAAGCCCATGGGTCCCCATCCAGCAGGGGGGGCCTGTATGTCTCAATCAAGTTTTCAAATAAGTGTCCAGTCTACTATTTCTGATAGTGTCTACCACTTCACCCCAATTCTCCAGGCCGGCATTCACATATCTCACTTCCACACCCCCTCTTTTCAAGATTTTCCCTAAGGTACTTAGAAAAGGGGCACAAGTGGACGCGAAGCAAAACAGTCATTACCTTTCTCTAGAGCCTGAATTTGTCTTGGACTTTGGTAAATTCTGGCTGTTTTCCTTTCTTGGGCTGACAGTTGTCCAGGAATAACCTTTTCAATCTTTTACTAATGAAGCACAAGTAATTAGAATATATAGGTATTTAAACTGCAGTACTAATATGTTATGGTAGGTTACCTTCAGTTAGATACACAGATGTTTGAGTGGTATGTTAATCCATGAATTTATGTTTTATCTGATAAAAATGACAGGGTCTTACTGTGGCTTTACTAACATCTCCTAACCACTTAGAGGACATAAGCTGTGGCATCAGCTGGTATTCCTCCAAGGAGAGAGCTAATAGCCAATTAGATTTGGGATATACAGGCATATGGCTGCCACTGCTGCACAGTATTTCCAGGCAGGTGAGGTGTAGCTGGTGCTGACAGAGGAGTCTTGCTTGACTCAAGGAGACCTATATTTGCTTTATTGGTTTAGTGTCCATTGGTAACACTCTCTGGTATTCCAGAGACCAACTGTACACTTGCAAGTGTGGTCTCAATACATCTTTCCCATGCTGACATCACATCTTCCACAGCGGGGCCTTACTGCCTCTCTTCTTGCAGGTATCCCAGTTTACAGGCAAGAAGCCTTTACCTTTGGGGGGGGGCTTGGATCCCCTGGCCAACATCTCCTTGGTAGAATAATCCATTGCTGATATCAGAGCTCTCATGTATTAATATATTTTGCTTAAATGCACAGCTTAAAGAGACTTTAGTATTATATTTGGTTCTGAACAGAGAATAATCCTTTTCACAGTTCCTATGTCCATTAGTCAATTAAAGAAGGCAGTTTTACTGGTTTTATAAGAGATAACCTCTATAACAGTTGGCTCCAATTTACAGTTAGAGAACAACCTCATCATCATCATATTCCTCCTTGTTCTATGAAGGGGAGCTCTCATATTAAAACTTTGCGGCAACTAGAAGGTAAGTTTCATTAGGACACATTATAAACAGTTGTTACAAATAGGATCAACACAGAGGTTTGATGCCTGTAGCAGTCTGAGGCTTTTCTTCCTTTCAATGTTCAGATGGGCCAACCTTTCTGCTGGCACTTCCTGGTACATCCTACACAATGCAAAGCTGTATCTTTTCTTTCTCATCCGTTATGTTGGTGACGTTTTGACCTGTGGTAACATACAAATCTTTTACTGTAGTTAGTTTTAAGATTTAAATTGCAAAATTTTTGACAAAGAGGTTTCATATATAACTGTATCCCCCCTTTTTATTTTAGGTTTTTATTTTTTGACCCATGAGTCTCAAAAGGCAGTTGTAGTATACATACCTATAGGCAGGAATCAAGGCGCAAATTTCATCAAGGTCACCCAAGCTGTTTTGGGTGACTGTATGTCATTAACTTAGGAGGCAAACAATTCCTTAAGTTAAATCATCCTACAGGTAAAAGAGAATGCTACAAGATGATACTGTACAACAAAAATTATAGAGAACATTTGTATATGCCAATGCCAAAGTTATTGTTACACAGATTTTAAGTAAAACAAATGTGGACAACAATTTATATTTCTAATTAGCTCAGATGCATTACTGTTTTTATCAAAACCTTTAAACCAATGTTGTTTAATATACACATATTTACTTTTACTAACTCCTAAAATACCATGTAACCTGTAGACAGAGTCTGGGCGAAATTGGATACTTGCTGAACTCACGTCAACAAAATATACATTAATCGAATATAAACCCGTGTCCCTCTCCCGCCCCTCCCACCCCTCCTGATTCACCATTTCAGTCAGTTTTCTGATGCAATCTTTCTGTTGTTGTTTTTAAGATGTTTCTCAGCCATCTCTAATTCCTCCTCTGTGAAGTCTCTATTCAGATGTTTGCTCCATCTTTTGAGTGATTCATTTGCTTTCTTTCTTCTTTGTTTTTTGAGTAGTTTGTATACTCTGGAAATTAATGCTTTGTCAGATGTACCTGCAGTGAAGGTTTCCTTCCACTCTGTGGGATTTTCACTTCCTTTATTGTTTCTTTTGATGTGCAGAAGCTTTTGAGTTTAATGAGGTCCCATTTGTCAATTGTCGATCTTATTTTTTGTGCAGCTGCTGTCTGATTTAGGAAGTCTTTTACTACACCTATGTCTTGCAGTCTGCTGCCAAGTTTTTCTTCTATCACCTCCAGAGCTTTGGGTTTCATGTTGAGATCTTGAGTCAATCTGGAGTTGACTTTTGTACAGGACGAGAGATAGGAGTTTAATTTCATTCTTCTACAAGTGGTGATCCAGTTTTGCCAACACCACTTGCTGAAGATGCTGTCTTTCCTCCATTGTGTCTTCTTGGCCCCCTTGTCAAATATGAGGTGGCTGAAATTGTATGTGCTCAGGTTTGGATCTTTAGTTTTATTCCATTGGTCAACTGGTCTGTTTTTGTGCCAGTACCAAGCTGTTTTTATGACTATAGTCCTGTAGTATAGTTTGAAGTCTGGTATAGAGATTCCCCCTGTATTGCTCTTTTCGCTCAGGGTTGCTTTGGCTATTCGGGGTCTTTTGTTTTTCCAAATGAAATTGAGGATTTTTTTTCCAAGCCTGTGAAGAAGCTCTTGGGGATTTTGATTGGGATTGCATTAAATCTGTACACGAGTTTTGGTAGAATGGACATTTTTACTATATTTATTTTCCCAATCCATGAGCATGGGAGGT
>VZQC01004533.1:96850-110393 GCA_009823505.1 Rhizomys pruinosus
AAAAAGAAAGAGATCCCAAGAAGAGAATCGACAGCCTAAATAGACGCAATGTAATTACATGAAAAATTGGGAAAGATGTAATAGTACGCTCCCAACTAAAAAAATTGCAGGCCCACATGGTTTCACGACAGAATTCTATGAAGAATATTTCAAAAAGACTTACAACCATTAATAGAAGGTTGTTTAAGAAGAATACGCAGTCGGGCTCATGGAGGGAGTTCTCCAGAATCCTTCTACGAAGCTGGTATCATGCTATTACTAAAACCATGTAAAGATACAACAAAAAGAGAACTATAGACCATCTCCCTCATCTGAACACAGATGCTAGAATTCTAAACAGGATACTTCCAAATCGCATACAGATCCACAGTAAAGAGACAACCATCAGACCGAAAGTTTGAATCATACCAGAGATGCAGGTATGGTTTAACATATGAAAATAAGTAAACATCATCAAGCATATAAATGGAATGAAAGACAAAACCACACCATCATCTCAAATTGACATGGAGAAAGCCTTTGACAAATCCAGCACACTCTTCATGTTTAAAGTCCTAAGAGGAATGGATGAGTGTCATCCCTCAATGTAATCAAAGCCAATAACAGGAAACCCACAGCCAATAACCTAAATGGGAAAATGACAGATGCATTCCCCTTAAAGGTAGGGAACTTGGCAAGGCTGCCCCTTGTCACCACTCTTCTTCAATATTTTGCTTGAAACACTTGCTAGAGGCAAGAAAAGGAAATTAAAGGAGTTTTTAATTGGGAAAAGAGGAGTCTAACACCTATTTGCTGATAGAGTAGATGAATATTATGGGTCTGCTTAAGGGATGGCGTAAGATACACCAAAAACTCCTAGAAATGCTAAGTACTTCAGTAAAGTGGCGGAATACAAAATAAACATAGAATCAGTAAGCCTTCTTTACACCTACAACAAGGCAACTGAAGAAGGACAAGGAGACCCTTCCCACTCAAATAGCCCTCAAAACAATAAAATACCTAGGACAAACCTACCAAAGACAAAACCCCAAAAAGGAATCCTTATTCCCTAACAACAAAATTTTAAAACCCCTGAGAAAGAAATGAAAGAGAGACATGCAAGAAGGGACAAATCATCTTGTTTATGTCATGGAAGATTTTTCTCTCTCCTTCAACTATAATCGACATTTTTGCTGGGTAAAGTATTCTGGGTTGGCATCCATAGTCCTTTAACACTGGGAATACTTTGCTCCATGTTCTTCTTGCTTTCATGGTTTGCTCCGAGAAGTCAGTTGTAATTCTGATGGGCTTCCCTTTGTATGTGACTTTTCTTTTGTAGCCTTCAGAATTTTGTCTTTGTTTTGGGCATCTAGCATTTTAAATATGATATGGCATGGGGAGTTTCTTTTCTGATCTTGTCTATTTGGGGTCCTATGTGCTTCTTGTATTTGTATGGGTTTGTCTAGTTTTAGTTTGGGGAAATTTTCATCTATTATTCTGTTGAAGATCTGATCAATACTATTCTTTTGAGACTCTTCTCCTTCCTCTATTCCTATGATGTGGAGATTGATCTTTTCATAGTGTCCCATATTTCCTGGTTGTTCCACTTTTGTGTATTTTAAATTTTTTCATATTCTTTATTTGAGCTTTTTAGTTGCTCTGCGTTATCTTCCAGATATGATATTCTTTGTTCTGTTTCCTCCATTCTATTTCTGAGGCTTTTTCCTTTCCTTTCTTCTTGATTGGATGAGTGTTCTATTTCCTTTTTCATTTCATCCTGTGATTTCTTTAGTATTTCCATTTCCTTTTTGAGCTTCTCAATCTCTTCTTGGTGCTCCTTACTTCGTTGGTTGGCTTCCTTTTTTCAATGTTTCTACTTCCTTTTGGAGTTTGTTTTTTTCTCCCTCTGGTTCTTTCTGGAGTTTGTCAATCTCTTCCTTTAGTTCTTTCCGAAGTTTGTCATTGTATCCCTCTAGGTCCTTTTTGAGTTTTTCATTCTCTCTCTTTAGTTCTCTGAATTCTTTATTTTCTTTAATTTCTCTGCAAAGGTCTGCAATTATCCCTCTAAGATCTGTTTCTTGGGTCATCTCCAAGTGGATCCCATTGTAGCTATCTCCTACAGGGTTGGTAGAGCTTGGTGTGGAATTATCCTGCACCTTTCCCATGTCGTCCCTTCGTCGTGTCCCTGGCATGTGGGTTTCCCTTTTGTGATTCAAATCACAGATGTCTTTTCACTATGTTAGAGACTGGTTTTGCTTGCCTCCTTCTGGTGCTTTTTTTTTCTTTCCTCCTCCTTGTTTATGGAGCATTTATTGACTTGTCTAAGTTTCAGGCTTTCAATTTTGTTTATATATTGGATATTGGAAGTCTAAGTCAGTCTTCCCTTCCTGTCTGAAGGTTCTCCAAAAAAGTCCACTTGGATACTTTCTCATCAATTCCAGTTGGGGGGGTATGCCTGACTTAGCCTGCACCCCGGTACCTGTCTGGAGTGACTTCCAGGCTCCCCACACAAAGACACAATGGCACTGAACCAAACCCACCCGGCACCGGCTGCAAAGGCGAAGGGCGGCTCCACCCAGACAGCCACCCCCTACAAGGGTTTAGAGTTTAGACCCTTTTCCAGCAACCCAAGAGTCAATCTACCCTAAAATCTACCTGTCTGGAGTGACTTCCAGGCTCCTGTGCTTCAGGAGCGCCCCCCCTCACAAAGACACAATGGCATGGAACCAAACCCACCTGGCACCGGCTGCTGGAATTTTGATTTCTTCAGGGACAACAGGCCTTGGCACCAGATAAACTCCAGCTGTACCCATAAGTGGATAAAAACCTTGCCCCCAGATTGCAGGGAGTTCCTTTTGGGAAGAGGCATGGCGATGCACGCCTTTAATCAGCACTGGGGAGGTAGAGGCAGGTGGATCTCTCTGAGTTCAAGGCCAGTCTAGTCTACATAGAGAGCTCCAGACCAGCTGGGACTAAAGGGAGACTGTGTCTCAAAAAGACAAAAATAAATAAATAAATAAATAAATAAATAAATAAATAAATAGAATAAGAAAAAGAATACATACATTCCTCATCTGCTGCAGGTCTGGCTCTGGTTTCTACTTCTTCTTTTCTTTTCTTTCCTTTTTTTTTTTTAGGTAGGGTCTGTCTCCCTGTATCCCCAGCCAGCTGGGAACTCACTATGTAGACCAGGCATGCACACCACCACCTGTAGCTGATTTCTTTTTTTTCGAGATGGTCTCATTCTTTTTTTTTTTAGTTTCTTATTTTATTTCTTTATTTTATGTGTATGAGTATTGTGGGATAAATTAAATTTTCTTTTGAATGGACTGGCCATCAGCCAGCAGACATCAGACCCCTCTGGAAATGTAGGAAACAATATTAAACTCCCCTTGAATAGAAGTTTTTAGAGACTCTGTTCCTCCGTTGGTGGGCCCAAAGCTGGAGGCAGGGTGCCAAAATAGCCACTGAAGAATGCCTTGGAGTGAGTGTGATGCTTTCTGTGGAAGTAAAAATTTCCTGTGACAAGTGTATTGCCTGCATGTATGTAAGTCCACCCCTGTCATGCAATGTCCAGGGAGGACAGAAAAGGACATTGGATGCCTTAGAACTGGAGTTATGGTTATCTGTTAGCCACCATGTGGGTGCTGGGATTCAAACCCAGGTCCTCTTAAAGAGCAGCCAGTACTCTTAACCACCAAGCTATCTCTCCAGCCCTGAAAGGGTCTCTTTACTCCACATTGCCCTGTAACTCATTATGTAGTCCAGGCTTACCTCAAATTTGTATTGCTTCTGCCTCAGCCTTCTGAGTTTTGAGATTATACACATGACACACCTGGCTGATTTAGTTATCCATTTATGTTTTATTAGCATTTATAAATTGTACACAGTATGTGTATATGATTTGATCAAATTTCCCATTACTTTCCCCTGTCCCCCTCCCATTCCCACCATCACCTTCCTCATCCCCATTAGCCCCCCTCTATTTTCCCACCTGTATTTTTGTTTCATTTATGGTGACCCAAAGAGTTTTATTAGTGTTGCTTAACAGGAGCATGGCTAGGACTTATTCACAGGAACGTGGCCACCTTACAAGTGGCTACACCACTGAAGAAAATGTCTTCCTCTCCCAGCAACCATTAACTGCTTATAGATCCTCTGGGAGGGGCAGGGCCTTGAGAACCCCTCTTTGCTCCCTAATGGGATGTGGACAGGCCTATCTCCTATACAGGTAATCACATCTTTTAGGAGTCCAAGAGTGCAAAGGCCATGCTATACCTGGAGGGCTATGGGATAGTGATTGCTTTAAAAAAGCATACATCTCAGCCGGGCTTGGTGCACACCTTTACTTCTAGCACTCGGGAGGCAGAGGCAGGCAGGATCTTTGTGAGTTCAAGGCCAGCCTGGTCTACAGAGTGAGTTCCAGGACAGCTGGGGCTACAGGGAGACCCTGTCTCGAAAAGATTAAAAAAAAAAAAAANCTAGCAGCTGAGGTTGGTCCTCTGGAAGAGCAGTGAATGCTCATCTCTCTATCTCTTTGCCTTGGTTTTTGAGACAGGGTCTTTCACTGAACCTGGAGCTTACCAATTCCACTTGGCTGGGTGGTCAATAAGCCCGAGGGGTCCTACTGTTTCCACATGCCTAATACTGGGGTTGCAGATATGTGCTGCCATTTCTAGCTTTTTTTAAAATTTTTATTTAGTTTTTATGTGCATGAATGTACTGTCTGCATGTAGGTCTGTGCACCCGTGTCGTGCAATGCTACAGAGGTCAGAAGAGGGTGTCGGATTCCCCTGGAACTGGAGTTCTCCTGGAATTGGAGTTACAGACAGTTCTCAGCCGCCATGTGGGTGCTGGGGATCGAACCCAGGTCCTCTACAAGAGCTGTCGGCGCTCTTAACCGCTAGGCCATCTCTCCAGCCCCCACATTTCTAGCTCTTATGTGGGTGTTGAGCATCTGGAATCAGCTGTCTTCCTCAGCAGGCACTTTATGACTGAGCATCTCTCAGTCATATATTTCTTTTGTTTTCCTTTTTTTGGGGGGGGTATTTTTTTAGACAGGGTTGCCCTTTTAGTCCCAGCTGGCCTGGAACTTGCTCTGTAGACCAGGCTGGCTTTGAACTCACAGAGATCCGCCTGCCTCTGCCTCTTGAGTGCTGGGATCAAAGGCGTGTGTCACCACGCCCGGCCACTCTCATATTTCTATTTTTTTAGACTGGTCTCAGTATGTAGCCTAGTTTGGCCTTAAACTCCCAGGAATCCTCTGTCTTGGCCTCCTCAGTTATGGAATGACAAAAACAAAACATGTACCATCACACTGAGCTAAGAAATGCCTTTTGCTAGAGAAGCGGCTCAGCAGTAAAGAGCACTGTATTCTCGTATAGGACCCAGGTTTGACTCCCAGCACGCACATGGCGGCTAGCAACCATCCATAACTCTAGTTCCAGAGGGTCTGACACTCTGTTCTGACCTCACAGGCCTTGTATGAAACAGTGCACCTACCTACAAGCAGGCATACATATACTCATACACACAAAATAAGAAAATATTGTTTTAAGCCGGGCATGGTGGCGCACGCCTTTAACCCTAGCACTCGAGAGGCAAAGGCAGGTGGATCTTTGTGAGTTCAAGGCCAGCCTGGTCTGCAGAGTGAGTTCCAGGACATCTGGGGCTACAGAGAGACCCTGTCTCAAAAAGACCAAAAAAAAATATTGTTTTAAATAATTGTCTTTTAGATACAAACATAAGGAAGTAGGAAAATTTTTATGTTTTTTATTGATTTTTAATTTTATGTGTATGAATGCTGGGATTAAAGGTGTTTGCCATCACACCCAGCTTAGTTATATGCTTTGGTGGGGCATGCTTTTAATCCTAGCACTCAGGAGCCAGAGGCAGGTGGATCTCTGTGAGTTTAAGCCCAGCCTGGTCTACAGAGTGAATTCTAGGTCAACTGGGGCTACAGGGAGACCCCATCTCAAAAACATCAGGTGGGAGAGAAAAAAAAGGACAAACCCCAATTCTTGGAGTGCTTTTCTTTTCTTTTCTTTTTTTAATTTTATTAATTTTTGTATGTATATGAATGTACAGTCTGCATGTAGGTTTGTGCACCCGTGTCATGCAATGCCCTGGAGGTCAGAAGAGGGTGTCAGATTCCCCTGGAACTGGAGTTACAGACGGTTCTCAGCCACCATGTGGGTACTAGGGATCAACCCGGGTCCTCTGCAAGAGCAGTCAGTGCTCTTAACTGCTAGGCCATCTCTCCATCCCTGGAGTGCTTTTCTTTTCTTTTCTTTTTGGTCTTTTTTGAGACAGGGTCTCCCTGTAGCCCCAGCTGTCCTGGAACTTGCTCTGTAGACCAGGCTGGCCTTGAACTCACAAAGATCTGCCTGCCTCTACCTCCCAAGTGCTAGGATTAAAGGCATGCACCACCACGCTCGGCCTGGAGTGCTTTTCTTAAAGGAGAGTCATACTGTCACTGTCCTTAAAATAGCTATATGTAGGATTTTTGTGATTTCTTAAGTTAGTAACTTAAAGGGTTGCTAAGGAATTTAAATAAGACCACAGGGTAGCTCCTGAGAGACATTGGACAGTATTACAACAGATAAGGTTTACCTTACTAGAGGTTTACCTCTAGATCACAGGGACTCAGGAAGTTGGGATGTCCTCACTGTTAGCAAAGTTAATAGTCTTGTGAGATTCCCAGAATATACCCGGGAGAGGAGTGAGGCTCTACCCTAAGTCACTCATACTCTGTCTTTAAAGCCTAGTTTATTGATATTTTAATATTAAAATAAAAAAAAAGAACCGCGGGGGGGGGCTGGATAGATGGCTCAGAGCTTAAAAGCACAGGCTACTCTTTTTTTAATTTTTTTTATTAATTTTATTTATTTTTGTATGTGTATGAATGTACTGTCTGCATGCAAGTTTGTGCACCCGTGTCATGCAATGCCGCAGAGGTCAGAAGAGGGTGTCGGACTCCCCTGTAACTGGAGTTCTCCAGGAATTGGAGTTTCAGATGGTTCTCGGCCACCATGTGGGTTCTGGGGATTGAACCCGGGTCCTCTGTAAGAGCGGTCGGTGCTCTTAACTGCTAGGCCATCTCTCCAGCCCAGCACAGGCTACTCTTGCAGAGGACCCAGGTTCCGTTCCTGGCACCCACATGGTGGCTCACAACTGTGCAGGAGACTTCATTTCCAGGTGATCTGATGCCCTGCTATGGTCCCTGCAAGCTTTGTGCAACACTGGTGTACTTACATACCTGAGGCAAACAGTCATACACATAAAATAAAATTAAAAATTAAAAATTAAATATTCCAAAAAATGAATGTATTGGGGATTTGGAGAAAGGCTCAAAAGCCTGTTTCAATGTTTTCCTTTTTAAGATTAATTTTATTATTTTTTGGTTAGATGTATGTTTGTGTTTCTTGGTATGCTTATGTACACATAAGTGTAGGTCCCTTAGAGGCCAGAAGTGGGTGTTGGATCCCCTGGAGCTGGAGTTATAGGTAGATGACTGTGAGCTGCATCCAAGGATGCTGGGAACAGCATCCAGTTCCTTTGCAAGAGCAATACAAGCTCTTAAAGGCTTAGCCATGTCTTCAACCCCATTTTAACATTCTTATCTGAAAATATTTCTGTACAAAAGAAATATTTCTGGGCTGGATAGATGGCTCAGGGTAGGGCATTGGTTGCTCTTGCAGAGGACTGGGGTTCAAATCCCAGCACCCACATAGAAGCTAACAACCATTCTAGGGGATCCAATGCTCTCTTCTGGCATCTGTAGGCACTGCATGACACAGGTGCACTTTTATACATGCGAGTATAACATTCAGACACATAATATAAAAATTGAGGGCTGGAGAGATGGCTCAATGGTTAGGTTAAGAGCACTGATCACTCTTGCAGAGGACCCCGGTTCGATTGCCAGCACCCACATGGTGGCTAAAAACTGTCTTAACCCCGGGCATGGTGGCACATGCCATTAATCCTAGCACTCAGGACAGAAGCAGGCAGATCTCTGTGAGTTCAAGGCCAGCTTGGTCTACATAGTGAACTCCAGGCCAGCTGGGACTAAAGGGAGACCCTGTCTCCAAAAAAAAAAAAAATTGAAAATAAATAAGCCAGGGATGCTATTGTGTGGTGGCGCACGCCTTTAATCTCAGAACTTGGGGAGGCAGAGGCAGGTGGATCTCTGTGAGTTCAAGGCCAGCCTGGTCTACAGAGTGAGTTCCAGGACAGCTGGAGCTACAGAGAGACCCTGTCTCAAAAAGACCAAAAAAAAAAAAAAAANAAAAAAAAAAACAGCCTGGCGAGACGGCTCAGTGTTTAAGACTTATTGTTCTTGCTGAGAACCTGAGTTCAGTTCCCAGTACCCACAGAATGATTCACAATTATATTTGACTCTTGTTACAGGTATCAAATGTCCTTTTCTGGATTCCTCAAGCACCACGCATGCACATGGTATCCTTGCATAATATAGGCAAACAATCATACATGTAACAATATTTTTTTTTTATAAAAAAAGAAAATATTGTTGGAAGGCAAAGATATTCAGACCTTTGTAAGTTCCAGGCAAGCCAGGGTTGCATAGTGAGACCTTGTCTAAAAATATAAAATAAAATAAAAGAGTTGGTTAGTGAGGATAAATGCAATATTTACTAAGGCAATTATTATGAACAGTCATTTATTCAAAGGTATGTTTCTAAATCTTCCAACTAAATTCATAAAATCATTTCTATTTTAGAAACCATTATATGCAGCAATTAATTAAGAGATTAACCTAGTAATTATAAATTTGTAGTAGAAACAGAAATGATTAATAGAGATAGAGAGCTGTACATTTTAGAAGGAAGAGTTCTGAATAATAACTTTACATGCAAAACCAATACCTCTTCCTATCAGTCTATAGTCACAATCAGTGAGTGTCCCTATTTGAACATAAGTAAAAGGAAACAATCTATGTGTGAAGGAAAATTTAATGTTTCCACAAGAGAGCATCTAATATGCAATGCTCAACAAATATTTTTCTTTTTTTTTGTTTTTACTTTCTAGAATATGTACTGTTTCCACTGCAAATTCACCAGCTTTGAGAATTATATTAATTTTATAACAAATTAGCTAGAATTTAGTAACTAAAGGTAATATCCATGTACACCAGTCGTAATTTTCTGCATCATGTCTTAATAAATATTGGTCTCTTCTATACTCAAGGCATTTGTTGGGTAAAATTCAAGGTGCAGACTAGGCGAGACTCTTTCATATTGGCTTTGGGACAAAAGCCAACTCCAAATTCATTGTTGTTACCAGTAGAGTAAAATTCGATTTGGCAATAGATCCTGGCACCAAGCAAAGGACCTTACCAACAGAAGAATTTTATTTTGTGTCATGTACCCTTTCAAATATTCAATCCACAAGTGTTATGCTGAATTTTATTAATGTTTCAAATGTGTTTATATTCTGTCATCACCCTGAAAAATATCTTTTCAAATAGGATATCGTGTAATTATTTTGGGTCCATCCAAGTGGTCAAAGGAAGAATTTTATTTAAGATCAACTGTGACCCAAGAAACAGATCTTAGAGGAATAATTGCAGACCTATGCAGAGAAATTAAAGAAAACAAAGAAGAAGCCAGAGAACTAAAGAGAGAGAATGAAGAACTCAAAAAGGACCTAGAGGGATACAATGACAAACTTCGGACAAAACTAAAGGAACAGAATGACAAACTCCAGAAAGAACTAGAAGGAGAAAAAAACAAACTGCAAAAGGAAGTAGAAATACTGAAAAAGGAAGCCAACCAACGAAGTAAGGAGCACCAAGAACAGATGGAGAAGCTCAAAAAGGAAAGGGAAATACTAAAGAAAACACAGGATAAAATGAAAAAGGAAATAGAACACTCATCCAATCAAGAAGAAAGGAAAGGAAAAAGCCTCAGAAATAGAATGGAGGAAGCAGAGAAAAGAATATCAGATAGATAACACAGAGCAAATAAAAAGCTCAAATAAAGAATATGAAAAATTTAAAAATACACAAAAGTGGAACAACCAGGAAATATGGGACACTATGAAAAGATCAAACCTCCACATCATAGGAATAGAGGAAGGAGGAGAATCTCAAGAGAATAGTATTTATCAGATCTTCAACAGAATAACAGATGAAAATCTCCCCAAACTAAAAATAGACAAACCCATACAAATACAAGACGCACATAGGACTCCAAATAGACAAGATCAGAAAAGAAACTCCCCACGCCATATCATAGTTAAAATGCTAGACGCGGAAAACAAAGACAAAATTCTGAAGGGTACAAAAGAAAAAGAAGTCACATACAAAGGAGAACCCATCAGAATTACAACTGACTTCTCGGCACAAACCACGAAAGCAAGAAGAGCATGGAGCAAAGCATTCCCAGTGTTAAAGGACTATGGATGCCAACCGAGAAAAATTTACCAGCAAAAATGTCGATTATAGTTGAAGGAGAGAGAAAAGTCTTCCATGACATAAAGAAGAAGATAGAATACATGTCTGGAAAACCAACTCTTCATAAAATACTTGAAACAATTCAAAGAGCAGAAGAGAGGAGCAACAATCCTCAAACAACTAGGTAAAGAAATTAATAAAAACACAACCGTAGGAGTAGAATCAGAGGCTAAAAGTCCAAATGGATAATAAGGTGAAAGGGAGCAACATCCATCTTTCAATTATAACCTTAAATATTAATGGGCTAAACTCCCCAATCAAAAGGCATTGACTGGGAGAATGGATTAGGAAACAAAAGAGATCTATATGCTGTCTACAAGAAACCCATCTCAGTTTCAAGGATAGGCGCCAACTTAAGGTGAAGGGATGGAAGAAAATATTCAAAGAAAATGGTACCAAAAAGAAAGCAGGTGTTGCTATTCTAATATCAGACAAAATAGACTTCAAAGCAAAAGAAATGAAAAGACACAAAGAGGGCCATTACATCTTTATTAAAGGAACAATTGACAATGAAGATCTTACAATTGTGAATATATACGCACCAAACGCCGGTGCACCAAACTTTACAAAGACAATTCTTGGGGATCTCAAGGCACAGATTAACCTCAGCACACTAATAGTGGCAGACTTCAATACCCCACTAAGTCCTTTGGACAGATCAACAGAACAACGGATAAAAAGGGAGACATCTGAACTAAATGATACAATACAACAAATGGACCTCACAGACATCTATCAAATATTTCACCCAAACACCAGAGAATACACTTTCTAGTCAGCACCTCACAGAACATTCTCCAAAATAGACCATATACTGCGACACAGGAAAAACCTCAACAAATAGAAAAAGATGGAAATAATATCATGCATTCTATCAGAACAGAGTGCAGTAAAACTCAATAACAACACCAAGATAAACCCTGCAACCTACAAGAACACATGGAGACTAAACAACACTCTCCTGAATAATGAATGGGTCAAGGAAGAATTAAAGAAAGAAATAAAATCATTCCAGGAACTGAATGAAAATGATAATACCACACAGCAAAACCTATGGGACACTTTAAAAGCAGTCCTAAGAGGGAAGTTTAAAGCTCTAAGTTCCTACATTAAAAAAAAAGAAAGAAAGCACATGTGAATGATCTAACACTGAAGCTAAATATACTTGAGAGACAACAACAAATGAATGCTAAACACAGCAGACAAGATAACAAAAATCAAAGCAGAGGTCAATGAAATAGAAACAAAGAAAATCATACAAAAAAATCAATGAATCTAAAAGTTGGTTCTTTGAGAGAATAAACAAGATAGACAGACCTCTAACCCAGTTAACCAAAAGAAAGAAGGAGCAACCCCAAATCAATAAAATCTGTGATGAAAGGGGAAATATCACAACAGACTATGAAAAGATCCAGACAATCATACGGTAATACTTCAAGAACCTATACTCTACCAAGTTTGAAAACCTAGAAGAAATGGATGAATATCTGAAAACCTGGGAATAACCAAAGTTCAAACAAGAAATCGACAGCCTAAATAGACCAATAATACAGGAAGAAATTGAAGATGTAATAACTAGCCTCCCAACCAAAGAATACCCAGGCCTAGATGGTTTCACGGCAGAATTCTATAAAATATTTCAAAAAGACTTACAACCATTACTACTCAAGTTGTTTAGAAGGTGTATTAGTCACTTTCCCATTGCTATGATAAAACACCACGACCAAGGAACTTATAAAAAGAAGAGTTTATTTGAGCTTACGATTGATGGTTCCAGGGAATTAGAGTCCATTTTGGCAGGAGGCATGGCAGCTGGAGAGGCATGGCAGCTGGAGCAGCAAGCCGAGGGTCACATCTCACAAAGAGCACAGGAAGGAGAGAGAGGGTGACTGTAGACCACAAGGCTTGTTAAAACTCACTAAGCCTACCCCCAACAATGCACTTCCTCCAGCACGGGCACACCTTCTAAGACATCCAAAAAGAGTGCCACCAACTGGAGACAAATGTGTGAATACTTACAGCCTATTGGGGACACTCATTCAAACCACCACATTCCACTCCCTGGCCCCCATATGCTCCTGACTATATAAAATGCAAAATGCATTTAGTCCAACCTTAAAAATCCCCAAAGTCTTTACCAGTTTCAATGCTATTCAAAAGTCCACAGTCCAAGGTCTCTTCTGAGACTCAGGCCAATCTCTTAACTGTAAGCTCCTGTAAAATCAAATGGCAAACTACAAACTCCCAACATACAGTGGAACTGAATACACGTTCCATTCCAAAAGGGAGGAATAGAGGCATAGTGAGGAAATACTGGACCAAAACAAGACCAAAAACCAGCAGGGCAAAAACCAAGTCCAGTAGCTCCATGTGTGACTTCTGGGACTTTACTTCCAAAGGGCTTAGATGGCTCAGCTCTTCCAGCTTTGCTTGCAACATACATCTCTTTCTTATGCCGGTACCACTCCCTGTATGCAGCTCTCCTTGGCAAATATCTCACAGGTCTGGCATCTGGAATGTCTTCTTGGGGTCTCCGCTGCCAAACAGGCTTCACATTCACAATTTCATGCAATGGCCTATCAGGGCCTACTTTATGCAGGGACACCCTGCTGTGCTCTGCCTGACCTTTGTGGCTGTCTGAAACCGTGGAGGAAGAATTGATGACCCCTTCACTCTTGCAACTTTCATGCCTCTAAAGCCAGCACCACGTGAATGAAACTGCCGAGTTTGGCTGCAATTTTGGGATGGACCATGGCCTATTTCAATGACATTTGCAACTTTTCTCTGCCCTGGACTTGTTGGAGGATTAACTAGGTGTGGTCTTGCCCTGAAGGTACTGAATCTTTTGTTTACTTGTAAATATCCAGGCCTCTCCTTAATTACTTTAGTCTCCTTATGAAAGGGAGCCTCTCCTTCACATGCCTTGGCTCCACCTTTAATCTTCCTAGTGCAGGTATCAGATCAAAGCTGTACATTCTGCATTTCCTTCTGCCCCATTTTCTCTTCTTCACTGTAGATCTGCACAATATTCACCATTAAAATCCACACCACCATTTCTACATTAGGCTGTCTTGAAATATCCTCCAC
>VZQC01004533.1:111601-129230 GCA_009823505.1 Rhizomys pruinosus
CTGGAAGGATCATTCCTCAATGTAATAAAAGCCATATACAGGTAACCCACAGCCAATATCATCCTAAATGAGGAAACGTCAGAAGCATTCCCCTTAAAGTTAGGAACTCGGCAAGGCTTTCCCCTGTCACCATTCCTTTTCAATACAGTGCTTGAAACCCTGGCTAGGGCAAGAAGGCAAGAAAAGGAAATTAAAGGAGTTCTAATTGGAAAAGAGGAAGTCAAGCTATCCCTTTTTGCTGATGATATGATTGTCTACCTAAGGGATGCTAAGAACTACACCAGAAAACTCCTAGAAACAATTAAATACTTCAGTAAAGAGGCAGAATAAAAAATAAATATAGAAAAATCAGTAGCCTTTCTTTAAACCAACAACAAGCAACAGAAGAATAGGAGACCTTCCCACTTACAATAGCCACAAAAACAATAAAATACCTAGGAACAAACCTAACCAAAGACACCAAGGATATCTACAACAAAAATTTTAAGCCCCTGAAAAAGGAAATTGAGGAAGACATCAGAAGATGGACGAACCTCCTATGCTCATGGATTGGGAAAATAAATATAGTAAAAGTTTCCATTCTACCCAAACTCGTGTACAGATTTAATGCAATACCAATCAAAATCGCCAAGAGCTTCTTCACAGGCTTGGAAAAAACGTCCTCAATTTCATTTGGAAAAACAAAAGAACCCAAATAGCCAAATCAACCCTGATCAAATAGAGCAATACAGGAGGGATCGCTATACCAGACATCAAACTATACTACAGGGCTATAGTCATAAAAACAGCTTGGTACTGGAAAAAAAAAAAAAAAACCTGTTGACCAATGGAATAAAACTGAAGATCCAAACCTGAGCACATATAATTTCAGCCACCTCATATTCGACAAGGGGGCCAAGAAGACATAATGGAGGAAAGACAGCATCTTCAGTAAGTGGTGTTGGCAAAACTGGATCACCACCTGTAGAAGAATGGAATTAAACCTCTACCTCTCGCCCTGTACAAAAGTCAATTCCAGATGGATCAAAGACCTCAAGGTGAAACCCAAAACTCTGGAGGTGATAGAAGACAAACTTGGCAGCAGACTGCAAGACATAGGCATAGGAAAAGATTTCCCAAATCTGGCAGCAGCTGCACAAGAAATAAGATCGACAATTGACAATTTTGACCTCAGGAAACTCAAAAGCTGTACATCAAAAGAAACAATAAAGGACGTGAAGAGAAAACCCACAGAGTGGGAGGAAACCTTCACTGCAGATACACCTGACAAAGCATTAATTTCCAGAGTATACAAGCTACTCAAAAAACAAAAAAGAAAGAAAACAAATGAATTACTCAAAAGATGGAGCAAAGAACTGAATAGAGACTTCACAGAGGAGGAATTAGAGATGGCTGAGAAACATTTTAAAAACTGTTCAACGTCACTCATAATTAGGGAAATGAAAATTAAGACCACTCTAAGATATCATCTCACTCCTATAAGACTGGCCAGGATCAAGAAAACAAACAATATCAAGTGCTGGAGAGGTTGTGAGGAAAGGCGAACACTCATCCATTGCTGGTGGGAAGGTAAACTTTTGCAGCCACTATGGAAAGCAGTGTGGAGAGCCCTTGGAAGACTCAAAATGAGCTTGCCATTTGACCCAGTCATACCACTCCTGGGTATATACCAACAAGACTCATCTTACTGCAGAAATACATGCACAGCTATATTTATTGCAGGTCTGTTCACAATAGCAAAAAGCTGTAACTAAACCAAATGCCCCTCAAATGACAAGTGGATAGAGAAAATGCGGTACATGTACACAATGGATTTCTATGCAGCAGTAAAGAAAGACAACATCATGAACTTTGCAGGGAAATGGATAGAGGTAGAAGATATTATATTAAGTGAAGTAACACAGTCCCAGAAAAACAAACGACGAATGGTATCCCTCAGCTGCTGAGGCTAGCACCAATAACCCAGTTGAAAATATTTCTTGTCGAGAGGGATGCATATTAAAGGCACAACAACAGAAAGACTGCATCAGAAAATTGAATGAAATGGTGAATCGGGAGGGGTGGGAGGGGTGAGAGAGGGACAGGTGTCTATATTCGATTAATGTATATTTAATTGACGTGAGTTCAACAAGTATCCAATTTTGCTCAGACTCTGCGTACAGGTTACAAGGTGTTTTAGGACTTAGTAAAAGTAAATATGTGTATATTAAACAACATTGGTTTAAAGGTTCTTATAAAAACGTTAATGCACCTTATTTAATTGAAAATATAAATTGTTGTCATCCACATTTGTTTTACTTAAAATCTGTATAACAATAACTTTGGGATTGTCACATACAAATGTTCTCTCTAATTTTTCTGTTGTACAGTATCATCTTTTACATTCTCTTTTACCTGTAGGATGACTTAACTTAAGAAATTAAGTTTGCTGCCCAAGTTAACGACGTATAGTCACCTAAAATAGCTTGGGTGAATTTGATGAGATCTGTGCCTTGATTCCTGCTTATAGGTATGTGTATTACAAATGCCTTTTTGAGAATCATGTTTCAAAAAACAAAATCCTAAAATAAAAAGGGGGGATACAGATATATATGAAACCTTTTTGTCAAAAACTTTGCAAATCAAATCTTAAAACTAACTACGGGTAAAGATTTGTATGTTCCCATATGTCAAAACGTCACCAAATTAATGGCTGAGAAAGAAAAGACACAGCTTTGCATTGTGTAGGATGTACCAGGAAGTGCCAGCAGAAAGGTTGGGCCATCTGAAAATTGAAAGGAAGAAAAGCATCAGACTGCTACAGGCATCAAACCCTTCTGTGGATCCTACTTGTAACAACTATCCATAATGAGTCCTTACCTTCTAGGTGTGGCAAAGTTTTAATAGGAGAGATTTTCTTACCTCTCCTTCATAGAACAAGGAGCAATATGATGATGATGAGGTCGTTCTCTAATTCTAAATGGGAGCCAAATGTCATAGAGGTAATGTCTTATAAAACTGGTAAAACCGCCTTCTTTAATTGACTAATTGATATAGGAACTGCGAAAAGGATTATTCTCTATTCAGAACCATATATAATACTAAAGTCTCCTTAAGCTGTACACTTAAGCAAAATATATTAATACAGGAGAGCTCTGATATCAGCAATGGATTATTCTACCAAGGAGATGTTGGCCAGGGGAACAAATCCCCCCAAAAAGGTAAAGGCTTCTTGCCTGTAAACTGGGATATCTGCAAAAAGAGAGGTGATAAGGCCCTGCTGTTGAAGACCTGATGTAAGCATGGGAAAGATGTATTGAGACCACACTTGCAAGTGTACAGTTGGTCTCTGGAATACCAGAGAGTGTTACTGAAGGCCACTAAACCAATAAGGCAAATATAGGTCTCCTTGAGTCAAGCAAGACTCCTTCATCAGCACCAGCTACACCTCACCTGCCTGGAAATACTGTGCAGCAGTGGCATCCATATGCCTGTATATCCCAAATCTAATTGGCTATTAGCTCTCTCCTTGGAGGAATAACCCATGGCTGATGCCACAAGCTTACATCCTCTAGCGGTTAGGAGATGGTATAAGCCACACTAAGACCCTGTCACATTTTACAGGAAAAAATGTAATTCACAGATTAACATATCATCCAAATATCTCTGTCTATACCAAAGTAACCTACGATAACACTTAGTACTGTTTAAATACCTATATATCTAAATGCCCGTGCTTCATTAGAAGGACTGAAAGGTTATTCCTGGACAAACTGTCAGCCCATGAAAGGAAACAGCCAGAATTGACCAGAGTCCAAAATGACAGCTCCAGAGAAAGTGGACTGTTTTGCTTCTTGTCCACCTGTGCCCCTTTTCTAAGCCTAGGGAACAATCTGCAGAAGAAGGGGCATGGTAGAATGTAATGGCTGTGATTGGAGCAAATGGTGAAACTACAGCAATATAGACTGGACACTTATTTGATCAACTTGATTGAACATACAAGCCGCCCAGTTGTATTGTCAGTCCCTTGGGCTATGTGGGTTTGGGCACAACTGCTTGCAAATTGTGTTTACATGAAGGATGCTTGTACTCATAAATTATCACTTATTGTTAAAAAATGAAAAAAAATAAAATCTTAAAAAAAGATCAACTGTATCATATGACATTAACTGGTCATGACAGTGATGTTTAAACACACTCACAGGCTGTAACAATCAAAGTTCAAATATTCCTAGGAGATCATTTTAGAAATTCTGCTTTATAGAAACACATGGGATTTTTACAGGATCTTTTTTACCAAAAATATCTTTGTAACCAAGAAAACTGTGATTTGTATCTGAAGAAACATCAGTCAGCACTGTTAACCACTAGGCCATCTCTCCAGCCCCGACAATTCATTCTTTCAGCCTCTCTGTGTCATGGAATGTTTGTTTAACCCATTCAATTATCATAGAACTGGAGTTAAAGACGGTTCTTAGCTTCCATGTGGGTGCTGAGAATCGAACCTGTGTCCACTGCAAGAGCAGTATGTGCTCTTTTTTTTTTAATTAGGCTGAAAGATATCATGTTTGAAAGCTCCTCCTTGGGAAGCCCAAACAACCATCAGTCCTGCCCTTGTCCTCCACACTGGGACTTTCCTTCCCATGATCACCAAATAAGGTCCAGTAAGCACCATGTCCTGTCTTGATCCTCCTGTACTGGTATCCATGATACAGCCCGGCTAGTCCAACAATAGCAATCATTACTCTGAAGAGGCTGAAAGCCCAGTAGTATCTCAACCCACAAGTTGGATATCTCAGCACTCCCCATCTGGCACTGAAGGTTTGGCATATTCTTGGAGGGACATGAGTCTTCAGTCCATACTGGAAGATTGAAAAGGTGTGTTTCATGTCTTTGAAGGATGGCAAAACCATTGGCAACCTCCAGGTAGCTGTACTTGCCAGTAAGATAGGCAAAAACAACTGTACTCTTTTTCTTTTTTTTTCTTTTTGTCTTATTACTAAGATCTCAAGTGTTTTATATCTTGAAGTACAATTTCTCAGGCCTTACTAATTATTTCTGGTTATAATTTCCTTTTGGACACTTAAGGCCACATTTTTAGCTCAAATTAACCAAGATTTTTGTTTTCTCAAGGTCAGTTGAGGATCTGGTCCTGAGCTTTTTTGTGGGGGGGAAGCCCCTGGCTCCTTTTGACTTTTCATTTACCAGTTCAATCCATTTGCGAACAAAGTCAGGTCCTGCTAGACCAGGCTTCCCTTTTTGAAGCATGAGAGACTTTCTGCTTTATTGACTGGACACTGGCTGAAGTCCCCTTAGTGGATCTCCAAGACCTCCCAGGAGGGAAGCACAGGAAGACTGATGACTCAAATATGCAGGACATTTCAAGATATGCCCCCCATACATCGTCCCCTAGGACTTAGTTAACTCTGAGAGCAAGAAAAAAGTTATACTTTAAGTCCCTTGGCCAATATGGTTTGGGCCTTAAGTATGGTTGTTAAGCATCCAGAAAGGTTAAGTTACACCAGCCTGATACTTTTAACTACTGTCCAAGAAAAGTCTTGGACAAAATCTCAAGCAACCTTGTATAAGAAATTCTAAGAAGTACTCCCATAAGATAGATACCCTGGTTAGACACAATGTCATGACAAACTAAGTTTTTTTTTCCTTCTTTTGATTTTGTGCATACAACCCACCACCAATATACCAAAACTGCCTATGTCTGAAAACAAATTGTAGCTTAATTGTAGAACCTGTTAAGGGATTCACAATAAAAGAGCACAGTTGTTTTCAGATCATGAGGAACATAGCATTAACGTTGCTTAGTTTGCCTTACAACTAGGTACATGGTCCTAACATCCCACAGATGAAGGATACCATTCATCATTTGCTTTTCTGGGACTATGACACTTCACTCAACATAATATCTTCTAGTTCCATCCATTTACCTGCAAAGTTCATGATGTCATCTTTCTTTACTGCTGCATAGAACTCCATTTTGTAGATGTACCATATTTTCTCTATACACTGGTCAGTTGAGGGGCACATGTGTTGCTTCCAGCTCTTTGCTATTTTGAAGAGAGCTCAATAAACATGGCTGTGCACGTATCTCTGCAGTAGGATGAGTCTTGTGGGTATATACCCAGGAGAGGTGTGGCTGGGTCAGATGGCAAGCTGAAAATGTACTATTCAAAATTAAGAATTGCTCTTATTATTATTGTTTTGCTTCTGTTAGCAAAGGATGTTAGTGTGTCAAAAACAAAACAAAACAAAGCAAAATAAAACAGAACCAAAAAGACCCCTCCCCCAAGTAACAGATAAAGAAACAAAGCAATCTACAGGAGCACAGATTTAACTTTGGGAAATAACTCTGGAAGAGAAGTATTGAGTTCAATAAATCAGAGAGCTGACTGTCCATTTACAGGCTGAGGTATTTATAGAGCAAAGGAAAGGGAGGAAGAATGAAAACTTTCTTATTTTGGCCCTACATTAGCTGTTGCTACGGGTAACCAGGGAATGTTGAATTAAAGGATGTTAGGGAATTGAATAACATCTCTTATGGCTGGCCATTACTTGGCGTGGATAGAGTTGGGAGGACAAGATCCTTGATAAACAAGTTACCTTAATTCTGGAAGCTGAATTACCTTAGTTTTGAGAATTGTCCTTATTCAACCAAAATGGACGAGCTTTACAAAATTGCCTGGACATGGCTAAACTAAGGAATTACAACAAGTGAGCAAAAGAACAAGAATGAAGAGACAATAACTAAACTTTCTAAAGAAATAAGGTATCTTTTACCACATCACTCATATGCATGTAAGCTATCCACACCCATTTTCAATTTCTGTTTCCCAAGGCTCAGGTACTATTACAGAAGAGGGGCGAGAAAGATTGTAAGAGCCAGATCTGATGGATGATCATAAGGAACCAGAATTTTCCAGACAGCCAGTCAGTTAGTTCCTCATATGAACTCCCAGCAATGGAGAGATTATGCACACAGCCCATATAGGCTCAAGCCAGAAAAAAATCTCAGCATGTACGTGGAGAACAAGACAAGAAACCTCAAATTTGCTTGACGAAATGGCTGCTGGAATAGGTATATAGATGGGACTCTTAATAAGCTAACCAGGCTCCAGTGGATGGATCCTTCCTGAGGGGCTTATAGGGACACAAATCAGGTTCTATAAACTATACTGTATATATAGTGGAGTTTATTGGATTGAATGGGGGGGCAGTGGGAGAGGAAGTTATAGATCAGGATGAAAATGGCAAAAGTTCAATAAAAATTCAAAAAATATATATTTTATTATTATTTTTTTAATTTTATTTTTGTATGTGTATGAATGTACTGTCTGCATGTAGGTCTGTGCACCCATGTCGTGCAATGCTGCAGAGGTCAGAAGAGGGTCTCAGGTTCCCCTGGAACTGGAGTTCTCCTGGAATTGGAGTTATAGATGGTTCTTAGCCACCACGTGGGTGCTGGGGATTGAACCCGGGTCCTCTGGAAGAGCAGTCAGTGCTCTTAACCGCTAGGATATCTCCCTAGCCTCCATTTTTACTTTATGTGTACAATTGTATTGGTTGCATGCATGTAAGTGCACCCATTTTGTAGTACTCCCACAGGGGTCAGAAGAGGGCATTGGATGCCCTGGAATTGGAGTTACAGATGGGTATTAGCTGCTATATGAGTGCTGGGAATCAAACCTAGGTCCCCTGCAAGAGCAGCCAGTGCTTTTAACCACTGAGCCATCTCTCCAGCACCCCCAAATTCAAGAAAATTTTAAAGAAATAAATCAACATAATTTTTAAATGTATGTCAACCCTTGGGTATGTGTTTTATTGATAGTTTTGTTGTATGTGTCTGTATCACTTCTTCATTTGCCTAAGAATTGTGTACATATATCAAAACATGGAGGGCTTCAATGATCTCCTTATCTACAGTATGGTCATTCTTAATCATATTCACCTTCCTTCTATCTTTTATATATAACAATACCATTCGGGACATTATAGCTTTTGGTTATATTCTGATCCATGCATTACAATGCAAGCTCTGTGAAGTTTGGGGTCTCTATATTTTGATTTCAGTATATTCTCTATGTCAGAAGATTGCTGGGCACATATTAATCATTTAATAATACACTCAATTTCTTGATGGATGAACAAGCCTAAAAAGAGAATGATCCTACGAATATGTAATGTTATTTAAGTTAAAATATCAGATCTTTCTTTTCAAATACTAAGGCATGACTATCATTCTTCAAATCAGTTGAAAATTGTAAAAAAAATAATTCTAGTGATGTATACAAAGTAATCTGGTTGTGATTTCAAATGAAATTTACAAGCTTATTTAATTTAATTAATTTATTTTAAGTGCTTTGAACTGCATCTATATAAGTGCACCTACATAAGGCAATGCCTTAAGAAGCTGGACATAGGAACTGGAATTACTGATGGTGATTTGGGGAAACTTAACCCATGTCTTCTGCTAGAAAAGTCGGTATTCTTAACTGTTGACCCATCTCTCCCTCCACCAAATTACATATTTAAATGAACATTAATATAAGCCTAAAAGAGGCTCAGTAAGTAAACACACTTTTGACCAAGACTGATGTCCTGATTTTGATGTCCAGAACCCATATACTGGAAAGAGAGAACCAACTCCTGCAAGAGCTCTCCTCTGATGTCCACATGTGTTCCATGATATTTACATGAATATATATATATATATACTGTGTTCCATGCTATTTACATGAATATATATATATATATATCTATAGATATTATATATTGTTTAAGAAGCCCCAATGCAATAAGTTTTTAATAAGTCTTTATTCCATTGATAGCACCTAAATATTCCACATGGATATCAATATATTTTTTGTCAGAATCAGGTTACCAGTACTAAAGCTATTTATTATCTAATTATGTTATATTTAAAATTTTTTGACTAGCAATGAAACTATTCTGTTTGTAAAATCAGGGTATGCCATTGTTCTTAAGAAATGAAAGGAGGATATATTCTATGGTAAATGTAATTATTTCAAAGTAACTGTCCCTCAATGACATTGCTTAAACATCAAAGCAGGAAAAAGTAGTTACAAAACAATATGCCATACACAACAGCTTGATTTTGATGAAAAAGGTGGTTCTCTATTTTATGTCCCTTTCAAAAGATGTATAACCAAATTACTCTTACATCCAAATAATCAGAGTTGCTGCTAACGTAATGTTAGTTTATTATTCATTTGAGTGTCATGACAGTACATTTGAACTCATCAAACACCTGAGCTATGACACTAATGACTGTATCAGCTGTCCATTAATGTTCTTGTGTCTATTAATGCATCTCTTCATCATTCTTTAGAGCTCTAAGAGACAATACAGAATAGGTGCAGTACAAGATGAAGACTCACTGTTAAACACTTAATTTTCACATAATATGGTAATGTATGTTTTATAACAATATGTTTCACTGTTATTAATACTACTATCCTTACATTAACAGATTATATTCTTGATATTTGGACTTTTTCTTATTACTTCATTTTAAATCTCATCTTGATCTATTATAATACAAGACCAAAGTCAAAATTAGTTTACAGTGAAATATAAATTATGAGGCCTTGAAGACAAATGAATTACAACACTTCTGCACAATTTGACAAGGCTCCCTCTGTTTTCTCACTTTCTATTCAGGCTGTCATTTATGATTAAGGGTGAACATAAAGTACTGCAGCAGAGGAAAAAAATCTCTAAACTGTTCTTGACAGCCAAAATTATTCCACTGAGACTTGAGGGAGAGAAATGACATAATTACTTTTTTAGGTTTGGCATGTGAACCAAATTCATCCATATAGCTTAAACAAGATAGATACACACATTAGGAAGCAAATATCAATTTTGTTATGACCGCAGTGCAGTACCCTAAACTGTGAAGGTTGAGGTGCATGTCTCCATCCTGGAAACAATTCTCAGTTTACTAAAATCTACATTTTTTAAATTTTATTTATTTTTCTTTGTGTATGAGTGTACTGTCTGCATGTAGTTCTGTGCACCCATGTTGTGCAATGCCGCGGAGGTCAGAAGAGGGTGTCGGATTCCCATGGAAATGGAGTTCTCCTGGAATTGGAGTTTCAGACGGTTCTCAGCCACCATGTGGGTGCTGGAGATCGAACCCGGATCCTCTGTAAGAGCGGTTGGCGCTCTTAACCTCTAGGCCATCTCTCCAGCCCGAAATCTACATTTTTTTTATCACTGGTGACCAAAACCACAATATCATTCAAAATTACTCATCAGAGGCTTAATATGTTTGAATCTAAAGTTTTGAGAAGAATCATAAGTGATCATCAAGGTCCATCCAGCTACTAAAACTTCAGTTTTCAGTTCATACATATATAGGAAAAACATATTTTAAATAACAACAAAATGACCACCTACATTTTGTTCACGCTTTATTTTTTATGATTTGCAATTTAATGTTAGCACAAAATATATGTAAGCCTTTCATTTTTAAAACATTTCCACATTGCAGTATTTTTCAGGATTTCACAGAATATTCATCGTAAATAATGTACTCACAATTAGTGAAGAAATTGCATAAAATATTTTAAATAAAGATAATTTCAGGAAAAAATATGCTTTCTCATCTACTTACCATGAAAGAAGGCAGCTTCCATCTTTTGTCTGTAACATTAGTGGAAGAATATGATGGCTCTATATGCTTTCAGTAATTTACTTATGTTGCGACACACTGCTTCCACAATGGTGGCAGATGTATGAGAACAGATGATAGTTTTTAACAAAATTCTGTCATTTTTTATTGCTCTTCTATGTTTTCTCCGCATCATTTAGAAATCAAGTGGCCCTTTAAACATAAAATATATGTGAGTTCTTAATGAGAGGATGTGAAAATACAGCTATATGGAACAAAGTAAATTGTCTTAAATCTGATTTTAGGTGAAAAATATATGCACATATTTAATAAGCTATAATATCTATCACTAAATTGTATATTTTCGTGGTATTTTGCCATCACAGAACATTTTTTAAAGCTATACTAAGTAATGGAATTTTTACAGTGTGCATTAAAAAAGCTGACATATATGAAAGCTGAGAATTTATATCCCAGCACTAGAACAAGTTAGCATAGGAAAAGTACTGGTATTAATAAAATATTTTCTTGGTGTAAAACAAAGGTGGTTCAAATGTACATGAAACAAACCTTTTTAAAATCAGCATATTTTGACAGGATACAAGTTATGTTGGAAATTAGTTCACATCTCAATTGTGCAGAAATAAATAAGATGGATTAAATGGAAATGGCATTGCCAAAATTATTTAAGGTAAAATATAAGTATAAATTTTATAAGACATCTTTCCTTAAAATGGAATCAAACTATTCCAATAATTACTGCCACTTTTATGATGCTAGGTATATGGTCCATGCAGAGTTTATTTGAGCATTCTAATTAGTTAATGTAGCTTAATATAACACCAGTTCTTCAAATTCAGTGTATATGAGAAAAACCTAAGTTAAAATTCCAATCAGAATGTGACCATCTGATGGCTAGATTTAAATGTCTACTTGGCATCCCCTAGAACCACTTGGAAAAGAGTCTCAATGAGGAGTCATCTAGATCAGATTGGTGTTGAAATATCTTGATTATATTAATTGCAGTGGGAGTTCCCATCTTCTGTGGGTGGCTCTATTCCCTAGGTTGGGGAGGGGCAACTTTATGAGTGAAAAAGCAAGCTGAGGACAAACAGGCATGCATTCTCTCTCTGCTCTTGGTTATGGCTATGATTTAACTTGATGGAAACATGGAGTATGTTTTCTCCTTTTCTTTCAGGGTTATGAACAACTCGACATAGTTACAACAAATTTCAGACCATAATTTGTATTAACTTTTATTTTATTTTGCAATACTTTAATCAGTAATGTATGGATTCCTTTCAAACCTAGGACACCAGATATAAATGCTTGTATGTGTACTGATAAAGAAATAGCATAACAACAAGTAAAATAATTGCATAAACATTACACTCACAATTCCTTTATCTTCATTTCCTTATTAAATTCTATATATGTAACAATAAATTTAGCACCACCATCATAAGTTGGTCTTGGTGAAATTTCCTTTGCTATCAAAAAGTCTAAGATACTACACTTAAAATAATGGAGGTGACTTCACAATAAAATCATAGGCTAGAGTCCATCCGTGTGAATTGGGGAGGGAGACAGTCAGAGTAAGAATTGACTATCTCAAAGAAAGAAATATAGGAAACCTTAAATCTATGAAATTAATGAAACAATTCTGGAAAAAAATAAACTGGAAGACATGCAACTCAAAGAAGGAAGCAGAGCATAGCCCCAGACAAGTGATTCCCTAGACAGAGGGTCGGGGTTGGAGAAGTAGGACTTTACCCTAGGGCCTAGTGCATGGGCCACAGAAGACTCAAATTCAGTTGTGGGGTTTGGACATGCTAATTCTTCTGGGCAGCAGGTCAGCAGTAGAGAAGCCACATTCTGTCACACCATGGGACTTGGGGAAGTTGTTTGCACATTGTTTTGTGAGTTTCTATTGTTAAAAACTGAGCTGTCCTGGGAGCCTGAAATCAGGAAACAAACATCCACTGTTTGAGAAGCCATATTTTTGTCTACTAAAATCCCTGGGTGACATAATGCCCAGAGTCACAACTGTGGAGAAGAGAGCCTGAAATTGATGAGTGAAAGGATGAGGCGGCAGGAAGCTGGATCAGAATTTAAAGGGTAGAGTCCACTGTTATGTATAGAAGGAAAACCTTCACTGTGAATAATGCTTTGGAAGACATCAGACATTGTTCTAACATGGACTGGACAACAACAAAAAAACAAAGATTAAACAAGAGTCCACAAGTCCAACTGACCTTCCCTTTCTGTCTATGAATATTGCTGGCAATTTACTCCAATACTACATTTTTAGTGTTTACTAATACTTCATTTTTCCTCTTTTTTCCATATGTCATACCCTTTTTCCTACATGTATAGCAGCATTTTGTTGCGTTATTATATTTTGATTTATGTTTTTATTTGTATTATCCTTCAAAATATTCAACTACTCTTCTTTTAACATGCTTTTCTATTTGGGGACAATTTTTTTTTCTTGATTCTCTTTTCTTGTTCTTATTATTGTTTTCCCTGTGTGTTTCCTTCACTTTTCTTACTCTATATTTATTAATATTTTGATCTTACTCACTGGAACTTTGAAAATGTTTGTTCATATTTTTTTTTAATTTTTATTTATTTATTTATTTTTATGTGTATGAATGTATTGTCTGCATGCAGGTCTGCGCACCCGTGTCGTGCGATGCCGCGGAGGTCAGAAGACAGTCTCGGATTCCCCTGGAACTGGAGTTCTCCTGGAACCGGAGTCACAGACGGATCTCAGCCGCCATGTGGGTGCTGGGGATCGAACCCGGGTCCTCTGCAAGAGCGGTCGTCGCTCTTAACCGCTAGGCCAACTCTCCTCCCGCCCCTTTCATCCATTTTTTAATGCCCCCTTTATACCTAACCTAATTTTGTGTCTGAACTTTTGCAATACTGGGAAATCTTTTCCCTGTCTCTTCTTTTCTCTTTTTCCTGATAAAATTTATCTTTGCTTTTTATCTTTTGTCTCATTTAGAAATATATTAAACGGATTGGATAGGTGAAACAGAGGTGAAGAGTACTGGCGTGCTGTTGGAAGAACATATTACAACCCAGCCAACTTGACGTCTAAACAACATCTCTAACTCCAGATTTCTGGGATCAACACCATCTTCTGACCTCCAGCAAGCATTGCATGATGTGAGGTGCACTTACAATACCCTAAAACAATGAAATAAAATAATCATAAAAAAAAAAAAAAGTTTTTAAAGTCTATTGAAATATTTATTTATCATGTTCATACATGATATTAATACATTCTAAATTACCTACTTACTCCATATTAATCCATCTCCTAAGAGTTTTCTTTTCATATTCAAGAGTTTTTTTTGTTCTGTGACCCAGTGGTTTAACCAGGGTCATCTGTGGGACTATGAACTCAGACATATTCACTGGAGATCATTGAGCTCATCAAAGGTTACATACGTGAAGGCAGTGACTATCCATTCCCTAGAATCTATCAGTGGCTAGAAGTTCATCAGGGGCTAGGGGATCAGGGCCTATCAAGCCACTCTTCCATAAATGGATGGATGTTGGCAAGACCATTCTTGTTTAGCTTCAATGTAGAAAAATGACCTTGCATCTGAGTTCATTGATTAGAATGCTTTATCATGTCAGAGATGGAATTTCATAGTGTATTCTCCTTTGTTTATATTCATCCCCCCCGCCCGACTTTTCCACAATAGTTCCTTTAGAGGTGGGTGTGTAAATGTCTTAATTATGGATGGTCACTCAGCCATCACTTACCCTCAGCACATTAAGCAACATGCCTCTGTGCATTCACTGTCTTTTACTGCAAAGAGAGGCTTTTCTAATTAAACTGAGAATAATATTTATTCATGAGAATAAACATAATTGATCAGAAAATAGTTTAATGCCTTGTCAATTTAGTTCAAAACATTAATAGATTTCTACCTAGGACATATTATTACCCAAGGTAGAGCTCATATCCTCTCTAGTTAGCTAATTAGAATTGGCCAAATGATCACCATAACTTCACCTTGGGCCATGGCTACTTTAGCCTGCTATAGAGCTCCTAATCGCCTGCCTGCCAGCCCTCTCATCCCCCAAATTAAAAAAAAAATAAAAAAACAAAAAAACAAACAAAAAAAACAAAGTAGAAACTTGAAACTCTAAAATGAGAACAATCAAAAGAAACCTTAGGACACTGAATTTAATATAACAATCATAAACACAATCAAATAATTCAATAAATTTAAAGAACACACATAACAACAACTCAAAGAAATAAGAGAGGATAGTATAAACTCCTGATGAAAGTTCAAGGAAATAAAAATATACGACTGAATGAAATGAAGACAATAGCTCAGCTTTGAAAAGTCAATTCATGGAAGAGATAAAAATATTGAAGAAAACTCAAGCAGAAATAAAGATGGAATTGAAAAATCCAGTAAGCTTCTTGGAAGCTACAGAAAAATCCCTCACCAACAGGATCAATAAAGTAGAAAACATAATATAAAGACTAGATGATAAAGTTAAAGAATAAGACCACTCAAGCAAATAATATTAAATATTTAGACAAATGCAGGAAAGGAATATACAGGAAATATGTTACACCACGAAAAGACCAAATCTACAAACCAAAGGCACAAAAGAATGAGAAGAATTTCAGGTCACTGGCATTGATCAGTGCTTCAACAAGGTTATACAAGAAATTTCCCTAGATCAATGAAAGACATACCTATACAGATACAAGAAGCATGCAGAACACCAAGAAGACAGAACTAGAACAGAAACTCCCCATGGCATATCATATAAAAACATTAAATGTTCAGAAAGTAAAGAGAGAGTACTGAAAGCTGCAGGAAGAAAACAACGTCATATATGAAGGAAAATAATCTGAAATATAGATGACATTTCAATGCAAACTATGAATGCAAAAAGAGCCTGGACTAAAGTATTCCAAGGTCTAAGACATAATAGATGCTAACCCAAGATACTGTACCCAGAAAAATGTCTATGATAATTGAAGGGGTTAAGCAAACATTCCATGACACAGATAGGCTGAAAGAACGAATTATCGGGGCTGGAGAGATGGCTTAGCAGTTAAGAGTGTTGACTGCTCTTGCAGAGGACACGGGTTCAATCCTCAGCACCCACATGGCGAATGAGAACCATCCTTAACTCCATTTCCAGGGGAATCTGACACCCTTTTCTGATCTCCAAGGCATTGCACTACACAGGTGCACAAACCTGCATGCAGACAGTACATTCATATGCATACGAAAATAAACAAATTAAAAAGAATGAATTATCACTAAAGCAGTACTACAGCAAAAACTTGATGCAATAAAAAGGACTGAAGAAAGGAATGACCATGCCCAAAAGTCTACATAAAGAAAATAAATGAAGGTATAATTATTTAAACACAAAAATGAGTAACCATAATATATCTTAAAATAATAGCTTTAACAATCAATGGCCTCCACTCCCTAGTCCAAATGCAAAGACCAGGTATGTGGATGAATTAAGAAACAAAACTGATGAGTGAATACAGAAAATGTGGTACATCTACAAAATGGAGTTCTATGTAGCGGTAAAGAAAGATGACATCATGAAATTTGCGGGTAAATGGATGAAACTACATTTTATGCTAAGTGAGGTAACACAGTCCCAGAAAAACAAAAGATGAATGGTATCCCTCATCTGTAGATGCTAGTACCAAGTACCTAGGTGCAAGACAAAATGAGCAATGTTAATGTCATATTCCTCATGATCTAAAGACAACTGTGCTCTTGTATTGGGAATCGCTATGCAGGTTCTAGAGCTGACCTAACACTTATTTTCAGACCTTGGATTTTTAGAATATGATGGAGGGTATGTGTGCATCTTTTAGAGTAATATGGGATTAAAATGTAAAGATGTGGATCAAGAAATATGATATGGATATAATATACAGTTTTTTTTTCCAAAGGATACAATGTTAATATAGGTGCAATGTAACAGGCTGTTGCAACTTAGCCTTTCTGGGTGCTTAATGACCATAATTGATGTCCATACCAATTTGGACAGGGACCTAGGAGATAACTTTATTCCTTGCCCTCTAAGGTCAACCAATTCTTAGGGGATTATGCATGGGACCATCTCTTGAAATGTCCTGCAGAGGTGAGTCTCCAGTCTTCCTGTTTAGAGAAGTCTTGGAGAGCCCCTAAGGGGACGTCAGCCAGTGTCCAGTCTATAAAGAGGAAAGTCTGCTCATACTTCAGAAAAGGAAGCCTGGTCTAGCAAGACCTGATTTTGTCCTGAAGTGGATGGAACTGTTGGATGAGGAGCTGAAAGGAGCAAGGGGCTCCCACCCTCCCCACCCCCCTCAAAGAAAACCCGAGAGACCCCTGAGGACCAGATCCTCAACTGAGCTCAAGAAAACAAAACGTTGGTTAATCTAGGCTAACTGTGTGGTCTTAAGCATCCAGAAGGAAAGTACAACCAGAAATAAATAACCAGTAAGACCAGAAAAACTGTAATGTAGACATAAAGCTTGAGATCTTAGTAAAAAGACAAAAAGAAAAAAAGAGCACACTGTTGTTTGGCATGTCTTCAATTCTTATAGGCAGGTGCATCAGCTCTGTGGCTGCCACTCCTTTTGGCCCTCCTCAGGGACATGAGATACAGATTTTTAACCTTCCAAAGTGGACTGAGAACTGCTGAAATACCCAGTTTGTGAAATAAGCAGCTAATGGGAATTCAGCCACATTAGAATATGGACTGCCATTGTTGGACTACCTCGACTGTATCATGGAGGCCAGTACAGGGAGATAAAGATAGGGTACGTGCTTACTGGACTTCATTTGGGGGACTATGGAGGGAAAAACCCCGATGAGGAGCACAAGTGCAGAATTGATGGTTGTTTGGGCTTGCCAAAGAGGAGCCTTTGAGCACTCCCTTAAGGAAAATATGACATCTTTTAGGAAAAAAAGTCCTCCAATTCAAGTGATATACATATAT
>VZQC01004533.1:132227-170297 GCA_009823505.1 Rhizomys pruinosus
AAAAAAGAGAGTTCTGTAAAAGTTCCTCGAAAAAGAAGGAACTAGAGAGTTCAGTAAAAGTTCCTTGAGAAAGAAGGAATTATGGGACAAACACTTAGCAAACATGAGTTGTTTATACAAGGGTTAAAAAATTCTCTCAGGACCCATGGAACTAGGGTTAAGAAAAAAAGATTTAGTTAAGTTCCTCAAAAAGGAACCATAGATGAAAAATGGTGGAGCCATGTTGGCGACTGCCTAAGAGACTATTACCAAGCCTTTGGCCCAGAGAAAGTCCCTGTACAGGCATTTTCTTATTGGAATCTCATAAACGATGTTCTGCAAGTTGTTCACTTTCAGCCAGAAGTTTCAAAAGTAGTACAGGATGGTGAAAATTATCTTAAGAAAGATTTTAAGGCTAGTCAAATCTCTTCTTGGTCAAAAGTCCCCCCTGAAGGTCAGGGTCCTTGCCCACCCGCCTCTAAATGCCCTTCTGTCTCAATCCCCATACCAGAGCCTAAAAGTGATCTCCCATCTGAACTCCCCACTTCTAAATCTCTTTATCCTGTCCTATCAGAATTTAAATCTCAAAACCCCCAGGATGATTCCCTCTCCCCCGAGGAAGAGATTGACCTCGAGGAGAAGACTGCTAGGTATCATAATTCATAATTCAGACTGGCATCCACCCCCCGGCACCGCCTGTCAGTCCCCAAAGAGATCTGTTTCCCCCGCCCTATAAAGCATCTTCCCCTTTTTTGCGCTCCAGTGCTCAGCATTCAATCTGACTTAGAAAAAATAACTAGACAAGCCACTGTTAAACTTTCTCGAGAAGCTCAATCCCTTAAAACATTACTTCAAGTTAAAAAGGAGAAGTCACAATTACTCAGACAGCTACATGAGCTTGATTTAGAAATTAGTTCCCCTCCCATTCCTCCTGCTCAAAAACATTCCTCTAAAAACAAAACCAAAAATAAAACCCTTCATGCCTTCCCAGTAACCCAATCCCATTCGAAAATCACTGAGAAAGATTTTAATGAGGCTAGTCTTCCAAACTCTGATGAAGGAGACGTGGAGGCAGATGGAGAGATGGAGGCAGAGGAACCGGGGGAGTCAGAAGCCACGGGAGAAGAGGGAGATGAGAAAATTCTAATTACTAAAATTCAATGGTACCACCATCTTAAATTTAAACACACAAAAGAATTAAAAAATGCAGTCTCTTTCTATGGTCCTGTCCCCCCTTTTACTATTTCATTATTAGAAACTCTCAGTGAAGACTGGCTTACAGTCAATGATTGAAACTTGTTGACTAAAGCTACTTTAACAAGAGGAGATTTTCTCCTATGGAAAGCTGACTATACGAAAAGGTGCCAGGATGCTGCTGGCCGTAATTTGGCTGCTGCTGGCCCCTCTAAAGCCTGGACTTTAAACAAATTATTAAGCAACTGTCCTCATGACACAAATGAAAAACAGACAAAATTTTTTCCTGGACTACTCACACAAATTCAACACACTGCCCTTAAGCCTTGGAAGAGACTCCCCTCTCTCCTGTGCAGGCAAGCATGCACACAAAGGGCCCATACTGCAAGCTCCAAGCAGCTAGAGCTGTTTCTGCTCCACTCCCCTGGAAATACAAAATCCATCATAGTAAGATGCCAGGGAGCTGGCCCTCCTTAACATAACTGTTAGTTAAGGTGGAACAGGCATTTAGTGAATCAACCCAGCATTTGGTGGCTGTGAGTACAAAAGTGTTTTAAGAGACCTAACTAAAAAATGTCTTAAACTCTAAATGATTGTGTGTAACTGTGACAATAAAACATTAATGGTTCCACAGCCCTGCATACCCAAGGTGTGCAGTAGACCAGAAAACTGAGAACTTTCTGTGCCATGACATCAAGTTATTGTATGAGATTTGAAAAGAAAAAGGAAATCTCTCATTATATTAAGTCATATGTCTGTGCAAAAAGAAAAAGGAAATCTCTCATTATATTAAATCATATGTCTGTGCAAGCTGTCTGAGTGTTAACTTTTCTCCCATGTGTCTGAGATTTGTGTCATGTGTGTTCTTCTGTGTTGGTTTCTGTTAAAAGTGGCCACTTCAAAGTTCTTTCATTCCGTATTGTGCACATAAATTAAGTTTACTTTTGACATGTCTCTTAAACTTTTTCAAAGGCCTAACTTAAATCCGGGTTCCTAAGTTCCTACAAAAAATTCTAAACTGGTTATCTAAAGGTTTTATTTGTTATCTGTTAAGACTGGATTTGATCTCCAAATTAAACTGTTTTAAAGTTGCAGGTATTCTAACTTCAGTTTCCTTTCAAGCTGTTTTCCAGATATTTGTTTTTCTTTTCTTTTACCTAGCCAGTCTTTTGACAGCTGTGCCACCATGAACAGTGGCACACAGCTTCCCCTGGATGCCTGTAGACTGCAATCTCTTCCTTCCAATGAAACAGTCTAAAATGTTTTTTGGTATTGTTCATTGCTGAATTGTCTTGGTTTTGTACTGCCTTGGTAGGAATGAATGTTTTCTGACACCTTATTCTTTAGCTTCTTCCTTGGTTAAATTGTCTTTAATTATTGCATTGTGACTTTAGTTATGGCTAGCCTTCAGTACAAACTGGGTATGTAATTCTGTTTTTCATCTCTTGTTAAAATACTTCAATAATTTCATAGTTTAAAACTAAAGGTGTAAAGCATCAATGACAACATGGTAAGAAAAACCGTATTAGCCTCCTCAGCCTTAGGAATGCAATTGGGGCTGTATGCTTTAATTGACATCTTTGAAAAATGAAAACATGTCTGACAACAGGGTATGTGAGTCTATTCAATACAAACACTAGGATAAAAATCTCTTGTATGAATGTATGGATAAGTTGCGTATCTATGTGGATGGTACAAGATGTCTACAACAAAAATTGTAAACTCCTGAAGAAGGAGTTTGAAGAAGACATCAGAAGATGGAAAGTCCTCCCATGCTAATGGATTTGAAAAATTAATATAATAAAATGTCCTTTCTACCCAAATTAGTATACAGATTCAATGAAATCGAATTTAAAGTGCTCAAGAGTTTCTTCACAGGTTTGGGAAAAAAAAATCCTTAAATTCATACAGAAAAGCAAAAGTGCCCAAAGAGCCAAATAAACCCTGACTGAAAAGTACAATACAGCGGGGATGACTATACCAGACTTCAAAGTATATGACAGGGATATACTCATAAAACAGCCTGGAACTGGCACAAAAAACAGACCCATAGATCAATGGAACAAAATTGAGCATTCGATCTTGAGCACATACAATTACAGCCACCTCATATTTGACAAAGCTGCCAAAAAGACTCAGTGAAGGAAGACTGCATCTTCAACAAATGGTGCTAGCAAAACTGGATCACCATTTGTAGAACAATAAAATGAATACCTTACCTCTCTGCCCATACAAAAATCAACTCCAAATGGATCAAAGATCTCAACATGACACCCGAAACTCTGAAGGTGATATAAGAAAATGTTGGCAGAAACCAACAAAATAAACCTAGAAAAATCAGTAGCCTTTCTTTACATCAACAACAAGCACCTGGAGAAGGAATATAAGGACAACTTCTCAATCACAATAGACTCAAAAAGAAGTACCTGGGAATAAACCTAACCAAAGGCACCAAAGACCTCTACAACAAAAATGTTAAAACCCTGTTAAAGTGTGTTGAAGATGACATCAAAAGATGGAAACATCTCCCATGCCCATTGATTGGAAAATTAATATAGTAAAAATGTCTATTATACTCAAATTAATATACAGATTCAATGCAATCCCAATCAATATGCCCATGAGCTTTTTCACAGACTTGGAAAAAAATCCTTAAAATCATATGGAAAAAAAAAAAAAACCCAGAATAGCTAAAGCAAACCTGAGGAAAAGAACAATACAGTGGGGATCACTATACCAGACTTCAAGCTATATTACAGGGCTATAGTCATAAAGACAGGCTGGTATTGGCACAAAAACAGACCCATTGACCATTGGAAGAAAATTTAAGAACCAAACTGGAGCTCATATAACTTCAGCCACCTCATATTTGAGAAAGAGCCCGAAAAAGCTCAATGGAGGAAAGATAGCATCTTCAGCAAATGGCGTTGGCAAAATTGGATCACTATTTGTAGAACAAAATTAAACCCCCACCTCTCACCCTGTACAAAATCAACTCCAAGTGGATCAAAGACCTCAACATGAAACCCAAAAGTCTGAAGGTGGTAGAAGAAAATGTTGGCAGCAACCTACAATATATACATGAGGAAAAGGTTTTCTAAATCAAACAGCAACTGCACAGGAAATAAGGTCAACAGTTGACAAGTGGGACCTCATAAAATTCAAAAGCTTTTGTACAGCTAAAGAAGTAATCAAAGAAGTGAAGAGAAAACCCACAAAATGAGAGGACGCCTTCACCTGTGATACATCTGACAGAGCATTAAAATCCATAATACATAAGCTACTTAAAAAAACACAGAAGTAAGGAAACAAATGACCCACTCAAAAGATGGAGCAAAGAAACTTCACCAGTAAGGAAGTAAAGATGGCTGAGAAACATCTTAAAAAGTGTTCAACTTCATTAATAATTAAGAAAATGCAAATTAAAACCACTCCAATGTATCATCTCACTCCAATAAGGCTGGCCAAGAACAAGAAAACAAAAGACACCAAATCCTGGAGAAGTTGTTTGGAAAGGGGAACACTCATCCACTGATGGTGGGAAGGTAAACTCATACAAGCACTGTGGAAAGCAGAGGGGAAAACCATTAAAAGACTCCAAATGAGCCTACCACCTGACCCAGCCATACCACTCCTGGGTATATATCCACAAGACTCATCCTATTGCAAAGATACATGGACAGCTATGTTTATTGCAGCTCTCTTCACAATAGCCAAGAGCTGGAACCAACCCAATACCTCCCAATTGATGAGTGGATAACAACAATTTGGTACATCTACACAATGGAGGTCTATGCAGCAGTAAAGAAAGATGACATCATGAACTTTGAAGGTAAATGGAAGGAACTCAAAGTCATTATGCTACATGAAGTAACACAGTCCCAGAAAATAAGTGTGAATGGTTTCCCTCATTTGTAGATGCTAACACCAAATACCCAGTTGGCAGGCAAACTGAGAAAATTATTATATTTCTTTGTATCTGAAAGCAACAACGGTGTTATAATTTGAATCCCTTGATGGGTCTAGAATTTACCTGCCAGTTATATTCAGACATTATAATTACCATATATGGGTAGAAGATATGTATTTATATTCTAGAGTAATATAAAGTTGAAGGGAAAAATGTGTACCACAAAACATATATATGAAGTAACATATAGTTTACTCCCAGAGGTCATAATTTTGATACATATTTGTTGTTTATATAAGCATAATTTGAAGTAATACAATGAGGAGGGAACAACAACAACATAAGGAGTGGGACAAAGAACTGATTGATAAAATTAAATTCTGCTCAAAACAAGCCTCTGCGGAAAAAAAAGAGAATCCTTGGAAACACTGAGAGAAAGATGCAAGACATGTATGGCAGAATGCACAAACTAGGGTGGGCAAAGGGCAGGGAGAGGAGAATATATACAAATTGGAATGAAAAATGGTGTATGAAATATACAAAATGTCAATAAATAAAAAATAGGACTCTAAAACAAAACAAAACAAAACAAACAAACAAAGATTGGCTAAGATCAAGAAAACAAAAGATACCAAATGCTAGAGAGGTTGTGGGGAAAGGGGAGCAGGCATCCACTGCTGGTGGGAACGTAAACTTGTACAACCACTATGGAGAGCAGTGTGGAGAACTCTTAAAAGACTCAAAATGAGTCTACCACCTGAGCCCGTAATACCACTCTTGGGTATATACCCACAAGACTCATCCTACAGCAAAGGTACATGCACATCTATGTTGACTGTAGCTCTCTTCTCAATAGATAAGAGATGGAACCAATCTGAGTTCTCCTAAATCAATGAGTGGATAGAGAAGATGTGGTACATCTACACAATGGAGTTCTATGCAGCAGAAAATTAAAATGACATCATGAAATTTGTAGGTAAATGGATGGAAGTAGAAGCCATTATGTTAAGTGAAGTAACAAAGTCCCAGAAAAACAAAATAAATGATGAATGGTATCCCTCATTTGTGGATGTTAGCACCAAATACCTAGTAGTAAGGCATACTGTGCAGTATATATGTATTTTCTGTTATATGAAAGCAACTGTACCATTTTAATGTGAATACCTTAACAGGATCTAGAATTAACCTACCACTTATTTTCAGACTTTGTAATTGTGGTATATGGGGGGAGGGTATATATGCTTACTTTAGAGAAATATAATATTTAAGGGGAAAAATGTGAATTCCTAAATTTGTTTGGAATTAACATACAGTTAATTTTGTTTCAGAAGTCATAATTTTCTTATATGTGTGAAGAGTATATATGCATATTTTTAGCAATATAAATTGGAGGGAACAACAACAAAAGGACTGGGTCAAAGAACTGACTGAAACAGCAAAATTCAGCTCAAAACAATAAATCTCTGTATACAAATAATTTAAAAGGTCTGAAAAAAGATGCAAGACAAATATGGCAAAATTAACTTGGGTGTGGTGGGCGGCATGGAAAGTGGAATGAATCTAAATTGGATTGAGAAATGTAAGAATTGAATAAAACTTCAATAAAAAATTTAAAAAATAAATAATAAAAACCACGTTTTGAATGTAAAACAATAAATAAAAAATAGAAAGCAAAAAAAATTAAATCTTTAAAGAAACAGACTGAAGGCACAAAGACTTGAAAAGACTTGTTTTCATACATTGACAGAATATTTAGAAATGGCTTACCTTCCAAAAGCAATTTGCACATTCATTGCAATTCCCCTAAAAATCCCCATTACATTCTTCACAGTAGAAGAAAAATTCACCCTAAAATTCATATGGAAGCTCAAAACACCTTGCTGCCAAAGCAGTCCTGTGCACAAAATATATTTTGAATTACCATATCAAATCCCACACAATATTGCAGAGCTATTGCAATAAAAACATTCTTGTAGATCAATGGAACAAAATAGGATGCTGAAGCATGAGTGTGTGCAATTTCAGCCAACTTATGTTTGACAAAGGATTCAAGAAAACATAGCGGAGGAAAGAGAGCATCTTCAACAAATAGCGTTTGCAAAATCAGATCTCCATGTTTACAATAATGAAATTAGACCCATGCCTATGATCCTCCACAAAAGTCAACTTCAAATGGATCAAATAATTCAACGTGATTCCTGAAATGCTGAAACTGTTAGAAGAAAACATAGGCAGTACCCTACAAGATACAGGGACAAGAAATGACTTTTTATATTTTTTTTAAAATTTATTTAACTATTTTTATTTATGTATATGAATTTTAAGCCTGGTTGTAAGTAATTATATCCATGTTATACATTGCTCAAAGAAGAGCGCCTCAGGGCTTGGCATTTTACCAATTTCTAGGGTCTTGGTCTAAATAAAAAAAAATATGTATTCAAGCTGAGCAGTGGCACTCCTTGTTCTTTGCGTCTTGATGAAGCTATGACATGACCAACTGCCTCAAGCTCCTACCACAAGAACTTCATTGTCATGATAGATTGTACCCTCAAATAGTGAGACAAAATGAAGCTTTTCTTCTGTTAGGTACTTCTGTTGCTTGGTGTTTTGTCACAGTTTCAGAAAAATTAAACAAGACAGGACCACAGGGTTTAATTATCAGAAGTTTGCATTTGGTATTTCTGGGCTTGGGTCCTCACTACAGAATGTTCCTGTAGATTGCTGCCACACAATATTCATGGATGTTGGTTTGTGGCAATCAAAGGTAAAGTCCCATGATTAGTTGGGACCACTTGTCCTTATATCTGTCTTTTAGGTCTCTATCTCCCGTCTTCTTTCTTTCATACAGATGATATTTGAGGAGTAATTTTGATCTCAAACAGCAAGTAGATGACCAGCCAAAACTAACTGAAAAATAAAAGAATGATATGATATGTGTTTATCACTATGAATGACTTTCTTATATTTTTAGCAAGAATATTCACTGACCATAGCATTTAAAAAAGAAGCAAAGTGTTCCTGATGCAAATATAAACAATCCATTTGGATGTTTATTTTATGACATAGTCACATGATGATTATATAAAATTTTTATTAATTACATTTTTATAAAATTACACAAAGATAAAATGTAGACAAATCTATTTTGAAATATTGATAAAAAATTCTTATCAAAATATAAGGATTGAAATGATTACAATCTTAGAATAACCAATGACAAAATTATTATTTGATTAGGAAATAGATGAAGATAAGATTACCAAAAAAAACCCCCAGAAAAATCATTTTATAACCACCTTTAACTTAGGTTGTTAAAGTGGATTTTCTAGTTTATTCATAGACATTAGTTTTCAAACATTTTTAAAAGATTTTCAAACAAAATTTGGAAGAGAAAACCTAATGTGCCACACCTGTGTCCTCTTCTAACTGTTAGTTTGCATTGCCATTGCTCTTCATGTGAGATACAGACTGAGATTCAAGAATTACCAGGAAAACAAGGAAGGGTTATACTCTCTTTTTTTCATTTTAATATTTTTAATATAAAATTTTATTGATGTTTTGTGTATTTCACACATCATTTTTTAGTTCAATTTAGACATATTCCCCTTTCCCTCCCCCCACCACAACCCAGTTCATTCATTCTGGCATACACATCCTGCCTCTTTCTCTCAGTCTATTTAAAGTTTTTCTCTGCAGAGTTTTATTGTTTAGGCAGAATTTAACTGTATCGGTCATTCTTTAACCCAATCCTTATGTTGCTGTTACCTCACCTTTGTATTGTTCCAAAATATGCCTGTATAAACATCAAATATGTACTAGAATTATGTCCTCCAGGAAGAAACACTATGTTAACTCTGAAATATGTTTAGGAATTCGCATTTTATCCCTTTAATTTTATATTACTCTAAAATATGAATATATAACTTCCACCCATATACGTTACTTACAATGTCTGAAAATAAGTGTTAAGTTAATTCTAGGGCCCATTGAGAAATTCATGTTATAACAGCACAGTTGCTTTCAGATAAAAAGATATATAATTTATATATATATATATATATATATGAATAACGTTGCTCAGCTTGCCTTTCAGTTGGGGGATTTGGTGCTAGCATCCACAAATGAAGGTAACCATTCCCCGTTTGTTTTATTGGGATTGTGTTATTTCACTTAGCATAATGGCTTTGAGTTCCATCAACTTATCTGCAAAGTTCACGATGTCCTCTTTCCTCACTGCTGTATAGAACTCCATTGTGTAGATGTACCAGATTTTTGTTATCTACTCATCTGTTGAGGGACATTTGGATTGGTTCCAGCTCTTCACTATTGTGAAGAAAGCTGCAATAAACATAGATCTGCATATATCTTTGCTGTAGGATGAGTCTTGTGGGTATGGTATGGCCTGGTCAGGTGTAGGCACGTTTTGAGTCTTTTAAGGATTCTCCACACTGCTTTCCACAGTGATTGCACTCTCAAAAATTTAGAATATAGCTGAAATTCCTGAGATGCCGATTTCAGAAAAATAAGATCATAAATGTCAAAAACTGCTTATGTTGATTCTTTAGTACATAATCAGATGGGACCTTTTTAGCATAAAATAATTTATTGCCAAATACTAGAAACCATATTGTTACATAGGAATGGCAAACAGTTAAGAATTTAGATTAGGGCTGGAGGGATGGCTCAGTGGTTAAAAGCACTGGCTGCTCTTTCAGAGGAGCAGAGTTGGATTCCCAGCAACAACATGGCAGCTGACAACCATCTGTAACTCCGTTTTTAGGGGAAACCAAGACACTCTTCTGACTCCAGATTGGGACTACTGAGACATCCAGCCTTGCAGACTGAGCAGTTTCCTGGATTTTCAGCCTCTCCAGTGTGGCACGACATCTATTGTTGGACTCCTTGAGCTCTGTCACGTGAGCAAATCAATAAATTTGTATATAGCTATATATTAGTTCTATTGGTTCTGTTTCTTTAAAGAATCCTGACTAATACAGACTGTGATACTAGAAGTGGTTCTAGAGAAACAGAATAGAAAGGATTAATTTCTTTACTGGCCTTGGTAGTTTCTGGAGGCAGCTCTCCAACTCAAGGAACCCTAGAGTTACTGAAGACTCTCCTGGTGGCCTGAAGAGGAATGATAATCCTTGTTGCAGACTATTTGATGTGATTATGAAGATAGATCCATTTGACTCAACTAACTCTCCTCTTGTGAGAAGCAAGGAATTTAACCACTCTCTATATAAAACATTTGAGAAATTATGGAAAAAATAAGGAAAATAATGATGTTACTTGGTTGCTCCTAGCATCTCTGGATAAAGTGATAGAGGAAAATAACGAGGTCAGTGATAAAATTAATCAGCTCCAGATTTGAAACAACAGTTTAAAAGTTTCCAAGTGTGCTCTGGAAGAGCATCTTCTCTCCAGCAGCCAAAGAGCTAAAGTGGCAAAAAAATCAAGGTGGAGCCCTTATTATACATTTGGCTGATTTACAAGGAAAATTTAATTCCCAGCCACGAAGAGTGTCAGCAGTCAAAGTGACAGCACTGGTGGGGAAAGGATGGAACCCTGAAACTTGGGATGGAGATGTGTGGGAGAAACACTATGATGAGGACTTTGAACCCTTGGATTCTGGGGGATTTACATTATCTGAGGAATTAATCTCCTTACCCTCAGCAGAGAATCCACACCCTGCAGATGCCCCCCCCCTTGCCTGAGGAAACTAATCTCCCCCTCCCAGTGGGACCTAATGTCCCTCAGGGCCCAGCAATTGTTGCCTCTAGACCAATAACCAGAGTCAAGGCTAAGCAAGACCCTTAAGGTGAGATAGAACGTGTGGTCCAGGAGGTGGTGTGCTACACCACTAAAGAAATTAATGAGTTTGCCTAATCATTCCAGCAGAAGCCTAACAAATACATGTGGGAATGGATTTTAAGGGTGTGGAATAATGGTGGAAGGAATATAAAATTGGATCAGACTGGGTTTATCAATATGAGCCCACTGAGTAGAAATTCTAGGCTTAACATGGAAGCTCGAGCAATTAAAAAGGTGTTAAAAGTTTATTTGATTGGTTGGCTGACATATTTATTAAAACATGGCCTACTAACATCGAGTTAGAGATTCTTGATATTTCTTGGCTTAGTATTGATGAAGGGATTGTGAGGGTCAGGCAGAGGGGCATGCTCAAGTTGATTCGAAGTGTAAAACCTCATTCTCCACAATGTGAGGACCCAGAGGACATGCTTCGAGTTGATTAGATGGAAAGTACAGAGAAAGACACCAGAACATTTGAAGAGCTTTGTTTTTGCTCTATTTCTTATGCCAGATCTTACAGTTAGAGAAGTTGTTGCTCACTTGAATAAAATAAATGTACATTTAATAGTTTAGCGGGACCTCAGGGTAGGCATCATGTGGCAGCACTGAATCCCTGAAGTCCAGATGAGCATAGTTATCATAGTTATCATAATGGGCAGCAAAGGCAAAATAATGCCTATAATGGCATGATCCAAATGGATCTTTGGAACTGGCTAATTAATCATGGTGTTCCCAGGAACCAAATACATAAGAAGCGTACTACGTTTTTATTTGATCTGTATACGCAGAAAAGCTCTGAAACAAATGACAGGAAGTCAACATTGGATTTTAGCAACAGCGAATCCCATCCAGTTAACGCGTTTCCAGACGTGAGACAGTTCACAGACCCAGAACTCCTTGATTGAAGGGGTGGCCGGGTTCTGATAAGGAAAGACCTTGTCTCAATACCAAAGAGTTATGCTGTTTGCCTTCCTCCTGTCAGTCCCCAGAGGGACATGAGGCCTTTTACTAGGGTAACTGTACACTGGGGAAAAGGAAATAATCAGAATTTTGAGGCCTATTGGATACTGGCTCTGAGATGGCAGTGATCCCAGGAGACCCTACAAACCATTGTGGCCCTCCAGTTAAAGTAGGGGCCTATTGAATTCAGGTGATACACGGAGTTTTGGCTGAAGTCTGACACACAGTGGGTCCCTGAAATCATCCTGTGGTTATTTCCCCAGTCCCAGAATGTATAATTGTGATAAATATACTTAGAAATTGGCAGAATCCCCACATTGGTTCCCTGACCCACGGAATGAGGGCTATTATGGTTGGAAAGGCCAAATGGAAACCATTGGTGTTGCCTCTACTAGAGAAAATAGTGAACCAAAAACAGTATTGTATCCCTGGAGGGATTGCAGAAATTAGTGCCATTGTCAAGGATTTGAAAGATGCAGGGGTGGTGATTCCTAACACTTCTCCATTTAACTCTCCAATTTGGCCTGTGAAAAAGACAGATGGATCATGGAGAGTGACAGTTGACTATTGAAAACTCAAACAAGTAGTCACACCAATTGTAGCCACTGTACGAGATGCGGTGACCTTTCTTGAGCAAATTAATATGTCTCCTGGTACCTGTATGCAGCTATTGATCTGGTCAATGCTTTCTTCTCAATACCAGTTCATAAGCACCACGAGAAGCAATTTGCTTTCAGCTGGCAAGGCCAACAGTATACCTTTAGTGTCTTACCTCAATGGTATGTTAACTCTCCAGCCTTATGCCATAACTTAGTTAGAAGGGATCTTGATCGCTTGACTCTTCCACAAAATATCAAACTGGTCCACTATATTAATGATGTTATGCTGATTGGACCCAGTGAACAGGAGGTAGCAGCCAGTCTGTACTTGTTGGTAAAGCATATGCGCCTGAGAGGATGTGAAATAAATCCAACTGAATTTCAATGGCCATCTACCTCGGTGAAGTTTCTAGGAGTTCAGTGGTGTGGAGCATGCAGAGACATTCCTTCTAAGGTAAAGAATAACTTCTTGCACCTGGCCCCTCCCTCCACCAAGAAAGAAGCACAACCTTTAGTGGGCCTTTTTAGATTCTGGAGGCAGCACATACCTCATCTTGGTGTGTTACTACGACCCATATATCAGGTGACTCAAAAGTCAGCAAACTTTGAGTGGGGCTTGGAACATGAAAAGGCTCTTCAACAGGTCCAGGCTGCAGTGCAGGCTGCTCTGCCCCTAGGGCCATATGATCCAGCAAACCCAATAGTGCTTGAGGTATCAGTGGCAGATAGAGATGGCATCTGGAGTCTGTGGAAGTCTCCCATAGGGGAATCACAGTGGAGACCATTAGGATTTTGGAGTAAGGCTCTACCTTCACCTGCAGACAGCTATTCTCCTTTTGAGAGACAGCTTTTAGCCTGCTATTGGGACTTAGTGGAAACTGAACATTTGGCAATGGGCCACCAAGTCACCATGCGACCTGAGCTGCCCATCATGAGCTGGGTGTTATCTGACCCACCAGACCTTAAAGTAGGACCTGTGCAACAACAGTCCATTATCTAGTGGAAGTGGTACATACATGACAGGGCCCAGGCAGGTCCTGAGGGCACAAGCAAGATACATGAAGTTGCTCAATTGCTTATTTCACCCACTCCTGTTACAATGCCTCCTGTGCTTACACAGACACCTATGGCTTCATGGGGTTTGCCCTATGATCAGTTGACTGAGGAAGAGAAGACTAGTGCCTGGTTTACTGATGGTTCTGTATGCTATGCAGGCACTACCCAGAGGTGGGCAGCCACAGCATTACAGCCAATTTCTGAAACAATCCTAAAGGGCACTGGTGAGGGAAAGTCTTGATAGTGGGCAGAATTTTGGGCAGTGCACATTGTTGCGCATTTTGCCTGGGAGGAGAAATGGCCAGAGGTTCAATTATATAGTGATTCATGGGCTGTAGCCAATGGTTTGGCTGGATGGTCAGGGACTTGGAAGGAGCATGACTGGAAAATTGGTGAGAAAGACATATGTGGAAGAAGTATGTGCATAGAGCTCTCTGAATGGTCAAAGGATGTGAAGATACTTGTGTCTCATGTAAATGATCAACAAAAGGTGATCTCAGCAGAGGATGAATTTAATAATAAAGTGGATAATATGACTTGTTCTGTAGATAGCAGCCTCTTTCTCCAGCTGTCCCTGTTGTTGCTCAATGGGACCATGAACAAAGTGGTCATGGTGGCAGAGATGGAGGTTATGCATGGGCTCTACAGCATGGACTTCCACTCACCAAGGCTGATCTGGCTACAGCTGCTGCCAAGTGCCAGATTTGCCAACACCAGAGACCAACATTGAGCCCCCAATATGGCGATATTCCCCAGGGTGACCAGCCAACACCCTGATGGTAGGTTGACTATGTTGGACCACTTTCATCATGGAGGGGACAGAATTTTATCCTTACAGGAATAGATACTTATTGTGGTTATGGATTTGCCTTTCCTGCATGTAATTCTTCTGTCAAAACTACCATCCAGGGACTTACAGAATGCCTTATCCACCATCACGGTATTCCTCCCAGCATTGCTTTTGACCAAGGAACTCACTTCACAGCCAAAGAAGTGTGACAGTGGGCCCATGGTTATGGTATCCACTCGTCTTACCATGTTCCCCACCACCCAGAAGCAGCTGGCCTGATAGAATGATGGAATGGCCTCTTGAAGACACAGTTACAGCGCCAATTATGTGACAATACCCTGGAGGGCTGGGGCAAGGTTTTCCAGCAGGCAATATATGCTTTGAATCAGCGCCCACTATATGGTACTGTTTCTCTTATAGCTGGAATACATGGGTCCAGGAGCCAAGGGATGGAAGAGGGAGTGATTCCACTCACTATCACACCTAGTGACCCAGTAGGAAAATTTTTGCTTCCTGTACCCACAAACTTGCTTTCTGCTGATCTAGATGTTTTGGCTCCAAAGGAGGGAGTGCTTTTGCCAGGAGATACAGCAAACATTCCATTGAACTGGAAACTAAGACTTCCCCCTGTCCACTTTGGGCTTCTACTGCCCTTAAGCCAACAGGCTAAGGAAGGAATAACAGTAGTAGGAGGAGGGATCGATCCAGAGTACCAGGGGGAAATTGGAATTTTTCTCCACAATGGGGGCAAGGAAGTTTAGGTTTGGAAGGCAGGAGATGCTCTAGGGTGCCTTCTGGTGATACCATGTCCTATGATTAAGGTCAATGGGAAACTCCAATAACCCAAACCAGACAGGACAATAAATGGCAGAGACACTTCAAAGATGAAGGTATGGGTCACTCCTCCATGGAAAGAGCCAAGACCTGCAGAGGTACTTGCTGATGGTGGAGGAAATACAGAATGGATAGTAGAAGAAGGTAGTCATAAATATCAGCTGAGGCCATGGGACCAGTTGCAGAAACCTGGATTATAATAGATATTAACTTTTGTCCCATTTGGTGAAGAATGTGCTTGTTAATATATATACATATATTAAGCAGATACTTGTGTTGTTCCCTTTTGAATGTGCAACTGAGATATGTGTTAAGTGTTGTCATATTTAGGTTATTAGATACTGAAGGAGTGTTCCTCAAGGACATTACCACCTACTCTAAGATATAGTGCTTTGTGTTTGCACATGGGACACTTATAACATGTTAGGTGGGATTATGACCTCGCCATTGTTTGCAATTTTCATTTAAGCATAACATAGGGAGAGGCTATTTATTGGGTGTCAAGTTGACAAGGTGTGGACTTGTGATGGTTAATCCTGGGTGTCACCTTGACTGGACTAGGGATGAACAAATAAGAGGAAAAGGATCTTCAGATTGAACTATCTCAAGCCAGATGGCTCACCCCAAATGTGGGCGTTACGTTCTGCTGGCAGGCAGAATAAAAGGCCATGGCAGAGGGAGCTGGTCCTTTTTTTTTTTTTCCTGCGGCTTGCCTCTCTCTCACTAGTGAGTTTGTCTTGCTGCTGTGATCAACCCTTCTGGATCCCAGCTGTACTGAGACCGGCAGATCTCCTGGAGTCCAGTGGGCCTTCAGCACCAGATTGGGACTACTGAGATATCCAGCCTTGCAGACTGAACAGTTCCCTGAATTCTCAGCCTCTCCTGTGTGGCAAGGCGATTATTGTTGGACAACTTGATCTCTGTCATGTGAGCAAATCAATAAATTTGTATATAGCTATATATTCGTTCTGTCAATTCTGTTTCTTTAGAGAACCCTGACTAATAGAGCCAGCCAATTCTATAAATGATAGTGATTATTTCCCTTTCAACTTTCTTGTAAATTTTACAGATGTCATATTTCAAACAGTAATTTTCAGCATGTTACACTTGCTCAAATGTTTGACAGTATGACTTTTCTAATTGAGCATTGGAATTTTTACTTCTTATTAAAGTGTTTTAGTTCCTGCTGAGTAATGCTGCTTCTTTGTTAAAAAAAGTGAATGACTTACTTGAAGGTTCAAACTGACTGTAAATCATAAAAAGGAATTAAAATCATGCATTCATTAACAATCAAAGAGTATATGCCTAGTGATTCCACATTCCTACAAAGGACCTGAATTTCATTCTCAGCACTCATACAGCCCCTAACAACTGCCCGCCACTCCAATTCCAGGGGAATCCAACACTTTTGATCTCTACCAACATCATAAGACTCAGGTGCATTTACACACATGTAGGCAATGTACTTATACATATAATATAAGAATAATAAATAAAATGTTAAAAAAAGCAAGAGGCTTCTACACAGTAGAGGAATCAATCACTAGAGTGTCTACAGAATAAGAATTTTTGTCTCTAATTCACATGAGATTAATAACCAGGATATATAAAGAACTACAAAATTAAATTATGAAAACTCAAATCAACCAATCATTAAATAGGTTAATAAACTATTTAGATAATTGTTGGCGAAGAAATGCATATAGCCTTGAAATCTTGAAAAAGAATTCAGTATTTTTAGCTATCAGGAATATTCAAATTGGAGCTACTTTCATATTCCATCTTACATCAATATGAATCTCTATCAAGAAAACTAACAACAAATGTTGGTAAGACTGTGAGGAAAGTTGAGTAGTCATTCACTCTTGATGGGAATACATACAGGTGTAGCCATGTGAAAGTCAGTATAAAAGTCCCTCAAAAGGCTTAAAGTAAAAGTACCACATGACCCAGCTATAAGATTCATGGGTATAGACCCAAAATCTTGAAGATAAACATAGTACAGAAACTTGAAGATATATGTTTACAGCTGCACTATTCATATTACCTAGGCAATGGGATGATCCCAGATGTCTAATAGATGAATAAAAAAATTATGTGTACACAGTATAACTGTAGAAAACCCTAAAGAAAAATGTATTCATGCCATTTGCTAGAAAATAGACATAACTTGAAATTGTTATGGTAAGTGACATAAGCCATACTCAAAAAGACAATATGGTTTCTCTTATATGAGAGATGTAGTTTTAAAATACAAATGTGTATATATTCAAATATGTATATTTATAGGTCATAATACTAGAAAGGAAATCATAAGGATAGAGGAAAAGACATTAAGAGAGATGGAAAAATAGAGAACTTAGTGGAATATTATACCTGTAGTAAGCCATAAGAGGGAGGATTAACTGTGAAGAGCAAGAGAAGCAGTCCAAGGAGGGAAAGATAAGTGGGAAGGCCGTGGCAGAGAGCCAATGAGAAAAATGTACAACAGCATATGTATGCAAATACTATGAAGAAAAAAATCATTTTTAGTGCTAACCTAAGCTATTAACAAAATTTAATTTAAAAGAAACCCCAAATAAATGACACAATAGAGGAAACTAAAAACTGACTGCAGTGTGAATATTTTCATCAAATGAGTAGAAAAGCGTAGTACCTTTTTATTTCTCTCAAACTTTCCACAAGTTTGGTGGTTTCAAAGCATCCATGTTTATTATCACATTTCTTAAGTTCAAAAGTAAGTCCAGAAGATGAAATGAGTTAAGTTCTCTGGCATATGTGATGGAGAAATAATATTGTCGTGAGCTAAAATCTATCAGTACTCTCTAAAAATTATGATTGGCAGAGTCCATTTCATTACAGCTTAGGAATGAAGAAGTCCTCAGATTTTAGAGGTCTCTTTTCATTATTTGCATATGATCATGTAGATTTTATAGTCATCATGGTGTTATTCTCACCATTAGTGCTTAATTTTCTTGTCTGATACAAAAATGGTGTTATTCAGTAGATTGGGCATATCAAAAAAAAATGAAAATATGCTCCCTAGCTTAATTATTTGAACAGGAAATACACCTGCAATGTCCGTTTTGACAAATTACCTAATAATAATTAATTCTATGCATTAGAGTATGAGTATTTAGAAAGGATCGCTCTTTATACCATATCTGCCTACCATAGTAAAAATGAATTTTCTATAATGCAGTCATTTCAGTAGAAATCCATAGTCATAAATGGATTAGAAGAAATATATTCTTTATACTACCCGTCTGTCCTAGTTTTCTTTCCTGTAATAAAACACAGAGCAACTCCAACTTGGGCAGAAAAAAGTTTATTTGAATTATAAATAACTGCATATCACCAAGGGATGCCAAGGCAGTGACCTGGTGACAGTAACTGAAGCAGAAACATGGAGATTGTTGTTTTACTGGCTTGTTTCCTCTGGCTTGCTCAGCATTATTTCTTATACAGCACAAGCACATCTGCCCAGGGATGATGCTGCCCAGAGTAACCTGTGCCCTTCCACACCACCTATCAATTAAGAAAATGCCTCACAGGCAGGGCCACAGACCAATACAATGGAAAAAAAAATTCCTCAGGTGAATTTCCTTCTTTTTTGCCCAGTCTGCTTACTTTTTTAAAATAAAATATATTTTATTGATGTTTTGTGTATTTAATACATCATTTCTCAGTCCAATTTAGACACATTCCATTTTCCATGTCCCACCACACCCCAGTTCATGCATTCTGCCATATATGTCTTGTATCTTTTTCTCAGCCTTGTCTTTTTTCCATTTTGATTTTATATTACTCTAAAATATGCATACATACCCTCCACCCAAATACAAAATTTCCAAAGTCTGAAAATAAATGGTAGGTTAATTCTATAACCTAAGGGATTCACAATGTAAGAGCACAGTTGCTTTCAGATCACAAGAAATATAACATTAACATTGCTCAGTTTGCCTTAAAACTAGGTACTTGGTGCTAGCATCCACAGATACCATTCCTTCTTCTTAAGTGTGTCAAATTGACACTGAAGCTAACTATGATGCCATCCTCCCTATACTGTGAAAGATTTATTTCAGTATGATAAAAGACATAGAACTCTTCCTTAAAAGTCTTACTAATGGGATGCCTATAAAATTATAAGAATTGTGTTCAGAAAATTAAATGTAAAAATACAAAAAAAAGAATATAATATATATATATATATATATGTATATATATATATATGTAACAATAAGTGACTGACATTGTCACTTTACATGGGATAATAATAAGCAGGCAATTTTCCAATACCGTAAACAAATAAGTACACATAATATCATAATGTTCTATACCTACGAAATATCAGGTTTTCACCTAAAATTTGGGGACATTTAAGTATCTGAACAGTAGTTTTGGTTGTCAAAGTGTTGAGCATGTTTTTCAAATACATAGCATATGAGGAATTTGTAAGTAATATGTAAATGGAATATAACATCATATGTCAATTAAAAGAAAATAACTGATACACAAATAGGTGAAATAGCACTGAGTTAAAGATAGCTACAAATAAGCTGGGCCAGGTGGCACATGTCTGTAATCCCACACTCAGGAGGCAAGCCCTAATCCCTAAACTAGTGGAGTGCAGTAGCCGAGCCTACATAGGCAAGTTCCAGCGCCAGCTGGAACTGAAGGGAGACCCTTGTTCTCAAAAGACCAAAAAAAAAAAAAAAAAAAAAAAAAGAGATCAAAAAAAAAAAAAAAAAAAAAAAAAAAAAAAAAAGATAGGTACAAGTAAAACAGCTATATTGCACAAGAAAAAAATATGACATTACACTTCAAACAAAAATTACCAGTATTTGTCTAGAAGAGATAAAACTAAACGAATATGCAACAGTGCTACAGAATTTAAATCCAAAGGAAAAAAAAAAAAAAAACCTTTGCAAAGGGGTTTCAGGACGACATTTGGGACTGAGGAACCACTTTGTGTAATTCCTATGCCATTTCATTATTTTGTAAAAGAATTCATACTTCTATACTATCTCACTGAATGTTATTAACAAATTAAAATAAAAGACACAGCTAGCTGGCCTGGGGAGATGGCTCAAATGTTAAAAGCAATGATGGCATTTGCAGAGGAGCCAGATTGAATTCCCAGCAAGCACTTGACAGCTAACAACTGTCCTTAACTCCAGTTCAAGGAGATATGATGCCTTCTTCTGACCTCCATGTGCCTTGCTCAACACAGGTACACTTACATAAAACCAGACAAGACACTCACACACATAAAATAAAAATCATAATTAAAATTTATTAAAAAGGCATAGCTAGCCATAAGGAAATAGTCAATAAAAATCTATTGAGAACACACTGAACAACATTGAAATAAATAAATGAATTGTAACTTTTTTCAGAGGAGGACTGATAAAGGAACCTTGAATTTGTTTGAAATAAATATACCTAAATATATGCATGTAAGAAAATGATGTGTAAATATAAATGAAGCAGTATTTTATTATTATTAGAAGACTCATCAGCGTCAACAATAAGAAGGAGAAGAATCTATGACTGTAGAAGCCAATGTCAGACAAGGTTAAAAGCAAATAAAAGAAAATTATTCTGTTGAACTATATCCTTTACAATTTAGTTAAATTTCCTTCCCTATTTCTTTTGCTTGTATGTTGTTGTTGTTTTTTAATCAATTTTTGTATTACGTGTATGAGTGTTTGGCCTGCAGGTATGTTTGGCCTGCAGGTATGTAAGTATAATTGTGGGGTGTCCCTTTCATTCCCAGCACGAGCCATGTGTAAAACACATGCAGGAAATCATAGCACAGAAAGACGTACTTATGGTGTCTAAATATAGAAAGAGCTTTATTCAAAAAATATATAGGCATTAACTAACCTTATATAGGCATTGTGACTCTCATGGCCAAATCCTAAATCTTTGTGTCACTATATTCCACCCGATGGCCATGGCCAGGGCAGTCCCATTGGTTAGTCAACTAAAGTGAATTTTCCCACATTTCACCCTTTAAATTATATTTTATTTTATGAGAGGCAGGTACGCCAATGGGAGAGGCTAACACAAAGTAACATGAGCTTTGTGTTGCCAGCTGATCAAGCCTGTTTTGAGTGCCAGGCAGTGGGGGTGTGGGTGGGAGAAGGTCAGACCTGAGACTTAATTTTTACACCAAGGCCAAAAAAAAAAAAAAAAAAAGAAAAACAAACATGAAGTGAACTAATTGTCAAGCATAAGCAATGAATGCAAATAATATTTATGCAAAACCAATTAACAAATATCTATGGCTAAATTTTGAAGCCAAAGTCCCCATAGTACAATTGGAGAAGCTTGTATGCACAAGCTTGATTAAATAAGACTCCAGTCCATATTTTTTTTGAAATCTCGGGAATTACCTCTATCTCCTCAGCCCTTACATTTTACCATGCCCCCTCTTCTGCATCTGATCCCTGGGCCTTGGGGGATGAGGGGCAGGAGTGGGTAAGTAGCAAAATAGTCTATTTTCCTTTGACATGTCACTCTGAGCTCTGGTCTGTCCAGGCTGTTTCTTTTCATGGGTTGGTGGCTTATTTAGGAATTTATTTTTTGGTCCTACTAACAAACACAAATAGTGAGATAGTAAAGTTGTTTAAATGGCATTGATTATCATGACAACTTACTCTGTGAGCACAGACAAAAATATTTATAGGTTATTAGTCTAGGTACTAAGGCTTTCTTAAATATCTTTTTTTAATTTTTAATTTATTTTTTATGTATATGAGTGTACTGTCTACATGTACGTTTGTGCACCCATGTCATGCAATGCCACGGAGTTCAGAAGAGGGTGTCAGATTCCCCTGGAACTGGAGTTAAAAACGATTCTCAGCCATCATGTGGGTGCTGGGGATCGAACCCGGGTCATTTGCAAGAGCACTCAGAGCTCTTAACCACTAGACCATCTCTCCAGCCCCGCCCCTTTTCATTTTTATACAGCTCTGTGTATGTGGAGGATGGTGAGTTACATTTAGTCTCTGTATATATGTTAACACAAAATCTTGATGCATGTTGGAATGTGCTGTCAGTGTTAGAATTCTGCCTCTGGAGGAGTGGGGCAGCTCTCCATGGCTCCCAAATGTGGGGAAGAATTTTTTTTTTATTTTTTTTATTGATGCTTTGTGCATTTCATACACCATTTTCCAATTCAGTTCAGGCATATTTCCCTTTCCCTTCCCCCCTACCCCCACCCAATCGCAGATCATGTATTTGCCATAACTGTCCGCATCTTCTTCAGGTTTTTTTTTTTTTTTCTTTTTTAGCATATAAGTGATTGAATCCATGAGTACAAGCATCCTTCAATATGAAACCAATTTGAAGGTCTGCGTGTGCCCAAACCCCCACAGCCCCACCATCCAGCGGGGGGACTCTTCTTGGCTGAGACTTTGGGTTCACCAGGATGTCAGATATTCATCCATTTCTTCTAGGTTTTCAAACTTAGTAGAATATAAGTTTTTGAAGTAGTCCCGTATGATTGTCTGGATCTTTTCATTGTCTGTTGTGATATTTCCCCTTTCCTCACAGATTCTATTGATTTGGAGTTGTTCCCTCTTTCTTTTGGTTAACTGGGCTAGAGGTCTGTCTATCTTGTTTATTCTCTCAAAGAACCAACTTTTGGATTCATTGATTTTTTGTATGGTTTTCTTTGTTTCTATTTCATTGATCTCTGCTCTGATTTTTGTTATTTCTTCTTGTCTGCTGCGTTTAGGGTTCATTTGTTGTTATCTCTCAAATATGTTTAGCTGCAGTGTTAGATCATTCACTTGTGCTCTTTCTGTCTTTTTTTAATGTGGGCACTTAGAGCTATAAACTTCCCTCTTAGGACTGCTTTTAAAGTGTCCCATAGATTTTGTTGTGTTGTTTTATCATTGTCATTCAGTTCCAGGAATGTTTTTATTTCTTTCTTTATTTCTTCCTTGACCCACTCATTATTCAGGAGAGTGTTGTTTAGTCTCCATGTGTTCCTGTAGGTTGTGGGGAAGAATATTATTCATGAGGTAAGGAAATGGCAAGGAAGGAGAGGGGTGGGGGGGCAGGGCGGGTGCTCACCCCAGCACATGGCCAAAAGAGCAAAGAACACAGAAGAGGGCCTACTCACTGATCAAGGAAGGGGGTGCCTCGCCAGCACCGGGGGATCGAAAAACCAAGTTGGGTGCCAGATGAAGAAAATCACCCAGGCCTGCTGGGGAATTTCTGGGTCCGATCAAAGGAAAGGTGGTGAGAGGTTCAGAGTCAAGTCACAAACCCTGGGAGTTGGGTGAACACAGACAGAGGGCAAGCTGTCACAGACTCGTTTAATGGGGGTAGGGTTAGGGGTTATGTACTGTTTGAATTCCCGCTTTTGATTGGCCCAGGTCTGCAATGCTGCCTGTATGGTTTCACCTGCCTGGGGCAGGTTAGGTTGATGAGGAACAAGCTCTGCACATGTGTAATTCTCAGCATACTGGCTATACTACAGGTTCACATACCGAATTTGTCAGGATTTCCTCCAGCCCCATGTCTGGGCACCATTTGTGGGACATCCCACTTATTTCCAGGTTGTGCCATGTGGAAAACATGCTCAGGAAAGCACAGCACAAGAACACATAATTATGGCTTCCAAATAAAGAGAGATCTTTATTCCAAAAATGGCCATGTTATATAGCCAGTGTGACTCCTATACCAGGACCAAATCCTATATCTTTGTGTCACTATATCCTACCCCATGGGCGTGGCCAGGGAGGTCCCATTGGTTAGTCAACTTAACTGAATTTTCCCACATGTATCCATGTCCTTCAGTGCCCAGGGGAGAGAGAATATGGTGTTGGATAACCTGGAACTGGGGTGATGGATAGTTTTTAGTCACCATGTGGGTACTGGGATTGAAACTGGGTCTTCTGCAAAGACAGCCAGTGCTCTTAACTTCTGAGCCAGCCCAGGCTATTTCTTGTACAAAGAATGTAATTACTATTCATTACAAAATCAATTAACTTAGCCACTATGACCTTTGTCTCCTACAGAGCACTGTAATTTGCAAGTGATTCCTTTTACCTTTATTATGATTTACAACCATGAATTTAAATTACACTATTTCCAGATAAAAATGACAAAACTTTTAATTTTCCTTATCTCCTAGCTCTGAGGTTTAAATCCTGGTCTTTCCAATACTAGGAAATAATGATATCGAACCTCATTTCCAGCCTCATTGTCTTCATTTTTTTTTTCATAGCCAAGACATAAGCAAATAACCCAAAGCATATGCGACTAGATTCCTGTGGACTGAGAAGTTGATGTATCAATATACTGCACTGGATAAAAGATACTTTTACCTGTTGCTTGAAAAGAAGCTAAGAGGCTTGTGTAAATGTCTTTTACCTTTGTTCCAGAGAAGGTTGCGTATACTCAGTGTAATCTAACAGAGGCTGGTGACAATCCTTAACTGGTATCAACTGACCTTACCTGATGTAGAGTTTGTAAGTCAAAACATTTTCCTCACCTAGTTGTTTACATAAACACTTGGGTCTAAGGACAAGGCTTAAGTTTTTACACCCTATGACTGTCCATCATTAGCATGAGGATTCTTCATTTTCAGAGTATTCTTGATTGTGTTAAAGTAGCCAAAATGAAGTATACTAAAAGAAAATATCATGCCTGTGGGGAATCTGCTCACTTTAATGGACAAACACACACACACACACACACACACACACACACACACACACACACACACACACGTGAAGGCATTGAGGAGTGGGACTGCTCGCACAAGGAGTAAACAAGTTACCTAAGTGTATATTGTAAACCATATAACCTTGGTTGACTCAAGTTATGCAAACAACCAAAATAGGTTTTCCTTTAGGTAAGCTCAGGGAAAAATATTTGCTTAGTGTAGATTGCCTGTGATATATAACTCTGCTTTCTATTTTTTTCTTAATGTCCTCAAATATCTCACCTTCTCATGTCAAGCTGGGGACAAAAGAGATAATTCTCCAACTAATTTGTGGACCAATTTTAGAAACAATAGTTCTTTAAATTCTATTTTGTACTTAAATATTATCTCACAAATCACTGAAATTTTGTTTTGGAACAGAGAAAACATTTTCATGTTTTGACTTTTATGTTGTGCTTGTTAATTAAAGGATACTTATAATGACAATAAAGAAGGACAGCATAACTTCTTATAGTATGATGTAATATGTGGCCCAAATGTGAAGGAAAGATAAACAAAACAGAATAATCAGTGGGGCTCATAATATCTCTAAGTAGCTTAAAGCAAGATTTGTTAAAAGTGAGCTATAATGCAGAAAATCTGCTAGCAGAAAATTGAAAGCTGATTGTAGATTAAAACCTGGTTGCTAGCCTTCCTTGAAAAGGAGAACTGTGGAAAATTGAATATTGCATGAAGAAAAAAAGAAGAAGAAAAGAGGCAAGTGAAAAAAATCTTCCAGAATTTACAAATGCTTTTGTAGAGTCTTTTGAACACAATGACAGGACTGATAAATCTGTAGATGGATAAAATTTGAGCAGACATTCTGGGTGCCTTCAAATGTACACAGCATCACTGCAAATATTCGAACTGAGGAAAATGTGATAGTGGAGCATCATCCTTTCTATAAACACACATGGGAAAAGCTTATTTACCACACAAGACATACAACTTGAAGAAAAATAAGTGAATAATCCATAACAGTCACTTCCATTAATAAGTGATACACACTAAGTATTAGAACAAATTGTTTGTCTGTAAGTCAAGGGAAACAAAAAGTAAAATCCCCTAGAGCCTTCAGAATTTGGTAGAAATAATTTTAAATAGACTTGATATTCATCATCATTTCAAACAAGGCATATACAAGATGCATGGTATGACTTTTTTCAAGTCATGATTAAAAAAAATCAAGGAAAAAAAGAGTATTGCTAAACACTCATATCATTTTAATTGTCCAAAATAAGACAGCCAACAATGCTTTAAAATTAAGATTCAGAAATTATATTTTGAAATATGTATGACTGTCAGGGAAACAGTGAATCAATGCTTCCAAAAAATTAGATATATTTGAAAACATGGACTTAATATACTGTTTGTAGTTATTATTTAAAATTTGATCAAGTTACTGGAGAGATGTAGAGGTTAAGTGCACTGGCTGATCTTGCAGAGGACCCAGGTTCGATTCCCAGCACCCATATGGTGAGTAATAACCTTCTTTAACTCCAGTTCCAGGGGGCTCCAAAGCCCTCTTCTGACCTCTGGAGCCATTGCATTTCATGGGTGTATTTACATATATTTAGGCAATACACTCATACACATAAAATAAAAAATAAAATATTTAGAATGTGATCCAAAAGAACTATACACTTAAATATACAACATTGATTTCCTTAAATGGGGTTATTTGCTTTAAAGTTTTTTTTTTTTGAGGAGTACATTTAGTTAACTAATATTAATTTGAATTCTTAGTCTTTGTAATGCACTTTTCTCAATACAAAATTATATGGAAATGTGAAATATTTTTCTTTGCATTAAAAAGCTATGTTATTAGAGTAGATACTAAACCAAATGTATCATTGTTCAATATAGTAAGAACAAAGACCATGGAGGTTAAGGACTTGTGGGATTCACAAGACAGACTTAAGACAGGCAGAAGATGGTAAGCTTTGGACATGAGAGTGAAGTGCATGATGGTAATAAAAAACTTTATTACTATTCAAAGATAAGTAGTAGAGAAAAAAATACCAATTTTGCTTTTCAGAGAAGTTACTCCAGTGATTATTAGAAGGTAGGGTACTGCAGAATAATAAGGAAAGAAATTGAATGCATATTTTTGGTAAGACTTAGGTCAAAAGTCTATTGTAATATCATGGAAAGACAATATCATAGCCAAAATGTTATGGTAATGAAAAGAAAAATAGGGAAATTAATTTAAGTTATAGATAAAAATAAAATTTATATTATTCATTTGAAGTGTGAGCAATGTACTCACTATGGAAATTTTCATTGGGAGTATTCTGCAGTCCAGGCAAAGGGGCAGAGCAGGCAGATGGCTGAACTATGGAAGCTAGAATGCCACAAGAGCTGTGAAGACACCTATTGGAAAGTAAATGACATGATTCATTAAAAAATTAAATTTTCATAGCATATTTACTCGGGGTAGAACATAAGAGGTTTTTTGTTCAATTTTTCGGATAACAAACTTTTAGAAGGTGATAGATCTTTTCAACATTCTGTTCGTAATACTTACACCAAATATGTATACTTAAATTCATAGATCTTTATATCAAGAGTTAATTTCATTGTATCAAATTTGAAATGTCATAATAACTCATTCTAATGCATACCTTATCACTTGTTATTTACTTGATAAAACTTTACACTTACCATCTTATCCAAGATGTGATTCATCTTTCTTTCAACTTTACCCATGGATCACTTAGTAGTTATCTTGGTTACATATATGGCTGACTGTTCAGTAGTGCCCCAAAGGACAATACCGATATTGATATTTTACCATAATTTATGACTGTGTCATACTATTCATTTTTTGATATTAAGCTATTACTTGGTATAATATGTAAATTAAACATCATCATATATGTATGCATAGGAAAAGGGATTGTGTATATAGGTTTTGGTGCTACCTGTGGTTTCAGTAATCCACTGACAAATTTGGAATATATGCCACTATAAAGGGGCATATAATGAAGTTTCTGTCATCTACTAACAACTTGGAACATATCCCCCAAATATAATGAAGTTTCAGTAATCCAGTGTCAAACTTAAAATATGTCTCCCACATATAATGAAAATATCACTGTGTTTGATTTTGTTCATCTCACTCCAGTTGATTGAGTTAATTATTTTATCCATATAATGTATTATGCTACGATTTACTATAGGAAATTGAAATCTCTGCATCACAATAAAACTTGATAATTCTGCCTCTAAAAATATAGGCTTTTGTAATGTCAGTCTTAGATTGTTAATATATAGATAATGCTAACTATCAATCAAGAAAAATATAAAATCTTTCAGGAAATATAACTGATAAAAGCCTAAAGGAAATAAAAATATGAAGTTTTATAAATATAGTGTCATTTTCTGGAATAATTGTACAGCACAATTGGAAATAGTTGTCATTGATATACTTTATAAGTTATCTGAAAAGTACTTACAAGTAGAGCTAATCCTTTGCTATGTGCAGGTCTATTATTCATTGATATTGTTCTATATTCATTGAGATTGTTGCAGTAGTTTTACTCTCCTATTGAGCAGAATAAGAAACACTGAAACATATGCTATTGTATATTGTCTCCGTAATATAACAAAATCTCAATGCTTCTATATAAAATATTCATCTTACTTTTCAATGACATGTTAAAAAACATGTAAGAAATTATGAAAGAAAAAGTATGATTTTGTGAGTAAACATCATTTCAGAAGCATTTCCTTAGAAATATGAAAATTAGAATGGCATTATATAATTTAAGTTGAACAGATATTTAATAAATGGTGCTATATACTTAGTAAACTAAAAGATAAAATTAAAATATATTTGTTCATAAGGACGTACTTAACCATAGGTCAACAAATAACAAATGGTTACTTATCAATTGATACACCTTCAATACGTTTTTAAAAATCTATTAATTTTTTATTTAAGTCAGGCATGTAGGCATGGTCGGCATGTGACTTTAATTCCAGCCCTCAGGTAGGATAGTCTGTTGACTCTCTGTGAGATCTAAGCTACCCTGGCCCAAATCAAGAAACACAATAAGCCCCCAAAACAAATTTTATTTAGCAATTTGTATTTCTTATCAATAAATAACATTATGAGAAGAAAGATTATTCAGAGTCCATAATTTTCTACATTGACAACAATTACTAGTGAGAATTTTTTGTTGTTGTTTTTCTCTTAATGAAGAGTGGAGGTGAAGAGGCATCTATGGGTTACCCCCAAGTATAGAAAGCTAAATAGTCCATTTGGAATAACCTATCTGATTTTATGACTTGAAGGAGTGATCAAACCATTCAGTTTGATAAATTCCTACTAGCTTTGAAAAGAAAATTTTGGAAGCTGGGTGTGGTGGTGCATGCCTTTATTTCCAGCACTAGGGAGGCAGAGGCAGGCAGATCTCTGTCAGTTCAAGGGCAGCTTGGTATACAGAGTGAGTTCCAGGCCAACTTTGGCTACAGGGAGACCCTGTCTCAAAAATACAAAAGAAAAAAAGAAAATAAAATTTTGAACCAGTTATAGACAACCTAATACAAAAATTTTAATTAATTTTCCTCAGGAGTGTTATAAGGAAAAATTTAAAGCAAAAAGCATTAGTAGAAATACTTTAGTTGATCAAAGAACAATACCCAATATTAACAGACTCCATAGTCTCTCTGCTACTTGGAAGATACAAATAACTTTCTAAAAAAAGTGTGTCCAAACACTTTACAAGAAGAAATAGCAATGACTTATCAAAATGGATTATAAAAGAATAGAGCTGTAGCTAAAAGGCATACCTTGGCTCCAATTAAATCTCTAGACCTATAATCTTGGATAAGCATGAATTTTCATGGACTACTTTTACTAAAGTTTGCTATTAGCTTCAAATCGAGCTAAAAGGATGCTCCAGGTCATTAAACCAATACATCTTGGATACACATTGCAATCTTAGGAAATTACATCACCAAGTCCAAAACTGACACTGGAGCCAGGCTTCTGGTATCCTTCATTACAAATGTAATCTGGCCAAAATAGTAACTGTAAAGCAAGCGTCTTAATTTTTATTAGATTACTTCAAAATATTTTCACTTAACTGCTCTGGTAACATTTACAAGTACATTATACCATTTGTGGTAAAATATTTACCAAGATAGCAGTAAAGAAGGCAGGATATTGATAGGTGAATACATAAGAAAGAAGTGGCAGGGGTACGTGGAAGAGGAGAAGGTAGTGGGTAATATAACCAAAAGTAAGGCTGTATAGGAATGTCTCATGGATATCGACAACTTTGTTGGAAAATTAACTTATTTTTCTTAAGAACATTGACTGGAGGTACCTGCATGAGTATAGAATGCTGGTTCAAATAAACATGTGTTATTATGTGAAAATTTTAGTGCTGTGCATGGTATACATACCTATAGTAAGTTATTTGTCAGGTTGTCCCCAGAGGTATCCCAAACAACACATGCTATTACCATAACTCATGGATGTCCATCAGAACAAGATGAGATGACTCTATTGCTGAAGACACTGCATACTTTGGATGTAATATGCAACTGAATAGGAGTCTTTCTACCTGCTTGCTAGCTTTCATGATGCAAGAAGGTGCTACGCAAGCCAACAGGGAAAAAAAAGACATTACTGTTCATAACTACAGCTGGGTGGTAAAATATTTGCCTGCCAGGGAATTTATCTTGTCTGGTGTAATACTGCCATGATTATTATGGGGTAGCCAACTGTGGTAGTACAAGGATATATTATGGCACTTCCTGAACAAAAATAGCCTGAGTTTTAGAATATATGAATGCAAAGATTAGGCTCTATGTTGTAGGAGAATTTTTTTCTTTCATATTTCTGCCAGATCTGTGCTCTTAAAGGACTCACCTTTGCTCTATTGAAACCATACATTCAGTATGAAATGGGGAAGCAAAAGCAGATTTTTTTCTCTTTTGTGGAAAATTTCCTTTCTGATCCTTACTGAACTAGAAAAGCACACAAAAACACACTGATATTATTACTCTAATCTTACTTCCTGTTTGCAATACAAGTGGGATAATCTTACTTTCACAAGCAATATTCACTGCATGCAGCACTTGATATTCACAACAGAGACATAATATTTGGGGTCAAGGGCAAGGAAGTTTCCTTGCTGGCATTCCATAAATGAAAATTTTGTAAATCTTTAAACTAGTTATATATTTTCAGTAGAAGTAGATAATAAGATAATATATTTTTCTCAAATAGGGTGTATTTCCTTATTTACCTGCTATTGACAGAACATGGTAATATTGATTATACCTTGAATGAGAACTTTAGATTTAAAACGAGACATAGGAACCAGATTACAAGAAATAGTAACAGAAAAAGCAAATCTTTATCCTCAAGGTGTAAAGGGATAGTAGAAAAAGGAATCACTTTAGCATTTTACTTATTAATTTTATTTTATGTGCATGAGTGTATTACCTGCATGTGTGTAAGTGCATCCATGCCATACAATTTCCACAGAGGTCAGAAGACTGTGTTAGATCCCCTGGAACTGTAGTCACCGATGGTGGTTAGCAGCCATATGGGGGCTGGGAACCAAACCAATTCCTTTGCAAGAGCAGCCACTGATCTTTACTTTTGAGCCATGTCTCAGGCCCCAAAAAGTAATCTTTTACATCAATAAAAGTATTGTATATTTGAAGAACTACAGCACAATAGTGAAATCCAAGTATGATTAATGAACACCAAGAACAGCAGGAATAAGAGTCTGGTATTTTTAATAATTGTGCAATGCTTATATATGGCTTGAGCAAAAACTAAATGTTCATAATTAAATATTAAGCAAATATGCATTCTGTTTGATTAAGCCAGTCCATAAATTTGATAGAAGTTTGAATAACATTTTACTTTAGAAATTTTAACATTGTATGTATATAATCTTTAAGTCACAGATATGACTTAAAGTAACAAATTGAAATCTTCATAACTTAAAAAGTCTTTCTAGGGGACTGGAGAGATAGCCTAGCGGTTAAGAGCACCGACTGCTCTTGCAGAGGACCCGGGTTCGATCCCCAGCACCCACATGGAGGCTAAGAACCGTCTGTAACTCCAATTCCAGGAGAACTCCAGTTCCAGGGGAATCCGACACCCTCTTCTGACCTCCGCGGCTTTGCTCGACACGGGTGCACAGACCTACATGCAGACAGTACATTCATATACATACAGAAAAAAAATAAATAAAATTAAAAAAAAAGTCTTTCTGGTTATGATTCAGGCTATGGAATCATCCAACCATCTTAACTTTAATACATAAATCATCCTTTACTAAAGATAGTTCCATTATTACATCTTTTTAGCATTCTATTTTGGTAATCTTAATACAATAAGATGTGGCAACATTAGCAAATAAACTTATTTCATCTGAAACATTCTACCTGGGTATACTAACCAATGTTTGTCCACTCTTCATAACTTTTCAGTGGCAAACTAGCGTTTGATTCCATCAAAGTTTACTCTGTGTAATCAATGAGTTTATTAGGCTTACTTATAGACTACAAGTGATGGGTAGTATAAGGAAACTTAAATCAATTTTGTCAATTTAATTAAAAGTAGAATTTCTTTTTTTTTTAAACAAGTTTTATTTAAGATCTGAAATACGATTCCTAAAATATCAACTTTTCAGAAAACTGTGGCTACACAATAATTCATTGCCTCTATCATGTTAGAACGTGCATTAGACTCAAATACAAAAACCAGGAAACAAATCACCATCCTTCAACAATTTGAGCAAAGATAGAATGAATGCCTAAGGAACAACATAGATGGATTTGCAGAGGATGGGCTGTTTACATCAAGCACCATAAAAAAAAAAAAAAGCACAAATGCATGGGTTTTCAGGTATATACATTAAGTTGAACCTTTGGCACTAGGAATCAGGGCATTTTATCACATAGCATTAACACATATTAGAAAATTGTGTAGTGTCAAAGGGATAGAACCACCAGCATTCAAGCAATGTTGTCAACTAGGCAATAAAATGTTCTACTGAATATTTCTTCTTTGTCTAATTACTGCATACACTGGTAGCAACTTTGAAATGAGGAAAGGAGTCAGGCACTCCTTTTATTTTCTGTTTACAACAGAACAGGAAACAAACTGAAACATAAGCCCTGTTATACATCAACAAGTTTAAAGAACATCAATTATACAATGAAAAGACTAAGAACAGAAGTGTTGACAGATACAAGACAACAGTGAGTGGTCAGTAGACCCTCACAGGGCTTTGCGATGATACTCAGCAGAAGCCACTTTGTAATCACTGGCAGTAAAAAGAGAGGCAGAATTCTTTGCCAGGTATTTAAGGAAATCATGCAAATAGCCCAACAATAATGCAAGGCTCTTCTCATCAAGGGGCGTATAGGCCAACATCGCCCCAATTCTCACGAATAATCTCAGGAGGTGTGGTGCCCCATAGACCTGAGACATTGGAGCATCAGGGTGAGCCAAAAGGATTTCAGCATACTGGGGCCTTTCAAACTTGTAGAGCAGCTGAGTGCCCAGCATCACATTGAAGTACTCTTTTATCCCTCCCACAACTTCATTAACTGCATACTCCTTATTATCAACATTTCCCTGCGACTTCTTACAATTAGCATACTCTTCGAGAATGGCATCCACATTCTTTTTAGCAGGGAGTTGGAATAACTGCTTCTGCCTAGTAACCAAGTCCCAGTCCTCAACAAGCCATGGTTTTAATTCTTCAGGAATCTTCACTTTAACTTCCATTCTACTCTTGAAAGCCTCCTCACTTTCGACAGTGGGGTCTGCCCGTGCCCTCTTCTTCCGGGGGGGCTGGGGCACCTCACTGGTACTGCCGCCATCTCCGTTTCCAGGAGCCTTCTGCTTGTTCTTCCTTGTCTTCCGCACAGATCCTGAAGGGGGATTCTCAGCAGAGCGACCTCCCCATCTTCCTGGGAGAGCTGGATCAGGATTCTTTGGCTGTGAACCAGCCGACTTCTTCCCGGAAGCAGCGCCTCTCATCTTACTTCTCTGCATGTTGCTTCGCATTGGCTTCTTGAAGTTGTCTTCTTCAGCAGATTGTTGTCCCCGAGTCTGAGAAGACTGCTTTCTGGAACTCATTCAACCCTGTTTTTATTCCAACCAACAATCTTCCTTCTTTCCCTTCCAAGAAGTCCTAGTAAATTCCCAGATGGAATCTTACAGATCTTCTGGGATGGCCTGCAAAGATGAACCGGGAAACAGAACCCAGTACACAGCAATCAGGAATAGTTCTGCAATCAGGGTCAGATCTCCTGATCTTTACTGTACAGCAAACTTAGCTTTTCTGACGGCGACCTGAAACGAGAATCCAGTTCTTTCCAGCAGCCGACGTGTGATCACTGCCGCTCCTCCAACCGCCATAAAAGTAGAATTTCTTGGGCTGGAGAGATGGCCTAGCGGTTGAGAGCACCGACCGCTCTTACAGAGGACCCGGGTTCGATTCCCAGCACCCACATGGCAGCCGAGAACCATCTGAAACTCCAGTTCCAGGAGAACTCCAGTTCCAGGTGAATCCGAGACCCTCTTCTGACCTCCGCAGCATTGCAGGACACGACACGGGTGCACAGACGTGCATGCAGACAGTACATTCATACACATACAGAAATAAATAAAAAAAAGTAGAATTTCCTAGAGTAGCTGATAATAAAGCAATTTGACCAAGATGATCCAAAGAAATAACATCTGGGCAAACAAAATTTTCTCTCATAATAAAAGTTGAATTATCTAAAATTAATACACATCATTTTGTTAAGGGTCCCCATAAGCATATGAAATGATATTTTTTTATTTTTTCTATCGAATCTAATTTCATGGCTTTGATTATAGATGAATATAATTTTATATTGTTTTTGCTTGTCATGAGCAATTTTTTTATTGTTTTAGGTCTAGTGAAAAGTTTAGTAGAATGTGGGAAACATTCCAAGCTGGGAATGTAGGAGAGCTATTGTGGGATCATGCAACTTCGCTTGCTCCTCATTTTCTTTTTTTTTTCTTTCTCAAATTTAGAACAACATAGGGGTTGGAGAAATGGTTCAGAAAGGGCTGCTCTTTCAGAGAACCTGTACTCAGTCCCCACCACCAACATGGTGACCAACAACTATTTGTAACTCCAGTTCCAGGATATCCAACACTTTCTTCTGGCTTCCACAGGCTTTGCACGACATGAATGAACTTACATATCTGCAGTCAAAACACTCATACACATAAAATAAAAAGAAATATTTTGAAAAAAAAAATCATCTACATTGATCGTTCCAGTGAAAGCCCTTCTTGCGTTTTGGCATACTTTAGATAAGAGTTTATTAGACTGAAATTTTGCCAGAATTTGAGCTTTATCTTCTTCAATGTCTATATACTCTAGCGTGCTTTTAGCATATGAGCAATAGTGTGAAAACGAGCAGCAAGATAGAAGGAATTTTTACAGAGACCATTTTCATTTTCATAAGGTAGTTCAAGAGAGAAGCTGACAGTAGCCTTATTAGTATGTATTTCTCTTTCTATAGGTTGTTGTAGATGGTTATTGAATTCCATCAAAGACTCTGCAGGGTTTTGCTGAAGACTCTAAGTACTCACGTAAGATTAGGGACTTTAATCAAAGCCATTGCAGCAGCTCTGCTAGTCTGTTCATTTACCATTTGAGAGCTGACATGCTGTTGAGCCACTGTTTCAAAAATCAACAATTAGTTGATTATAAGTAATATTTACAACTACTTTCTGTCTTTAGCTATGAGTAACAATGGACTGGTGGTCATTAATCTGTTACTGGACCCACTGACTATATACAATATTTAAAGCTGTTTTCATAAGAGCTTACCAGTCAGAAGTTATTTCATATATATTTGTGATATGACTTATTTTCCTTGTGGTAAAATGATTTTGATCCTCATTGCTTGTCACACTTTCTGTGAGATCTTCAGATGTGATGAATGGGAGCCTTTCATAGGTGGGGGTCTATCGTATTTCTCTAATAAGAGAATAAAAAAAGATTCTGTTTGAATTACCCCCTTGTGTGGTTTGAATGGGAATGTTGCCCATAGAATGCAAAGACTTGGACACTTTTTTTCTCTAGTTGATGGTGCTGTACCAAAGAAAGCACATCTTTGCGGGTGGGTTTTGAGAGTTATTAAGCTTTCCAAGATTTCCATTCTCTCTGTTTCCTGTGCCTGCCTTGAGATGGGAGCACTCTGTTTTTTTCCTCCAGCCATCTCCTGCCACCATGTAGCCGTACTATGACAGACTCTAATCCCTCTGGAACAGTAAGCAAAATAAACATCTTCCTTATATGAGTTGCCATAGTCATGGTATTTTATCACAACAGTGGAAAATGGACTAATACGCTCTTTAAGCCCTTCTGGAAAGTATACCATGGGCATTGATCATTGATAATACTACCAATTGGTGAAGAATTAAGCACAGGATATTTGCAATTATCAGTAAGAGGTATTTTTGTTTTGGAAGATCCTTTTATTTTTCTCATGATAAGGCTGTATAGCTCATCTCCCAAAGAGTCATATGTTTCAAATTAACTATTCTTAAGTATCAGGGAAATCGGTCAAGAATTCTTTGCCAAGATCGTGAATCAAGTGGTCCATGGTTGATATACAAGGCACAATATTTCTGAATAACATCTAGAAATTCATAAATTTGCTGTGGTGATGTTTTAATGCCAATTCCTTTAAGTAACATATTGAATTGTCATGCATGCACATGGAATTCAGGAGTCAAGAATTCCCCATAACAAAAGCAAAAAAGGCATGAGTGAAACTGAGTAAATTTGAAGATAAATTAAACAGTTGATCAGACTAGGTAACGAAACAAATGAAAGCAGAAAAGGAATACAGGAACACTAAGGTGCCAGTACGAGGTAAATTATCAAAAAAGTCTTGTGCTTACAGTCATACAATGCATGCTAGTATGTGACTAGAAAAGTACTATAATTCTCTTTTTGACCATTACTAACATGGAATAAGACACAAAAGCACAAAGATATTATCAATACTTAATCTCGCCTCTTGTTTCCAATACAAATGAGATAATCCATCACTTTCAATGAGTATTTGCTGCTTTCACAAAATTATATCCACAACACACACACACACACACACACACACACACACATACACACACACACACACTCACACACACTCATTGCTCTGGCTCAAGGGAAAGGAAGTTTCATGAGCTGTATGTTTACATTATAAAAGGAGTCCAAGTCATTATAAACTAGAGTGATAAAAAATTAAAGAGAACAACAAAAAGGGCATGTTCAAAGAACTGCCCAAAACAGTAAGTTTCTATATTGAAAAAGTTTTAAAAAGACTGAGAAAAAGATATATTATGGAATTTAACATGTACAGCAGAATGCATGAGTACTTGGAGGGGTGGGTCAAGGACGTCTAAATTTGGTTAAGAAATGTTGTATGAAATGCGCAAAATCTCAATAATTATAGTCTCCACTATAAACAAGCCAAGATAACATAAAATGACCTCAAAACCACATGTTAATGTTGGGTTCAGTGTTAGATAATAGCATTTCCAGAGTCAGGCACTTTCTCATTGGATTTTAGGCCATCTTCACAGGAATGAATTTATATCTGATACTATAAATCTGATCAAAAATCTTGTAATAGTTCCTAACAGAAAACTTACTGTTAATATATTGCTAAACAAATATGGTCTCCAAAGACCTCAATGTGAAACCCCAAACTCTGGAGGTGATAGAAGAGAAGCTTGGCAGCAGACTACAAGACATAGGTGTAGGAAAAGACTTCCTAAATCAGACAGCAGCTGCACAAGAAATAAGATCGACAATTGACAAATGGGACCTCATTAAACTCAAAAGCTTCTGTACATCAAAGGAAGCAATAAAGGAAGTGAGGAGAAGACCCACAGAGTGGGAGGAAACCTTCACAGCAGATACATCTGACAAAGCATTAATTTCCAGAGTATACAAGCTACTCAAAAAACAAAGAAGAAAGAAAACAAATGAATCATTCAAAAGATGGAGCAAAGATCTGAATAGAGACTTCACAGAGGAGGAGTTAGAGATGGCCGAGAAACATCTTAAGAAGTGTTCAACATCTCTGATAATTAAGGAAATGCAAATTAAAACCACTCTGAGATATCACCTTACTCCAATAAGACTGGCTAGGATCAGGAACA
>VZQC01004533.1:172849-206913 GCA_009823505.1 Rhizomys pruinosus
AAGGGAAAGGGAAATATGCCTGATCTGAATTGGAAAATGATGTATAAAATGCACAAACCATCAATAAAAATTAAAAAAAAAAAAAAATATTTATTTTGATGCTCACATATCTGACTGCTATAATTCTTGGCCAGAGAAGCTTCTTTATGCAGTGGGCAGTAAAAACTGCAGAAAATCCTAACTGTTCAATATGCTGAGAGCAATTGACTATTGAGCACTCAGATGTAAATTTGGACATTTATATCTAACCCCCATACTGGGGTTCAGTGGACATCCCAGAAGAAAAGACAAAAAGGATGTAAGAGTTGGAGGATGGCTATTACACTCCTGATATCATCAAAATTTGGTTACATATACAAGCTCAAGGCAGTGATGATGCCAGCATCAGTGGCAGAGAGGGTAACAAATCTTCACAGCTAGTTTAAGATCTATTGGATGTTGGTGACTGCTGGAGGAAGAAGAGTCATTTTTCTTTGGGGGTATGGACACCAGTATGTTGCCCATGCTCCAATGAGTGGTCTCATATCCTATCCACATATCCTCAGCATTAATTGGGATCAGCAAGATAAAATGTAAAAAAAAGGAAGGAATGAAATTAGCACAGAGATTTATTTAGAGTCTTCTTAAGGGAGTTGAAGGTGAATGGGTGATAGGATACAATGAAAATACACTGTATACATGTATGAAATTCTCAAATGATAAATAAAAATATTATTAAAAGATTTTTCTGAGTATCATAGAAATGGTTTTTAGACAGACTAGATTAATTCAAATAATAATTAAGAAAAATGTAAATTAGGAGCATCGGTCATGCAAAGCTATATCATCTATAAGACCTAATGATAGTACAGACTATTTTCCCAGGGTAATACCATCCAGACAAAAGTGGTGCATGATCTATTCAAGAACAAAGAACCTAGAATACGTTTTTTTCTATAAAACATTTTATTGATGTTTTGTGTATTTCATACATCATTTCTCAGTCCAATTTAGACACATTCACTTTTCCATGTCCCCCACCCCACCCCAGTTCATGCATTCTGCCATACATGTCTTGCATCTTTTTCTCAGTCTTTTTTTATAAATTTATTTTTATTTTTTAACAAATATAGACCCATGCTTCCGCCCATTCTCCCACCACACCAGAGCTCATGCATTCTGCCAAACATGCTTTTCATCTCTTTCTCAGTCTTTCTCAATATTCTCCATGAGGAAGTTGACTGTTTTGAGCAGAAGTTCACTGTTTCAGTCAGTTCTTTAATGCAGTCCTTTCTGTTGTTGTTGTTGTTGTTGTTGTTTCCAATGTGCATTATGCCCAACTGCTTTGGACAAAAGCTCAGGGGGCCCTACACAAGAAATACTTATGACTAGGTAATTGGCACTAACATCCACAGATGAGGGATACCATTCGTCGTTTGTTTTTCTGGGACTGTGTTACTTCACTCAGCATGAGGTCCTCTAGCTCCAGCAATTTTCCTGCAAAGCTCGTGATGTCGTCTTTTTTTAGTGCTGCATAGAACTCCATTGTGTAGATGTACCACATTTTCTCTATCCACTCGTAAATTGAGGGGCATTTAGGTAGTTATGTTCATTTTTATTTGGATTGCCTTATGTTGTAGCAATACTTAAACTCTATATAAAACAGGGCAAGAAAGTATTTAGACTATTAATGGCCAGTGCAATTTTTTAAAAAAATAAATTAATCAAATTCAGGAATGGTGAAAAATGCTTATTATCATTGCACTTGGAAAATAGAGTCAGGGTGATCATGAATTCAGTATCCTTCTTAGTCAGATCAAAAGTTAAGGTCAGCTTGATACATGAGACTATTTCTCAAAATAATAAATAAATAAATAAATAAACCAAATGAGTACATAAAACCCATCTGCATTACAAAAATCAGAGGCAAAAATAAATTCACTCTGTCCCTATCGGTTTTATCACCAAAACCCATAGGAAAATATAGCAAAAAAAATGCAGTTATGATATTTGAAACATCCAAAACATATTAATTAATCTTGATTATTAGAATAGGAATAGATTGGGGCTGGAGAGATAGCCTAGCGGTTAAGAGCGCCGACCGCTCTTACAGAGGACCTGGGTTCGATCCCCATCACCCACATGGTGGACGAGAACCATCTGAAATTCCAATTCCAGGAGAACTCCAGTTCCAGGGGAATCTGACACCCTCTTCTGACCTCTGCGGCATTGCACGACATGGGTGCACAGACTTGCATGCAGACAGTACATTCATACACATACAGAAATAAATAAAATTAAAAAAAAGAATAGGAATAGATTGCACAATCTGACTTTCTACTATCATTTCATTTTAAAAAGTTAGAAGAATTCATTTCTGTTTAGAAGAATATACTAGGGCTGGAGAGATGGTGGAGTAGTTAAGAGCATTCGATGTTCATGCAGAGGACACGGATTCACTCTCAGCACCTATAAAGCTGCTAACAATCATTTGTAACTCCAGTTTCAGGGGATCCCATTCCCTCTTTAGACCACAGAGAAAGACAGTTTTTCAGGTGGAACCTCTATGTTTTATTTTTATAAGATATTTGTTTACCATTTGGCATCCCAATGCCCAGGCTGTTGTAGACTTTTCTCAAATATACTTGTGGCTATCACTTGTCCCTTACCTGGCCATAAATTTCCCCAAAATTTCACATCTATACCTAGCCCTGGTACCCCTTTGTGAATTTAGTTTTCATCTTTGTTTTTTTCAGATGTACTTGATACCTCTCCAATGAATTTCACATTTGTAAAACACTTAGACATTAACATAATATGTCAAATCAAACAGAAACAAAGTCTAACACAACAGCGGAAGATTTTATCCATTAGCATTATTTGCCTTCTCAACAGATCCATGTTGTGTCCAATAGTATGGATAAAAGCCATTAATTTAGTTAGTTCTTCATTATCTGTATCATTTTCTTGAATCCATTTGGTATCCTGGGTGTTTATATGGAGCTTCATTACCTTTTTTTTCTTTTTCTTGATAAACTCATTGGGCCTGGCTCAAGCTGCTTAGCCTACAAAATGGCCAAGGAGGAAAAGTGTCCCTTTTTCTTCTGATGCAGCAGTTGATGCTCGGTGTCAGGCAGACCCTGCATCTGAATTCTGGATGTAGCCAAATCTGTTGTCTCTCCATTGACTCCACATGGCTGCTGAGAGAATTCCTGGCAGGACAAACTGTCTCTATACTTAGCACAATATTTTTCAGGAGATAAAAATATCCTGTTTAATCTGGGGGCAGTGTACATTATCCACCCCATGGTAGTTTTTATCTTCTATATGCCTTTCGTGTTTCTTGAGTTTGAAAGCCTTCCAGAAGCTCCTTAGTACAGAATTTGTCTTTGATTATTTATTTATTTATTTATTTATTTATTTATTTAATTTGTATGCATGTACCATCTGCATGTAGGTCTGTGCACCCATGTCATGCAATGCAGCGGAGGTCAGAAGAGGGTGTTGGATTTCCCTGGAACTGGAGTTAAAGAAGGTTCTCAGATGCCATGTGGGTGCTGAGGATCGAACCCAGGTCCTCTGCAAGAGCAGTTGAGAGTCTTAACTGCTAGACCATCTTTCCAGCCCATCTTTGATCATTTTTATCTTTAAGAACATGGGCTTGATAAAAATATTGCCACATTTGTTTTCAAGTAACGCAATCAGAACTTCTTTCTCTGTTTTGTCTTTTTAATATCTCATTTAGGTTGTTCTGTTCTTTTACAGATATACCTTACATGCTGGTCTAAGTCATTTAGATGTGTTAATGCTTCTTCTGATTTATAGAGATCCTGCTGCATTAAAAGACTCACTACAGCCACTAAAGCTCAATATGTATCTCCAGGTCCTTGTTTAATCAAGTTTTTTCTTAAATATCTTGTAAGCACAGTCTTATCTGGTTCAGCAAACTGGGCACTATATAATGCTTTCCTCATATCTAGTTCTCTTAGTAGTGCCTGCCCCTCTTCCATTGTCTTCCAGCCCCTGATATCCACTGGAACCTCCATTGGAGATGACCAAGTATCTCTAATGACTCATACCAGCCAGTCCATCTGAGTCTGATTTCCCCTGTGCTGCTTCAGGTTATGCAGTCTATCTCCCAAGGAGGGATGTATGGTTATATTGCTTAGCTTTAATGCTTCTGCATCTCTTAAAATAATATTATCTGCTACTGTGTCCCATATCTGTGGAAGCCACAGAATAATGATGGGCTTCTTTTTTGTTCATGTGAATGTCTCCCATAATTCCAACACCTCCAGTGCTATGTACTCTCTGATTGCCATAGTTTCACATATGTGACCATTGTTAAGACCTCCATGTTGAAACATGGATTTTTTCCTTTCTTTTTATTGAAGGCCAAACCCAATGGACATCTTGCACTTTTTCTAGGTCACTCACTTCCTCATCACTATATGCTTTCTGCCATGAGTTCCAGGTTTGGGAGTACCACAATGAGTTTTGTATTATCAATCTAATCTAGGTCCTCTTCCCCTTCTTACCCTCTAACTATAAAAATGACAGGCTAATACATCTATCTTCTTTTTCTTTTTTTTTCCAATTTAATGGCAAGGTCAGAAGTCAATAATGAGGACACCAGCCTCTTAATTTTTTCTCACTCTAATTTATCTTTTACAATTTTAGTCTTCCTCTAGGCTGCTTCTTCTACCTAAGACAGATCACTTATTATACAAAGTAGTGGCCAGGCTGTCTATGCATCTGCTTGCTGCAACTTCTCCCCTTATGCTACTCCCAATGTTTGCTATAGATCCTCCACTTTTCTTTATAATTATTATTTTTTTGGGTTTTTTTGTTTATGAGTGTACTGTCTGCATGTAGGTTGGTGCACCCGTGTCGTGCAATTCTGAAGAGGTCAGAATAAGGCGTTGGATTCCCCTGGAACTGGAGTTAAAGAGGATTCTTAGCTGCCATGTAGGTGCTGGGAATGGAAGCCGGGTCCTCTGCAAGAGCAGTTGGTGCTCTTAACCTCTGAGACATCTCTCCAGCCCCCCTCCACTTCTCTTAAAGCATCTCTATATTCAAGTGGTTCAACCCACCAGTCAAGTATGCATACTACTTTATACCACATAGAAATGCGTTGCCATCCCAGGATTTCTCCCACAGACACCATCCACCTAGGTGGCTCCACTTTAGCTACACATCTTAAAACCCACTACACAATCCATGCCACTGCCTCTACAAGATCAGGCCTTTGGGGATAGCCCACCATGCCAAAATTTTCTCTGGGTGCACTCTCTCTTTACCCAGTTTTCCTTTGGTTGCTGGTCTCTTCCCCATATCAGAGGAAACTACATTGCTCTTTCCAAACTCATCCTCAGTTTTATCTATCCTACCAGAGTACACCATTTGTTGCCAAAATCCCTTCTGGGAGGCACATGTAGCATCCTGCGTACTTCTCCTATGGTCCCAAAAGCAAAGGGATGTACAATTTCCACAAACCACAGTTTGTAACATTTCTAGTGGATTTATTTTGGCTTGTTTATAAAGCAAATGGGTGAGGGGATTACTTCTAGGAACATAGGTGTTTTCACCCTCATGGCCATATAGGAAAGTCCCCATCCCAATATGGCCCATGCTGACTCTGTCCAAGATACACTTAGTCCCTCCCCCTTACACAGCCGAAGTTGTTTGTCTAGTTGGGAAGGGTAGCTGACCCCCCTGGCTCTTTCTTTTCCCTTTGAAAGCCAACAGTTGAGTTTATAATATTGGGCAAGTAGGTGTCCCTAAGCCTGGGAAGGCGTTTGATGCCCAATGTCAGTTTCATCGGAGGACTAGTCATGCCACATGATCTGAGTTCCTTATCTCTTTAGGCTATTGACTCATGAATGAAACAGGTAGATGAGAGGCCTTCCTACTCTTCATTCTCTGAGTATGCTATGAAATGACATATGTAGAATAAACTTATACTTGTTAATTCAAATGAAGATGTATTCACAAATACTATTTTCTTAAGATGCAACTATAAAATCCCATTCCTTTTCAATATTTTCATGGAAATTAACAACGTGTCTTTCTTTTCTCAGGGTTAAACATGATTTGTAGCTTGACCTGGGAACCCATTACCATGAAGAAGATTGTTTCTATGACAACATTCTTTATAAGTTTCACACAAACAAAAGATTTGGAATGCAGCTGGTTAACAAACTGGAGATTATGTTTATTCATTATAGTTCACATTGGTATATTCTATTTTCTTAGGCTAGTTGTGAATGTCATTCTTTTATGGCAGCAAGTTAACTAACATATCTTACCTAGAGATTTGACTACAACAAAAAGGGCATAAACTAAGTACATTTTCCAGAAGAATGAATGGGATGACATATATATCAATTTTCAATAAAATTCTTACTCATATACTTACAATCCCAGTGCTTGATGGATAATTTTCACACAATCACCAAGAACATTATTTTAGACAGCAATGTTAACTTTTTTTATCATCATGGTAGTTTGAGAATCAGTAAGTCACAGTGTTCCTGGGGGACTTCTAATCCAACCCACAGTGACTAATTAAGCTTCAAAGAATCTTGAGATCTAATACCTAAATTATATGAAAGGAACATACAGTTAAAGCAATAAAAAAACTTTTTAGATCATAATGGGAAAATTATTACATTTACCCAGGCAATCCTAACTAAATCTTACTTTAAAATGTTGTACTGGCATCCCTGTGTCAAATGCCTGAAGTAATTTTGTCAAACACATATGACCCAAGGCAATGCAAGCTAGGAACTAGTAAGACAAAATTACATGAGTCTCTTTCATTAACAAACAAAATATTGAACACTATGATATTTGGTATGCTGCTGTTAGCATATTATTATCCTAACCTTCTGATTCAGTATTTTGCTTTTAGGATTAAGGATCTGTTTATTAGGCTATTAAATAAATTTAAATTATACAGGCAACAAAAGCAAAATGTATAGCCAGCATACTCAGGAAAAGTTTGTAAATGTTTGGATCAGTTTAACTAGCAGCTAATATATGACCAGATGTTTGCCAGTCTAAATAACAGCAGCTACAGTTTTTCTGCCCCTGAACGAATAATCTCTTCACTAGGGAAATTGCCACATACTGAGAAACTTCTAATGAAATAGTTCTATGAAGAAAATTTACAGTATATATTTCTATAGAAAAACTACCCAAAGAGACTCTTACCTGAATGACAATCTGAAAATACAGATGTTTTCCCTAAGAGGAATTTGTTGTGTTTGCTTTATTTATAATTAGAGGGGAAAACATGCTAAATTATTGTGTTGCCTTGAAAATTTTAAACAACTTGATTTTATGTATGTCCTTAAATCACTGATTACTATGTTTATCATAGCCTTTCCAAGAAACAGAAGGAACATAAGTTGCCCTGAGGTCATCAACACCTGAAAGTTCTTGCCCCCTAATAACTAGAATGAAATGCTATGGCCAATAACCCGTAAGACTGAAAGGTAAAAGGCAGAGGAAGTTGAAGGACAGGCTGTAATACCTGACACTAGAGCTATAAGAGAAGCTATAGAATATTCCATCAGAGTCCTATACCTGTGGGAATGGAAAGAGGAAGGGATCCACTTCCAACTCATGAGTAGAAGGAATTGAATGAATAATATAAATTATCTAATTTATCTCTTATATCTCTGTGCATTCTTCTAGAGGTATTTTCTGTTGATAACCAATAGACTGAAGGAAAAGTTGTGAGCTCAATTTTGTTCATAAAAATTTGCATCTTGGCATACAAGGAATCAGAAACAGAAGAGTAAATGTTTGAGAAATAAAGTAAAACTATTTGCCATAGTGTACCATTTTTTTCTTCCTCAGTCTCCACTCATCCTTTTTTTAAAGATGAGAGCATACATCCTAAATAAAAATGTACCCAAAGTTTAGTTCAGTCACATTTTCACTTGAAATCTGAAACATTGCAGCCATTTTGCAATTGATGAGTAATGAAGCATGTAGCTGTTATCATTTCCCCTTTCCCCAATCATGTCTAAAGTGATAACCATAGTGTCCTTTTACTGTGAACCATTTCATATTCATTTTACCCCTGTAAGAATCTTACTAAAAAAATATCTTCTTGATGAAATAATAACTCTTATTTCCATAATATCTTCAGACGTTGTAATCTTGATTATAATTTTGTTTTTTCTTGTTGCTTTGTCATTATTTGAGACAAGGCCTTATGTAATTTAAAGTAGGCTCAAATTGAAGTATTAAATGAGGCAGATTTTGACTACTTCTTTACATGTTCTGGTATTACAGATTTGTGCTATGACATATGGCCCTTGAATATCTTTTACTGTTTGCCAGTTTTATTTCTGCTAGATTTATCACAAGAGGGGCTGGAGAGATGGCCTAGTGGTTAAGAGCACCGACCGCTCTTACAGAGGACCCGGGTTTGATCCCCAGCACCCACATGGTGGGTGAGAACCGTCTGAAACTCCAATTCCAGGAGAACTCCAGTTCCAGGGGAATCTGACACCCTCTTCTGACCTCCGCGGCATTGCACGACATGGGTGCACACACTTGCGTGCAGACAGTGCATTCATACACATACAGAAATAAATAGAAAAAAATTTTAAAAAGATTTATCACAAGAATGAACAATAAATTGCCCCTGAGATCTCCTGAGCCCAGCGGAAAGAAGAGGGGGAGACAGGTAGGAACTGGGTGCCTCAGTGAGCTGATTGTTGATCCTTTGTTCCTGCAGTCTTTGGCTTGATTGGCCTTTGTGGCTGTGAGGTAGGAGTCATCCTCCCAGCTGGGATTAAAGGTGTGGTCTTTGGCTTGATTGGATCTTGTGGCTGTGGGGGAGTTATCCTCCCAGCCGGTATTAAAGGTAGGCTTGTGTGACTCTTGAGATTTGTGATCTCCTGAGCCCAGCGGAAGGAAGAGGGGGAGACAGGTAGGAACTGGGTGCCTCAGCGAGCTGATTGTTGATCCTTTGGTCCTGCAGTCTTTGGCTTGATTGGCCTTTGTGGCTGTGAGGTTGGAGTCATCCTCCCAGCTGGGATTAAAGGTGTGGTCTTTGGCTTGATTGGATCTTGTGGCTGTGGGGGTGGAGTTATCCTCCCAGCCGGTATTAAAGGTAGGCTTGGTGACTCTTGAGATTTGTGATTTCCTGAGCCCAGCGGAAGGTCAGTACTTCATACACATACAAAAAAAAAAAAAAAGGTGGCAAAAGACACAGAGGTACAGGACCCATTCCCTCCCTACAGGTGGGTCCTCTAAACTCAGAAGCAGACTGAAGGGGTCTGGGCATCCTCGTAGCTCCTGCATCCCACAGAGTTATCCCTGAACAGGAGTCTTGGGTGACTATGATGATATGACTATGTGTTAGCTTCCTGCTACACACTGGAGCCAGCCTATCAGTTCTGTTAAATCCTGGTCCCCCTTTACCTGCCAGACTACAGAAAAAGGAAAGCCCCAATAGTATCAGGAAAGCCTTTGACAAAGTAAGTGTCTCCCAAACTCTAAATTGTGAGTGGGAAGGATTTTTCTTCAGTCCTTCTTTTATCTTTTTTCTTTTTTTGGGTTTTTTGAGACAGGGTTTTCCACTTAGTCTCAGCTAGCCTGGAGTTTGCTCTGTAGATCAGGCTGCCGCCTTGAACTCACAAGATCTGCATGCCTGCTCCCGAGTGCTGGATTAAAAGCATGCATCACAACCACTACCGGCACTAAAAGAGGTTTCTTAGCCACATGTGGGTACTGGGAATCGAACCCAGGTCCTCTGCAAGACCAATCAGTGCCTCTTAACCACTGAGCCCAGCCTCTCTCAGCCCCCGGCCCCAGTGCCCTCTAATCATGCCTGAGTTCCTCTGCTAGGCAGAGATATCCTAGCTCACTTATATACTTTTAGTTTTACGACTCTCAGGGAGAATCTCTATTTATGCCTGGGAGAGACAGACATAAACCCGGAGGTCTAGGCAACTCAAGGGAAGATTGGCAGAGCATTACAGCAACCCCAATCTGAATTTATCTTTTAATCTCCACCTCTTTTCTTTTCTCCACGAGGGATGATTCCTTCTCTGGCCAGAGCCTGGAGAGGGATTAACTGCTATTGTTAATATCGTGTTTGTTTATTGAAACAGGGTTTCCTATAGCCAATAGTTGAACTATGCTAGAATGAGGACTGGCCTTTGTTTCAACACAGAGATACATTCTGCCCTCAAGCCTCGCAAGTGCTGTGATTAAGTGTAATCATAAGGTTCTCCACACCCTACAATAACCCTTTAACACCCAGTACTAGAGATTTAAAAACTCAATGAGGAGTGGAGACTACTGTAGGACCTTTGCCTTATTAATGAGGATGTGGCCCCATCCATCCATAGTCCCAATCCCTACACTTTCATGCTTCAAATTCCTGAAGGAATTAAATGCCTCACAGTTCTAGACTTANGTGTGAGTGTTTGATTTCCTTTTTTTCATTTCCTCTTCTGATTTCTTGTAGTGTGTCCTATTCTCTTTTGGCGGCTTCTCGATCTCGTTTTTGTAGCTTTCTTTTGTTGTGGGTTTGGTTTTCTTTTTCTTTTTCAGCATGGGATCTTTTCAGTGGTTTCCCTATCCTTCCGGAGACTTTTCATCCCCTTCTCTCTCTCTTCTCCTCTCTCGTCCTTCTCGGCTTCTTTTTCTCTGATTGTGTGATCCTGCGTCATGACTACTTGTTCTTACTCATCTTGTAGTTCTTTAAGTTGTTCCCATTGTGTTTTCTGATGTCCTGTGTCCTGGGGCATCCCCGCGTGGGATCCCAACTGCAGGAGTCTGCATTAGGTTGGTAAAGCTTGGCGTGGCGATTATCCTGGCACCTTTCCATGTGTAGTTCTATTCTTCGTGATCCTGGCATGATGGGGCTTCTCTTCCTGTATTCCATGTGCAGTCCTGACATGGCCTTTCCACTGTGTTGAAGGCTGCTTTGCTTGCCTCCTTCAGATCTTTTTTTTCTTTTGTATTCAGTGGCGGGGGGGGGGGGTTTTATGCCTGATCTAGCCCGCACCCCAGTGAATGTACTGTCTACATGTAGGTCATGCAATGCCACGGAGGTCAGAAGAGGGCGTTGGATTCCCCTGGAACTGGAGTTAAAGATGTTTCTCAGCCACCATGTGGGTGCTGGGGATCGAACCCCAGTCCTCTGCAAGAGCAGTCAGGGCTCTTAACCACTAGGCCATCTCTCCAGCCCAGCCTCTTGAGCCTTCCGGTGCTATCCTTGGCCAATGGGACCTGGCTTGGGGTCAGGTGGGGGGGCACTTATTTTCCTGTATTCCTGTTTGAAGTGGACCTTTTGTTCACACTAGAAGTAGTTTGAAGCCACTTATTCTTTCTCCTGGTATCCTGTTTAGCTTTTGTCAACTTGACACAAACAAGAGACACCTGAGAAGAGGTAGCCTCAACTGAGGAATTTCCTCCCTCAGACTGCCCTGTAGGCGTGTCTCTGGAGTATTTTCTTGATTGTTAAATCATGAAGGAATGTACCAACCTACTGTGGGCAGCCCATCCCTGGACAGATGGGCTTCTGCTATATAAGAAAATTATGAGCTGGGTGTGGTGGCGCACGCCTTTAATCCTAGCACTTGGGAGGCAGAGGCAGGTGGATCTCTGTGAGTTCAAGGCCAGCCTGGTCTACAAAGCGAGTTCCAGAACAGCTGGGGCGACAGAGAGACCCTGTCTCAAAAAGGAAAGAAAGAAAGAAAGAAAGAAAGAAAGAAAGAAAGAAAGAAAGAAAGAAAGAAAGAAAGAAAGAAAGTTATGTAAGCCAGCTAAAAGAAGCTGGCAAGTTACCAGCATTCCTCCATGCTCTCTGCTTCAGATCCTGCTTCCAGGTTCCTGCCTCGAGCTCCTGTACTGGCTTCCCTCAGGGATAGACTGTGATGTGGAAGTGTAAGCCAAATAAACCCGTTCCTCCTTAGGTTGGTTTTAGTCAGTGATTTGTCAGCAACAGAAGCCAAGTTACCTCAGAAAGCAAACTAGCACAGCTGGGACACAGCCTCAGGTCAACGTCTCATAGTGAAGCCACAAGAACCACCATTTTCTTCCTTTCTTTTTTTTTTTCTTAATTGTGCTCTTTTTTATTGACATTTTGTATATTTCATACATCATTTTTCAGTCCAATTTGGATACATTCCCATCTCCCCCCTCCCCGTCCCCAGTTTATGTATTCTGCTATACATGTCTTTCATCTTTCAATGTTTCCAAGGATTTTTTTCTTCAGAGCCTTGTTGTTATGAGCAGAATTTTGCTGTATTGGTCACTTCTTTGACCCAGTCCTTATGTTATTGTTGTTCCCTTCCATTGTATTACTCCAAATTATGTCTGTTTAAACAACACATATGTATCAAAATTATGACCTTTGGGAATAAAGTATATGCCAATTCCAAAATATGTTTGGGGGTTCACTTTTTTCTTTCAATTTTATATTACTCTAGAATATGAATACATATCTTCCACCCCTATATGGTAATTTCAATGTCTGAATATAAGTGGTAGGTTAATTCTAGAGCTCATTAAGAGATTCACATAGTAACAGCAAAATTGCTTTCATATACAAAGAAATATAATAATAAAATTGCGTAGTTTGCCTGCCAACTGGGGATCTGATGTCAGCACCCACATATGAGGGAAACCATTTGCCTTTTTTTTTTTTTTTTTCTGGGACTATGTTACTTTACTTAGCATAATGGCGTTGAGTTCCATCCATTTACCTNAACAAGATGAAAGATGCAATACAGGGGGGATTTACCTTACCAGACTTCAAGCTATATTACAGGGCTATAGATCATGACAGCATGTACTGGCACAAATGAAATTGAGATCCAAAATGAGCTCATATAATTTCAGTCACCTCATAATCGACAAAGGGGCCAAAAATTTCAATGGAGGAAAGATAGCACCTCCAGCAAATGGTGTTGGCAAACTGATCACCATTTGTAGAAGAACAAAATTAAGCCTTACATCTCACCCTGTACAAAACAAAAACAAAAAAAAAAAAAAAAAAAAAAAAAAAAAAAAAACTCAAGTGAATCAAAGATCTCACCTAAACCCAAAACCCTAAAGGTGATAGAAGAAAAAGTCAGCAGCAACTACAAGACATAGGATAGGAAAAGAGTTCTTTTCTTCTTTTCTTTTTTCTTTCTTTCTTTTTTCTTCTTTCTTTCTTTTTTTTTTTTGTCTTTTCGAGACAGGGTCTCCCTGTAGCCCCAGCTGTAGCTAAGATCACTCCTTAGTAGGCTGGCCTGAACTACAAAGATCTGCCCACCTCTGCCTCCCGAGTGCTAGGATTAAAGACATGTGCCACCAGCCTGGCAAGGAAAAGACTTTCTAACCAAAAAAGCAGCTGCACACAGGAATAAGGTCAACAGGGACAAGTGGACCTCATCAAACTCAAAGCTTCTGTAGCTAAGGAAACAATCAAGGAATGTAGAGAAAACCCACAGAGTGGGAGGAAACCTTCACCGCTGATACAATCTGACAGAACATTAACATGCAAAATATATAGAACTACTTAAAACAAGAAGAAAACAAATGACCAAACTCAAAAAGAGGAGTAAAGGCTGAACAGAGACTTCACACCAATAAGAAAGTAAAGATGGCTGGAAACATCTTAAAAAATGCTCAACGTTGTTAATAATTAAGGAAATGCAAATAAAACCACTCTAAGGTATCATCTCACCCAATAAGACTGCCAAGATCAAAAAAAAAAAAAAAAAGTCACCCAAATGCTGAGAAGGTTGTGGGAAAGGGAATACTCATCACTCTGGTCAAATGTAACTTGTACAACCACTATGGAAAGGACTATAGGAGAATCCTTAAAAGACTTAAAATGAGGCCTGCACCTGACCCAGTCATACCCTCCTAGGTATATACCCACAAGACATCCTACTGCAAAGATACATGCACAGTTATGTTTTTGCAGCTCTCTTCACAATAGCGAAGAGCTGGAACCAACCCAAAATGCCCCTCAACTGATGACTGGATAACAAAATGTGTACATGTACACAAGGGAGTTTTTATAGCAGTGGTAAAAAGATGACATCAATGAACTTTGCAACAAGATGAAAGATGCAATACAGGGGGGATTTACCTTACCAGACTTCAGCTATATTACAGGGCTATAATCATAGGTATTGCAGCATGTAGCTTGTAGACTTATGAATCAAAATTGAAGATCGGAAACTGAGCTCATAATAATTTCAGTCCTCATAATTCGACAAAGGGGCCAAAAATTTCAATGGAGGAAAGAGTAGCACCTCCAGCAAATGGTGTGTGGCAAACTGATCACCATTTGTTAGAAGAGAACAAAATTAGCCTTACATCTCACCCTGGTAACAACAACAACGAACAAAAAAAAAAAAAAAAAAAAAAAAAAAAAAAACTCAAGTGAATCAAAGATCTCACCTAAACCCAAAACCCTAAAGGTGATAGAAGAAAAAGTCAGCAGCAACTTAATAGACATAGGCATAAGGAAAAGAAGTTACTTTATCTTCTTCCTTCTTTTTTCTTTTTTCCTTTACTTTCTTCTTTCTTTCTTTTCTTTTTTTTGATCTTTTCGAGACAGGGTCTCCCGTAGCCCCAGCTGTACTAGAACTCCTTGTAGTAGCCAGTTGGCCCTTAACTACAAGACCTCTGCCCACTGCTTCTGCCTCCCGAGTGCTATAGGATTAAAGACATGTGCCACCAGCCTGGCAAGGAAAAGACTTTTCTAAACCACCAAAAGCAGCTGCTATACAGGAAATGAGTCAATCAGTAGGATAAGTGGACCTCATCAAACCAAAGCTTCTGTAGGCTAAGGAAACAATCAAGGAAATGTAGAGAAAACCCACAGAGTGGGAGGAAACTTCACCGCCTGATAACAATCTGAACAGAACATTCAACATGGCAAATATATAGAACTACTTAAAACAAAGAGCAAAACAAAACCAGAACTAAAAAGAACGGGAGTAAGGCTGTGAAAGAGACTTCACCAATAAGAAAGTAAAGATGGCTGGAAACATCTTAAATAAATGCTCAACGTTGTTAATAATTAAGGAAATGCAAATAAAACCACTCTAAGGTATCATCTCACCCAATAAACTGCCAAGATCAAAAAAAAAAAAAAAAAAGTCACCCAATCTTGGAGAGGTTGTGGGGAAAGGGAATACTCATCACTACTGTCAAATGTAAACTTGTACAACCACTATGGAAAGGACTATAGGAGAATCCTTAAAAGACTTAAAAATGAGGCCTGCACCTCCGACCCAGTCATACCCTCCTAGGTATATACCCACAGAACCCATCCTACTGCAAAGATAACATGCACAGTTATGTTTATTGCAAGCCTCTTCACAATAGAGAAGAGCTGGAACCAACACCCAAAAATGCTCAACTGATGACTGGATAACAAAATGTGGTACATGTACACAAGGGAGTTTCTATGAGCAGTGGTAAGAGAAGATGACATCAAGAACTTTGCTTTTTTTCTTTCAATCGCTGTATATTTACTGGTGTTTATTTCGGTGTACACAGCAGGTATCCATGTCTTCGTACACACATAGCCCCCATGTGGTGGCTACTGTTTAATTTAGGAATTAAAAAAAAATCGAGGATCTCATATGTGAATATCATAACTAGATAATTTGCACCTTCCCAGCACCCCTTCAGCTCCTCTCACACCCTCCAGTCCCTCTTAATTTTTTACAATACCATGCAGAGCATATTTCTGTTTTATTATAATTATTTCCTCCGGGGCTTTTTCAATATTTGGACACTTAGATGAATGACAAAATAATATGTTCTATATATAAAATTTTGTTTTTATACATTGTATATATAGATCAAAATACCAGTCACCATAAACATATGTATTTATCAAACATATCCAGGGGGCTGGAGAGATGGTTCAGTGGTTAGGAGCACCGACTGCTCTTGCAGAGGAGCTGGGTTCGATTCTCAGCACCCATATGGCAGCTAAGAACCATCTTTAAATCCAGTTCCAGGGGAATCTGACGCCCTCTTCTGACCTCCGTGGCATTTCATGCCATGAGTGCACCAACCTACATGCAGACAGTACACTCACACATAAAAATAATAGTAATAATAAAAACTAGCCAGATGTGGTGGTACATACCTTTAATCCCAGTAGTCAGGAGGCACTTAGATCTCTCTGAGTTCAAGGCCAGTCTGTTCTACATAGAAAGTTCCAGGCCAGCTGGGGCTACAGGGAGACCCTGCCTTAAAAAGACCAAAAATATTAAAAACTATTTAGAGAAAAATAGAGATAGAAGACAAAACAATTAATTAGAATACTATTGATTCTTATTTTTGGGTTCATACTGAAGAAAAACCAGCTTGTATACTGAAGAGAATGTTAGGAAACCTGAATTCTCATCTCTGCTATTTTGATCTTAGATAATTATCAAAGTCCCTGAGTGTAGGGAACATTGCAGAAGAGGGGGCAAGAAGATGACCAGAGCCAGAGGTGGTGGATGACCACAAGGAAATGGAGGTTTTCAGACAGCTGGTCAGTTACTCACATGAACTCACAGCAATGATGACAGCATGCACAAGTCCCCTGCAAGCTCAGACCAGAAAAAAATCCCAGTATAGACACGAGGAAGTAAGAAGCTCCAACCCCACCTAAGGAAATTGTGGCAACAGATGGCTGCAAGGAGGTGGCGGGGGGAGACAGTCTCTTTCAAATATGGGACTCTTGGCTCTTGGAATGTTAACTAGTTTCCAGTGGATGGAGCCTATATGCTTTATTATATATATTAGAGAACATTAATTTAGGTGTAGGTAATAAGGGGAGCTGGGACTAGGGAAGGGATTGTAGATGCTGTCAAATTATATCATATGGATATTGTAAAAAATAAACAAAACCCACACACTCTCCTGATCCTCTATCTTTTTTTAAAATTTATTTTTGTATGTATATGAGTGTACTGTCTGCATGGAGGTCTATGCACCCGTGTCGTGCAATGTCGCAGAGGTCAGAAGAGGGTCTCGGATTCCTCTGGAACTGGAGTTCTCCTGGAATTGGAGTTACAGACGGGTTTCATCCGCCATGTGGGCGCTGGGGATCGAACCCAGGTCCTCTGCAAGAGCAGTCGGTGCTCTTAACCGCTAGGCCATCTCTCCAGCCCCTGTACCTCTATCTTAAAAAAAATTTATTTATTGATATTTTGTGTATTTCATACATTATTTTTCATTTATCTTCAGGCATATTCCCCTATCCCTTCCCCCATCACACCCCATCCCATCCCAGATCATGCATTCTGCCATAACTGTATCTTTCTCTCAGTCTTTTTTATGCTTAGGAATTCACATTTTCCTCTGTTAATTTCATATTACTCTAAAATATGGATACATACTCTCCAGCCATATACAGAAAGGCAAGCTGAGCCTCTATTTTTTAACTTTTGGAAAGTGTGGTTCTCTGTTAATGGGTGGTGAACTAGGTTGGAACTCTGAAATAAAATGAATTCATTAAAATATTAAACTTTAAGCTAGAGAGATGGCTCAGTGGTTGAGAACATTGGCTGCTCTTGCAGAAGACCTGGGTTCAGTTTCCAGCAACCACATGGTGGCTAACAACTGTAACTTCAGTTCCAGGGGATCTGATACCCTCTTTTGGCTTCTACATGCACTGTACCACTTGGTGCACTTATATACATGCAGGCCAAACACTCATTGACATAAAAAGTAAATAAAATATTTTAAAAATTAAATCTTTTAGGGCTAGAGAGATGGCTCAGTGTTTAAGAGCACTGGTTGCTCTTAAGAGGACCCAGGTTCGATTCCTGATTCCCAGGCCCCACATGGCAGCTAATAACTATCTGTAACTCCAGTTCAAGGGGATCCGATGCTCTCTTCTGATCTCCATGGGCATTGCACAACATGGATACACTTACACATATGCAGGCTATATACTCATACATATAAAATAAAAATCATAGGTAAAATATAAAAAATTAAATCTTTAAATAATTATCAATTTAATTTTAATTTTGAAGACTTTATGTATTAGTAGTGTATTTTTTCCATTCCCATCCCTCTATTTCCCCCTCTAACTCCACTCATGTTTCCCCTACTCTTCATATACTGACTTCTTCTTTATTATCATTACACATACATGTACATTTATCTATACATACACAAATGAACTTAGTGACCTACTAAGTTTATTTAGTGGTGCTACTATGTGTAGATGTTTATAGTTGACCACTTGGGATTGGATAACTTACCAGGGAGTTTGTCCCTGAAGAAAACGGAGTCTTCTCTTAGCAGTTATTAACTGCTTATAGCTCTCCATCTAGAGGTATGGCCCTGTGAAATTTCTCCTATCCACACTGGCATATCAAAGAGTATTGTGATTACATAGGTCTTATAGGTAAAATGATTATTTTAGACTAGAACCATAGACCATGAGTATAAATCCTGACAATCAATTTCACACTTCTTTCTCTTTTTTATTATTCTTATATATATTTATATCTTTTTGAGACAAGGTCTCCCTTTAGTCCCAGCTGGCCTGGAGCTTGCTCTGTATTGAAGGTTTTATATATAGTTTTTGTGGATTTCATATAATTTATCTTAATCACATTCAGACTTCTCCTCTATTTGCACCCACCCACAGGATTTTATGCATTTTGTCATATATGTTAAGGCCTAGGAAGTAAAGCTTGTGTACCCAAATGTTCCTCAGTGTGAGTTCATCCACTACAGCCTGGTCAGTGAATCTAGTGTCACTCCCTAAAAGAAGAGTCACTTGACCCAACAATGATCAGCTGCCAATAGTTCCTCAGCTAAAGTTGGGGCCTTCTGCTCATTTCTCCAGCTTTATGCTGTTTTTTTGTCTGACTGACTGAGTGTGCATGAGTCTTGTGTATGCTGTCATCATTGTTGTAAGTTCCCAGAAGTCTGGAGGACTCTGTTTCCTTATGGACATGCATCACCCTGGCTCTTACAATCTTTCTGCTCCTCTTCTACAATGGTCCCTGAGCCCCGAGTAAGTGAGGTTTACTTTGAGTGCTATTCAGGGACACATACTCTGCAGTCTCTCATTCTCTACATTTTGGCCAGTTGTGGCCTTCTGTGTTCATTGTTCTGTATTGGGTGAGGAGGCTTCACTGGAGATACATTAGTATTTTCTCTACCCCCTGCTCCACTATGTTTTTTTTTTTTGTGTGTGTGTGTGTGAGCCTTAGGTATAGAGGATCTATTGTAGCTGTGTCACTTAGGGCAGAGGATATCACAGACATTTATTCTTTGTGTGTGACCAGTTGTAAAATTCTGTAATAGTCTTCATCTGTTACTCATGAAAGCGCTATGGAAAGCAGTGTGGAGAACTCTTAAAAAAACTAAAAATAAATCTACCATATGATCCTGTTAAATAACTTTGGCATGTCCCAAAAGACTCATTGTACTGTAGAGATACCCATATATTCAAGTTTGTTGCTGCTCTTTTCACAATAACTAAGACATGGAAACAACCTAAATGTCCCTCAACTGACAAACGTAATGAAAATTTAGAATCTTTTTTTTTTTTTTTGTATGTGTATGAATGTGCTGTCTGCATGCAGGTCTGTGCACCCGTGTCGTGCAATGCCGCGGAGGTCAGAAGAGGGTGTCAGATTCCCCTGGAACTGGAGTTCTCCTGGAATTGGAGTTTCAGACGGTTCTCGGCCTCCATGTGGATGCTGGGGATCAAATCCGGGTCCTCTGTAAGAGCGGTCAGCGCTCTTAACCGCTAGGCCATCTCTCCAGCCCGGTGGATGATCTTTTTGCTATGTGCCTGGATGAGGTTTGCAAGTATTTTGTTGAGAATTTTTGCATCTATGTTCATTAGTGAAATGGGTCTATAGTTTTCGTTTTTGGTTGTATCTTTGCCTGGTTTTGGTATTAGAGTGATGTTGGCTTCATAGAAGGAATTTGCAAGATTTCCTTCTGTTTCTATCCTCTTGAATAATTTGAGTAGTAGTGGCTGTAGGTCTTCTTTAAATGTCTTATAGAATTTTGCCATGATTCCATCTGGATCTGGGATTTTTTTAGTTGGGAGTTTTTTTTTTTTAATTACAGTTTCATTTTCCTTCTTTATTATGGCTCTATTCAAGCTGTCCATCTCTTCCAGGTTAAATCTTGGTGGATTTCATGATTTTAGGTATTAATCCATTTCTCTTAGGTTTTAAAATTTAGTGGAGTATAGGTTTTTGAAGTATTCCCATAAGATTGTCTGAACCTTTTCACTATCTGTTGTGATGTTTCCCTCTCTAATTTGGTTGATTTGGAGTTGCTCTTTCCTTCTTTTAGTCAAGTTGGTTAGAGGTCTATCTATCTTGTTTATCCTCTCAAAGAACCAGCTCTTGGGTTCATTGATTTTTTTTGTATTGTTCTCTTTGTTTCTATTTCATTGATTTCTGTTCTGATTTTTGTTATTTCTTCCTGTCTGCTGGGTTTAGTGTTCATTTGTTGCTGACTTTCAAGTGTTTTTAGTTGCAATGTTAAGTCATTTATTTGTGATCTTTCTGTTTTCTTAATGTAGGCACTTAGGGTTATGAATTTCCCTCTTAGGACTGCTTTTAAGGTATCCTATAGGTTTTGCTGTGTTGTGTTATCTCTTTCATTTAGTGCCAGGAATGCTTTTATTTCTTTATTTCTTCTTTGACTCATTTGTTATTCAGTAGTGTGTTGTTTAGTCTCTATGTGTTCCTGTAGCTAGCAGGGCTCTTTTTGGTGTTGATACTTCAACAAAATCCAGCATGCCTTCATGTTTAAAGTCCTGGAGGGAATTGGACTAGAGGGAACGTTCCTCAACACAATTAAAGCCATATACAAAAAACCCACAGCCAGCATTATTCTAAATGTGGAAAAACTAGAAGTGTTCCCCTTAAAGTCAAGCACCCGGCAAGGCTGCCCCCATCTCCATGCCTCTTCAATATAGTGCTTGAAATGCTCTTGAGAGCAATAAGCCAAGAAAAGGAAATCAGAGGAGTGCTAACTGGAACCAAGGAAGTCAGACTATCCCCTTTCTGCAGATGGCATGATAGTGTGCCCAAGGGAAGCCAAAAAACTCTGCCAGAAAGCTTCTAGAAACTATCAACAGCTTCAGTAAAGTGGCAGGATACAAAATTAACTTAGAGAAATCTGTAGCCTTTCTTTATGCCAATAACAAACAATTGGAGAAGGAATACAGGGAGACTTTTCCCACTCACAATAGCCTCCAAAAAACTAAGGGACAAACATGACCAAACATACCAAAAATCTCTACAAATAAAATTTTAAATCCCTCAAGAAGGAGATTGAGGAAGATATTAGAAGATGGAAAAGCCTCCCATGCTCATGGATTGGAAGAATCAATATAGCAAAAATGATCATCCTGCCCTAAGTAATATACAGATTCAATGCAATCACAATTAGAATCCCCATGAACTACTTCACAGAACTAGAGAAAAACATCTTAAAGTTCATATGGAGAAATAAAAGACCCCAGATAGTCAAAGCGACCCTGGGAAAAAAGAGCAATACAGGGGGACCAGACTTCAAATTATATTACAGGGCCATAGTCATAAAAACAGCCTGGTATTGGCACAAAACAGGCTTGCAGATCAATGGAACAAAATCCAAATCCAAGCACATCTAATTTCAACCACCTCATATTTGACAATGGGACTAAGAAGACTCAATGGAGGAAAGAGCATCTTCAGCAAATGGTGTTGGCATAACTGGATCACCACTTGTAGAAGAATGAAACTAAACCCCTACCTCTCACCATGTACAAAAATCAACTCCAAATGGAACAAAGACCTCAGTGTGAAACCTGAAACTCTGAAAATGGTAAAAGAAAACATTGGTAGTAAACTATAAGACATAGGAGTAGGAAATGACTTTCTAAATCAGACAGCAGCTGAGCAAAATAAGGTCAAAATTGACCAATGGGACCTTATTAAACTCAAGAGCTTCTGTACAGCAAAAGAAACGATCAATGAAGTGAAGAGAAAACCCACAGAGTGGGAGGAAACATTCACCAGTGATATATCTGATAGAGCACTAACATCCGAAGTGTATAAACTACTCAAAAANAAAGTAGTGCCTTTTGTATATCTAGAGTCAGGGCTTTTTTCAGGGAGCAGGAATATGGTATTCTGAAGTTCTTTGTCTATTCCTTGAAAATCCCTATTGCTGGCAGCTGCATGTGTCTATAGCAAGTGGACCCTAGCTTTGAAACCTTAAGAGATATGTATTACAAAGCAATTATGGAAAGGTAGGGATGATTCTAAAATTTCAAGTTTTGAAGGAAAATGTATATCAATAACTTAAGCAGTCTCTTTTCAAAGGTCAAAAAGTCTAGTAGTACTTAAAAACCCCACTTTTAGAAAAACAATGATCAAAGTCCTATTTCCCTGCTATATTGTTCTGCCTAAGGTATTAAATTGGTATCTCTCCTCTTAATGGGGAGAACAATAAAAAGACAGGAAGCTACAAACTGAAATCACAAAAGGGAGGTATGCTATTTGATATGTTATTTCTTTTCCCAAAAATCAAAAGTGACTAATTGATAACCAACTTTATGGGCAAAATAGAATTATTGGGACTAAATGCAACTTAACTCATCTACCTTAGAGAAAGCAAAGTTACAATATAGACTAGCATACAAAAGCCTTCCAGACAGACTGGCTCATTTTTTTTATATCAGCATTCTAGACTCATAAGATTATAATTCAGAGAAGCTTAGCCTGTAACATTTACATAATACATTAAGGTCAAAAAATGAACTTCTGTAGTCATTTTATGGAATTACACAGAATAGATCTTTGATGGCAAGACTTTGATTGTGATCAAAGCTAGAACCTACGGAACCTAAGTTGGAGGGGTCCCTAATCAAGGGACGGGTGCAGATTAACAAGATTGATTTTATCATCAAAGGATCAAACACAGAGAAAGTTTCAGAATCAATTAAATAATAGGGAAAAATTGTCTATCTGTACAAAAACAAGCTTCTTTAATGTGTGGTAACTGGCATGCCTGTCTAGTAAATATAAGGATTCACAATACAGTGAGAAATTACATTTGTCCAGAGATGTGACAGACATACAGTTTTGTCTAGGATCTCTGCCTCTAGGATCTCTCTGCCATGTGCATTTGGCTATGTTTTTACAGTAAGTTCCCTACCATTGAGAGTACTTTAGTACAATTTAGATATCTGGTTGATGCATCAAATAAAAGGCACCAATGCATTCTGTGTCAGTTCAATTTGTTGTGGTATGAAGGCTTTAATACCTGGGGTTGGAACATGATGTTTTCTCCCTTAGCAGCTGCACATTGTCCTCCAGAAAGCTAACGGCTGAGTTTTCAATGGAGAAAGGCTTGCCAGTCAGTTTCAGCTCCATGCTCCAAAGTCCTGTGTCAAAGTAGTCCGGCTCTGAACATAGAGTAGTCCCTTCCACAGTTCCCATTCTAGAGTCAATTAAAGTCCTAGGGCTATGCACCAGCAAAAATATATTAATACAGGACTCTAACACAGCAATGGATTGTTCCTACCAGGGGGATGTTCGCCAGGGAATTACAAGCCCCACAAAAAGGTAAAGGCCTGCCTTCTAAGTTGGGAATACCTACAGGAGGAGAAGCAATAAGACCCTGATGCCGAAGACATGATGTTAACATGGGGATTTAATTGAGACCGACACATTGCAAGTGTACAGGAATGGCCTGGAATGACAGAGAGTTGTACCGAATAGGCCCACTAAACCAAAATAAATATGGTCTCCACTGATCATGACAAGACTCCTCCTTCAGCACAAGATACACCTCACCTGCCTGGAAATACGTGCAGCAGAGGCAACCATAAGCCTGTATATCCCAAACCTAAATGGCTATTGGCTCTCCCCTTGAGAAATAACCGCATGCTGATCACAAGCTTACCATCCTCTACAGGTTAGATGTTATATACCACATAAGCACCCTGTCATTTAACAAGGGGGGTAAAATTGTAAAAATTCATGATTTAACATACCAAACATGTGTCATGCTAAAGTAACCTACCATACCCATTAGTCCTGCCTTAAAAATCCTATATATCTAATTGATTGTTCTTCATAGTAGTAGCATCGAAAGGTTATTCCTGGACAACTGTCAGCCCCATGAAAGGAAACAGCCAAAACTGACCAAGGAGTCCAAGTCACCAGCTCCAGAGAGAGTACCTGTTTTACCTCTCATCCAACCCTGCCCCTTTTCTAAGCCTAGGGAACAACCTGCGAAGAGGGGGCGTGGTAGAAATGTAAGGGCTGCGATTGGGTAAATGTAAACTACAGCATGTAGTCTGGACCACTCATTTGACAACTTGATTGAACAAACAAAATGTCACCCCCCACTGATGGTGGGGCTGTGGGGTGTTGGGCACAACAGCCTGCAGATAGTTTTGCATGAAGATGCTTGTACTCATGATTATCACTTATAAAGCTAAAAAATGAAAAAAAAAAAAAAACTGAGAAGAAAGATGCAGGACAGTCCATGGCAAAAAGCATGATCTTGGGTGGGGTGTGGGGGAAAGAAAGGGAAATATGGCTGGACTGAATTGGAAAAAAAATGATGAAATGCAACAAAGCATCAATAAAAATTATTAAGATAAAAAAAAAAAAAAAAAAAAAAAACAAATAGTCACTGGCTTTCACAATAGGTCCTTTACATTCAAGATCCTGAAGTAACAAGGCTAGGCAATAAGCCTCTGTTAATCTGAGATCTCTTGACCCTTCCCTAACCAACAACTGAGGGAGGTTTCTCCCTCTCTGGACTGTTCCTTGTTATGAGCTTTCAGCTACACATCAACTCATGTACAGATATTGTCATGTATTTTTCATTGGACTTTTGCACTAATAATTTCCCTCTGGTTTTTCAAAACAGCGACCACCCTAAAAACATTATTTATCTCCCTCTCCCTTCTCGATATCTCCCTCTCTATCTCTCTCTCTCCCTCCTCTCTCTCTCTCCTCTCCTCTCTCTCTCTCCTCCCTAGCCACCCTACCCTTCCCCGACCAGTTGAGCAACATTATGTTATATTTCTTTCTCTTTGAAAGCAACTGTGAGTTATAATGTGAATCTCTTTTTTAAAGCATTTTTTTGAAAAACTTTTTTTTTTTTTACTTATTTCGTATGTTGTAAATGAATGTAACTGTCTGCATGTAGTCTGTGCACCCATCCGTGAGTCAGAAAAGAGTTCAATTCCCCTGAACCTGGAGTTCTCCTGGAATTGGAGTTCAGAAGGAGTCTCAAGCCACCATATGGTGCTGGGACGGGGAACCAGTTCTGTAAGAGCGGTCCGCACTCATAACCTCAATAGACCATCTTCTCCACCCAATAAATGTGAAATGCTTAATAAGCCTAGAAAAACTTACCACTGCTACTCAGACATCGAATTAAATTTGCGGGCAGAAAGTATATATCATATTTAGAGTAATATAAAATTAAGGGAAAAAAGAGTGTACTCCTAAATATATATCGGAGTTAACACACACTTTATTCCTGGGGAACATAATTTCGGGTACATATATAACATGTATAACTAGTTATACTTTGAGCAAATACAATGAAGGGAACCCAAACAAATAAAGGCTAGTCAAAGAACACTGATCACAGTTAAATTCTGCCCAAAATAATAAACTTTTGCAGAGAAAAACTTAAAAAACTGAAGAAGCAGACATGATCAGAATATGATCTGGGTGGTGGGGGAAGGAAAGGATAATATTCCAAATTGAATGAAAAAATAAATGTCTAAATAAACAAAAACAATCAAAAATAATATATTTAAAAAGTACCCCCATTTCCCCTTGATAACACCTTCACTGTATTAAACCCCCCTCCTTGAAAAAAAAATTTTCACTTCTTCCCACTTACACCCGCAATTACTTGAAACTTCCTTCCCCCCACAATCCCATTTCTGCCTTGTAACACTCTCTCTCCCTCCACTCCTCTCTTCCTCTCTCCTCTTCCCTCAATCGGCCTTCTTTCCTGTATCCTCCATGTACTCAAATTATTTTGACCCTTGTAATTCATTTTTTTTAGGATTCAACATTTTTCCCTTGAATAAACTCGAATGAATACAATACCCTCCCAATACATAACCTACAATAAAGTCCGAAAATAAGTGGTCAGTTAAATCTAGAGCCTGTTAAAGGACATTATAAAAGCATAGTTGCCTTCAGAATAAAAAGAAATATAACATAACTTCTCAGCTGCCTTTCAACTAGATGTGAAACACTACAAAAAGGACAACCATTTGTTTGTTTCTGGCTCCTGTGTACTTCAACTTAGCACAAGCTTCTAGTTCTAATTCATTACCTGCAAGGTCAGATGTCACTTCTTACCACGGCATAGAATACATTGGTAACATGTACCCACATCTACCACCGTCAGAAAGAACAACTGGGCCGCTCCACTTCTTTGCTATGTAAAAGACTGGGCAAATTAAATGTCAGATCTCTGCAATTGGATATCCTGTAGGTAATACCAAGTGTATGACTGGTCCAGGAGCTCATTTCAGTCCTGGGAAAGTTCTCTACACCGATTCCAATAGGTTGCATGATTTGCATTCCCCACACCAGCCCAGGATGAGTTCCCTTCCCCACAGACCTCTCCAGAATTGTACCTGGTCATAATCAAATAGCTATCTTACTGGAGTAAAAGAATGAAAATCTTAAGGTTTAATTTGCATTCCTTAAATATTAGTGATGTTGAAAACACTTTTTAAGATGTTTCTCAGCCATCCTTACTTCTCATTTGTGAAGTCTATCCACTCTTACTGCAATGTTGATAGTGCAATTTGTTTTCTCCCTCCTTAAAGAAAAAGTAAGAGAGAGAGAGAGGAAGGAAGAGAGAGAGAGAGAGAGAGAGAGAGAGAGAGAGAGAGAGAGAGAGAAATTTAAGCTGGGTGTGGTGGTGCAAGTCTTTAATCCCGGCACTCGGGAGGCAGAGGCAGGTGAATCTCTATGAGTTCCGGGCCAGCTGGGGCTACAGAAAGACCTTGTCTCAAAAACAAAAAAATTATTTTTTGAGACAGGGTCTCACTATATAGCCCTTGTTTGCCTGGCACGCACTATGTAGACCAGGCTGGTCTCAAACTCACTATGTAGCTAAGGATGGCCTTGAACTTTTTTTTTTTTTTTGTCTTTTCGAGACAGGGTCTCCCTGTAGCCCTAGCTGTTCTGGAACTCACTTTGTAGACCAGGCTGGCCTTGAACTCACAAAGATCCGCCTGCCTCTACCTCCCAAGTGCTAGGATTAAAGGCGTGCGCCACCACGCCCGGTGGCCTTGAACTTTTGATCCTCCTGCCCTCACCTACTAAGTTCTGAAATTACAAGCATGATCCATCTCTATTCCTCCACAGTCACCCTTTATCAGGCTGAGGGAACAGCTCAGTGGCAGTGAAGCTCCAAAACCAGAAATTTTGATGTATACAATATAAAAATATCTTTTGCCTATTCCAGAGCAACTAAAAATAGCTGAAAGAGGCTGTATCTTTATCCCAAGACCACCTAGCCAAGAAGCAGCCTAGCAGAGATTTGAGGCTCCAAAGCACAGGCTGCCTTTCCCCATCCAGCAGTTAACAGAGACTTGTGGGGAATGTAAATGAAATTTACTGTCTTTTCCATCAAAAGGTTAAACGAGACAATGTAAGTTCCATCTTGGGGCTGGAGAAATGGCTCAGCAATTAAGAGCATGGCCTGCTTTTGGAGAGAACCATCCATAACTCCAGTTCCAGGAGTATGTGGCCCTTTTCTGACCTCTTGTGGGCATTTTATTCATGGGCACGCTCACATGCCATACATGCGGTATGCAGTACATATACATGAAGGCAAAACATTCATATATATAAAATACAAATAAAATTAATACACATACATGCAGATACATGTGCATAAGTATGCACTTATATGTGGACTTACATATAATTGCAGACAGAACACTCAGCAGCTAAGAGCACTGGTTGCTCTTCCAGAGGACCTGGGATTGGTTCCCAGCATCCACATGGTGCTAACAACCATCCATGACTCTGGCTCCAGGGAATCTGACATCTCTTCTGGCCTCTGCAGTTTGCATGCACATGGTGCGCTTACATACATACAGGCAAAACAGTCATACACATAAAATACGAAAAATTCAATTTTTTAAAAAGAAGGAAAGGGGGCTGGAGAGATGGCCTAGCAGTTAAGAGCGCCGACTGCTCTTGCAGAGGATCCGGGTTCAATCCCCAGCACCCACATGGCAGTTAAGAACCATCTTTAACTCCAGTTCCAGGGGAATTCAACACCCTCTTCTGGCCTCCGCGGCATTGCACGACACAGATGCACAAATCTACAGGCAGACAGAAGAAAGAAAGAAAAGGAAAGAAAGAAAGAAAGAAAGAAAGAAAGAAAGAAAGAAAGAAAGAAAGAAAGAAAGAAAGGAAGGAAGGAAGGAAGGAAGGAAGGAAGGAANGCCCTTACATTCTACCACGCCCCCTCTTCCGCAGGTTGTTCCCTAGGCTTAGAAAAGGGGCACAGGTGGATGAGAGGTAAAACAGTCCACTCTCTCTGGAGCTGTTGACTTGGACTCTGGTAGTTTTGAAGACCTTTATGTAACTTAAAGCATTTTATTGCCACAGTAAACTTCACAGATACTGGTGAGAGGAGTTAGAGGCTTTAAGTCATTTTCCAAAGTTCATGGCTTATAAGGTTAATAACTTGCTAATCTAGGACTCAAACTTAATTTCTAGTAATAATAACAAAATGCCAAGTTGTCCCCTCTACCCCACAACTGCATTCTCTCTGTCACCTGTGATTACACTGAGCTCTTGTGCATGAATTCCCAAGCAGTATATGAATGGCAACAGTTTGAACATAATTATAGCAGGGAAATAGACTGGCTGCAAAGTGCAAACTGAACAGTTGTACTAGAATGTATCTAGATAATCTGCCTTGCAAAGCTCAGTTGCATCTAGAGATTCTAATTATATGTTTGTAGATAACTCAAAGTGAAATAATGTATAGACCAATCATTGGAGGTTATTGAACTTAGTTTAATAATAAAAATGTCTAGATAGTGGTTGAACTGTGATAGCGAGATGAGGACAAAGCTCTCTCCTGTTTCCTGGGTATTTCCTACAAAGGTCAGGTTAGCATAAATAAGCAAAAGCCTTTAACAACTATGTTCCAGCTCTAATGTATTCAGAAATATCTCAGGAGACAATATAAGGCATGATTCTCAAACACAAAAGTTTAGCTCAAGGCATGGATTTCCAAAAGTTTACTTGATATTATTTGGTTTTTATGTTCTCTTTATTCACATATCATTTCCCATTTCAGCACTTTTGGGATTTGGAAATAGATGACTTAGCACAGGGTGCATAGCAGATATTTCTGTAACTCTCTGTGTATTCAGCTGGTGCCTTAATCAAATGAAGATCTATGCCAGGGTACTCAAAACTAGTGGTTGAAAGGTACTGGAGTGGAGTAGCAGGGTAAAGCCAAAGGTGGGGAAGGCTGAACATAAATGTGGGAAGACATTTTATTGTCCATATTGGAGTCCTTGCTTCTTCTGTGACTAGATAATCCACAGGCCTCAAAAATTTTGGATGAGAATGTAGAGCTCTTTGAGTTTCAAGTAAATTCAAGTGCAGAATGCTTAGGAATGTGTTGGGCATGCACCTACTACTCAATATTAAAAAGCCACTAATGAAGGTAGGCAAGATTGTCACTGTTTAAAAATAGAAATAGTCATGGCAGGGGATGGAGAGATGGCCTAGCAGTTAGGAGCGCCGACGCTCTTGCAGAGGACCCAGGTTCGATCCCCAGCACCCACATGGTGGCCAAGAGCCGTCTGAAACTCCAATTACAGAACTCCAGTTCCAGGGGAATCCGACACCCTCTTCTGACCTCCGCGGCATTGCACAACACGGGTGCACAAACCTGCATGCAGACAGTACATTCATACACATACAGAAATAAATAAAATTAATAAAAAAATTTAAAAAAAAAAAGAAATAGTCATGGCAATAGAAGGAAGTGTCAGTATGGTGCTGAACTGGGAAGACCACAAACCAGAGCTTAAAAACCCAGATTCAAACCCAGCTAGAGCTCCTCATAAGAAAACCCTTACTTCACTGCACCTTACCACCACTGTCTGTATAGTCAGCTAATAGCATTTAATTCAGAGGTCTGTTATGGAAATCAAGGACCTGCATATTAAGGACAAAGGGAAAAGAAAACTTCATGAACTAAAATCTCTCTTATAGCCAGACCAATTGCAGAAGCCTGTCTCCACCACTACAGATAATTTTGTCATGGATACACATGACCCTGAAGAAAGAACATAGCTCTTCTGTGACTGGCATTATAGGGAGGTCCAGATGTGTAGCCCATTTATATCATTCACTCCTATGGTGAAAACACAAGAAAGAGTTTGAGTGTAGTGTCGGAAGTGAACACCAGGATGAAAACTCCCTGCAAAGGCAGAACAGTGTTGGGGAAAGAGTGCGCAGATGACTTACAAGAAAATACAGATGAAGTATGTAAAGGGTTGACTAAGCACAGGCCACTCAGACTCCAGAGAAGAGCTTGGTATAATCAAACACAATAACAAAGGACATTCCCAAATAACACAGATTCGACCTAGCTTGGCTATAAGATTTTTGGGTTTATTTTTATGAAAACTATGAATAATATATTTGGATGAAACTATTTTGGATAGTTTAAATTTAAAACGAAAACCATTTTTTGAAAAAAAGGTTCATTATCTTCAGTATATTTCTTGTCAACTGGCTAATTCATTTGAATTAATTTTAAACATCACACACACACACACACATGATGATAAATGAGAAGATCCTGTGAAGTTTCAAACCCACACCTGTATGAGCCACAAAAAAATAACAGTGTTCAATATCTTGTTTCAAATGTCCACAGCAATTGCTTTGACTTACTCACACATATATAGGCATACACACATACATGCATATAGGCACATACACATACATAGACATATACACACATACATGTACTTTGAAACCATAAACCCTTGAATCCTTCCACTCAACATCCTAATTACATACTTTCAGACTTCTGGAAAGGATAACTCTGCCTGTAATCTTTTATTATTATTATTATTATTATTATTATTATTATTATTTTATGCTTTTATTGATGTTTTCTGTATTTCCGACATCATTTCCAGTTCAGTTTAGACATATTCCCCTTTCCCTTCCCCACACCCCACACCAGAGCATGCACTCTGCCATAACTATCCTGCATTTTTCTCTCAGTCTTTTTTTTATGTTTAGGAATCCACATTTTCCTCCTTTAATTTTATATTACTCGAAAATATGCATATATACTCTCAACTCATATACAGTAATTACAGAGTCTGAGAGTAAGTGGTGGATCAATTCTAGAGCCTGATAAGAGATTTACATTGTTGGAGACCAGCTGAAGTGCAGGTACTTGGGCATGCGCTAAAGAGCACCGCCCCCCCTCCCCCGCCAACTGGGATTATGAAGGCATCTGAAGGAGGCAAGCAAAGCAAGCCTTCAACACAGTGAAGAGGCATTTAGGACTCACATTGGAATACAGGCAAGGAGACGCCCATATGCCAGGAACACGAAGAAGAGACAACACAGGAAAGGGGCAGGATAATCCCGCATCAAACTCTACCAACGCTATGGAAGATTCCTACAGTGGGATCCCCATGGGGATGGCCCAGGACACAGATATCAGAAACACAATTGGGAACATATTTAAAGAACTGCAACAATATAAAGAACAAATCAAAGAACTAAAAAGGAGAATAAAAAACTCAAGAAGGACCTATAGAGAGAGAATGACAAACTCCAGAAGGAACTGGAAACACTGAAAAGATCCCATGCTGAAAAAGATAAGGAAAACAACCAGCTAAGCAAAGAGCTCCAGGAAGAGATTGAGAAGCTCCAAAAAGAAGTAGAAATACTAAAGATATCAGAAGAGGAAATGAAAAAGGAAATCAGACACTCATCCAATAAAGAGGAAAGGAATGAAAAAAGCCTCAGAAGCAGAATGGAGGAAGCAGAATAAAGAATATCAGACCTGGAAGATAACACAGAACAACTAAAAACCTCAAGTAAAGATTATGAAAAATTTTAAAATACACAAAAGTGGAACAACCAGGAACTGTGGGACACTATGAAAAGATATGAAAAGATCAAACCTCCACATCATAGGATTAGAGGAAGGAGAAGAATTCCAAGAGAATGGTATTGATCAAATCTTCAAGAGAATAATAGATGAAAATTTCCACAAACTAAAAAAAGACAAACCAATACAAATACAAAAAGCACATGGAACTCCAAACAGACAAGATTAGTAAAGAAACTCTCCACACCACATCATAGTTAAAATGCTAGACACCCAAAACAAAGACAAAATCCTTAAAGCCACAAGAGAAAAACAACAAGTAACCTATAAGGGGAAACCTATAGAATTACAACTGACTTCTCAGTGCAAACTATGAAAGCAAGAAGAACCTGGAGCAAAGCATTCCCAGTGTTAAAGGACTATAGATGCCAACCCAGGTTACTATACCCAACAAAAATGTCAATTATAGTTGAAGGAGAGAGAAAAACCTTCCATGACATAAACAAGTTGAAAAAATACATGTCTGGAAAACCAACCCTTCAGAGAATACTTGAAGCAATTCAAAGGACAGAAGAAAGGAGCAACCAACCCCAGGCACCTAGAAAGAGAAATCAATAAAAGCATAACTTCAGAAGTAGAAACCTAAACCCAAACTGCAAATGGATAATAAGAAAAAAGGAAGCAACTCAAACCTATCAGTCATAACCTTAAATATTAATGGACTAAATTCCTCAATCAAAAGACATAGACTGAGAGATTGTATTAGGAAACAGAACCCATTGATATGTTGTCTACAAGAAACACATCTTAGCTTCAAGGACAGGCACCACCTTAAAGTGAAAGGATGGAAAAAAATATTCCAAGAAAATGGTACCATAAAGAAAGCAGGTGTTGTTATTTTAATATCACACAAAGTAGAATTCAAAGTAAAACAAATCAGAAGAGACAAAGAAGGCCATTACTTTTTATCAAAGGAACAATTCACCAAGAAGATTTCACAATTATGAATATATATGCCCCAAATTCTGGTGCACCGAACTTTATAAAGAAAATTCTCCAGGACCACAAGTCACAGACTAACCCCAGTACATACATAGTAGGAGATTTCAATACCCCACTGAGTCCTTTGGATAGGTCAACAGGACAAAAAATAAACAGAGAGACATCTGAACTGAACAATATTATACACCAAATGGACCTCATAGACCCCTACCAAATATTCCGCCCTAATACCAGAGAATACACTTTCTACTCAGCACCCCACAGAACATTCTCCAAAATCGACCACATACTGGGACACAGAAGAAACCTCCACAAATACAAAAAGATTGAAATAATTTCATGCATTCTATCAGACCACAGTGCAATAAAGCTCAACATCAATACCAGGATAAGCCCTACTGCCTACAAGAACACATGGAGACTAAACAACATACCCTTGAATAATTAATGGGTCAAGGAAGAGATAAAGAAATAAAAGCATTCCTGGAACTGAATGACAATGACAATACAACACCACAAAACCTATGGAATACCTTAAAAGCAGTTCTAAGAGGGAAGTTTATAGCCCTGGGTGCCTACATTAGAAAAACAGAAAGAGCACAAGTGAATGATCTAACACTACAGCTAAAAGCACTTGAGAGGCAACAACAGATGAACCCTAAATGCAACAGACAGGAAAAAATAACAAAAATCAGAGCAGAAATCAATGAAATAGAAACAAAGAAAACAATACAAAAAATCAATGAAGCCAAAAGTTGGTTCTTTGAAAGAATAAACAAGATAGACAGACCTCTAGCCCAGTTAACAAAAAGAAAGAAGGAACAACTCCAAATCAATACAATCTGTGATGAAAAGGGAAATATCACAACGGACAAGGAAAAGATCAAGAAAATTATATGGGAATATTACAAGAACCTATATTCTACCAAGTTTGAAAA
>VZQC01004533.1:212470-224621 GCA_009823505.1 Rhizomys pruinosus
CCATACCAAGGTGAAGCCATCTAATACTCCACTTTCCTCCATGCTCATGTCCCTAAGAATCACAGAGGGAAGCAGCCACGCCAAGCTCCGCAGCAAGAAGAATGAATAATTCTGTGCTCACGCCCTTTCTGTATTTTCAACTCTTTAATGACTGTAGTTTTCCGGGAAACCAGAAAGCATTCTGGCTTTCAGCCTTAAGATTCCCAGCACAATAGAGCACAGCAACCCTGCAGCAGTTCAAAAGGTGACAGCTAACCCATAGACTGCTGAAAAGCTACACAGTGATTCTACATCAAAAAGTACAGAAAGTAAAATGCAGACAGAAAGATTATTCTACAACCTAGTCCAGAGTTATATAGCCTTAGTGGTAATGTGACAGTTGAAGTAATGAAATATGTCCTGGCAATCTTCCATTGGTTGTCACAGGCATCATATCCGTCAGGATCTAAACAATTCAACAATCATTGAATAGATGCATAGACATACATGGCCAGGAATATGAACAAAGTAAAGTTGGTTCCTTTATCATGCAGTATCTTTGGTGGCAAACAACAGATAGCATAGTAGCCAAGAGCCACCTCAGAAGATGAGGAGGAATCAGAGCTGAAGGTCATAAAGGGAGGGCACAGCACAGAAGCAGTCTGCACAGGACTCTTCTGATGTTACTGTAGACACTGAGATTGTTTCTAGCTACACATGTCTGAGATCAATTCCTATCGACTCGTATAGATTGTCATCAACTAAGTCATGTGCTCATGATCTACTACTAAATGCAAGAGAAAACTTTGTCATGTGTATATATATATATATATATATATATATATATGACATATATTTGGGCATACTTTAGAGCAGTGCAAATGGGAGGGAACAACAACAAAAAGAATGGATCAAAGAACTTACTGAAACTGTTAACTTCTGCAGAGAAAAACTTGAAAAAGACTGAGAAAAAGATGCAAGACATGTATGACAAAATGCATGAATCTGGGTGTGGTGGGGGGCCTGGAAAAAGGAGTGTGTTTAAATTGGAGTGAGAAATGATGTATGAAACACAAAAAACACAAATAAAAATATTTTATTAAAAAAAGACTTTTTCTATGCCTATGTCTTTTAGGTTGCTCATATATTTTTCTTCTATCACCTTCAGAGTTTCAGGATTCACATTGAGGTCGTTGATCCACTTGGAGTTGATTTTTGTTCAGGGTGAGAGGTAGGAGTTAAATTTTGTTTTTCTATATATGGTTATCCAGTTTTGCCAGCATCATTTGCTGAAGAAGCTATCTTTCCTCCAATGAGCGTTTTTGGCCACTTTATCAAATATGAGGTGGCTAAAATTGTATCAGCTTAAGTTTGGGTCTTCAAATTTGTTCCATTGGTCAATGGGTCTTCCTTTTTATTATTACCAGCCTGTCTTTATGACTATAGCCCTGTCATATATCTTGAAGTCCAGTAAGGTGATCCCTCCTGCATTGTATTTTTCACTCAGGGTTGCTTTAGCTATTCAGAGTTTTTTGTTTGTTTGTTTGTTTTTCCATATGAATCTAAGGATTTGTTTCCAAGTCTGTGAAAAAACTCATGGGGATTTTAATTTGAATTGCATTGAATCTATGTATTAATCTGGGTAGAATGGACATTTTTACTGTATTAATTTTTCCTATCCTATCTTCTTATGTTTTCTTCAATATCCTTCTTCAGGGGTTTAAAAGTTTTATTTTAAAGATCTTTGGTATCTTTGTTCCTAAGTATTTTATTGTTTTTGTGGCTATTGTGAGTGGGAAGTTCTCCTTATATTAATTCTCCAGTTGCTTGTTGTTGGTCTAAAGAAAGGCTACTGATTTTTCTAGGTTAATGTTATATCCTGACACTTTACTGAAAGACTTAATTGTTTCTAGAAGTTTTCTGGTGGAGTTTTTAGCATCCCTGAGTTAAACCATCATATCATTGGCTAACAGGGATAATTTCACTTTCTTCTTTTCCAATTCATACTCATTTAATTTCCTTTTCTTTCTTTATTGCCCTAGCAAGTGTTTCAAGCACTGTATTGAAGAGGAGTGGCAATAAGGAGCAGCCTTGCCAGATTTCCACCTTTAAGGGGAATGCTTCTAGTTTTTCTTCATTTAGGATGATATTAGTTGTGGGTTTGTTGTATATGAATTTGATTATATTGAGGAATGTTCCCTTTAGTCCAATTCCCTCTAGAACGTTAAACATGAAGGGATGCTGGATTTTGCCAAAAGCTTTCTCTGCATCAATTGATGTGATTATGTGAATTTTGTCTTTCAGTCCATTTATGTGTTTTACTATATTTATTGATTTATGTATGTTGAACCATCCCTGTATTTCTGGTATGAATCAAACTTCATCAAGATGGATTATCTTTTCGATGTGGGTCTGTATGTGATTTGCAAATATTTTGTTGAGAATTTTTGCATCCGTGTTCATTAATGAGATGGGAGTATAGTTTTCTTTTTTGATGTGTCTTTGCCTGGTTTTGGTATTAGAGTGATGCTGGTTTCATAGAAGGACTTTGGGAGATTTCCCTCTGTATCCTTCTGAATAGTTTGAGTAGTAATGGTTGTAAGACCTTTTACAATGTTTTATATAATTCTGCTGTGAAACCATCTGAGCCTGGGCTTCTTTTAGTTGGGAAGATTTGTAATACATCTTCAATTTCCTCAAATATTATGGGTCTTTTTAAACTGTAAAAGCATCTTGGTTAAGCTTTGTTGTTTCCTGGGATTTCAGATATTAGTCCATTTCTCTTAGGTTTTCAAACTTATAGACTATAGATTATTGAAATATTCTTGTATGATTGTCTTGATCTTTTCTTTATATGTTTTGATCTTTCCCTTTTCATCACGAGTACTATTAATTTGGAGTTGCTCTTCCTTTCTTTTGGTTAACTGGGCTAGAGGTCTGTCTTTTGTTTATCTTTTCAAAGAACCAGGTTTTGGATTCATTGATTCTTTGTAGTGTTTTCTTTCTTTCGATTTCATTGATTTCTGCTCGGATTTTTGTTATTTCTTCCTGTCTGTGGGGTTTAGGGTCCATTTGTTGTCATCTCTATTTGTAGTGTTAGACCATTTATTTGTTCTTTTTTTAAAATGTGGGCACTTAGGGATACAAATTTCCCTTTTAGTTCTGTTTGTAAAGTATCCTACAAGTTTTTTTTTCTTGTGTGTATGTGTGTTCTATTGTCTTTTTAGTTTAGTTCCATGAATACTTTATTTCATTCTTCATTTCTTCCCTGACCCATTCATATTTTGGAGTGTGTTGCTTCACCCTGATGTGTTCTTGTAGCTAGTAGGGCTTATTCTGGTGTTAATATTGAGTTTTATTCCACTATGGTCTGATAGGATGGATGAGTTTGGATAGGTGTTTTCTGTGTCCCAATATGTATTTGATTTTGGAGAATGTTCCATGAGGTGCTGAGTAGAAAGTATATTCTCTGGTGTATGGGTGGAATATTCGGTAGATATATGAGGTACATTTGGTATATTGTATTGTTCAGTTCAGATGTCTCTCTTTTTATTCTTTTTCCAGTTGACCTATCTAATGAGCTCAGTGGGGTATTGAAATCCCCCACTATTAGTGTGCTGGGATCAATCTGTGAATTTAGGTCCTGTAGAATTGTGTTTATAAAGTTCGGTACACTATGGTTTGGTAAGTATATATTCGTGATTGTAAAATCTTCATGATTCATTGTCCCTTTGATAAGTATGTAGTGACCCTCTTTGTCTCTTCTGATTAGTTTTACTTCGAAGTGTAATTTCCTTTATATTAGGATAGCAAATCCCACTTGCTTCTTTTCTATTTTATTGTTATTAAACTTTTTCCATAAGCCTTACATCATTTTACAATAGAATCTAAAGTCACTTCCCCACCCCACCTGAGTCCCAGCACTCTGCCATACATGTCCTGCATCATTTTTCTTAGTCTTTCCAGAGTTTGTTTTTTCAGTTCTTTTGTTATTGTTCTCTACTACGGAGGACTTTTTTTTTCTACAAGATGTCATATTTTCCTTAAGGGAGCGCTCAAAGGGTCCTCCTTGGCAAGCTCAAACAACCATCAATCCTGCATTTGTGCTCCACATTGGGTCTTTCCCTCCCATAGTCCCTCAAATGAAGTCCATTAAGCATGCATCCTGTTTTGATCCTCCATGATACAGCCGAGGTAGTCCAACAATGGCAGTCCATATTCTGATGAAGCTGAATTCCCATTAGCTGCTTAGTTCACAAGTTGGATATCTCAGCAGTTATCACTCCACATTGGAAGGTTAAAAAGCTGCATCTCAAGTCCTTGAGGAGTGCCAAAATAAGTGGCAGGCACAGAGCAGATATACCTAACTGTAAGAATTGAAGACAGGTCAAACAACAGTGCTCTCTTTTCTCTTTTTGACTTTTTACTAAGATCCCAAGTTTTATGTCTGCATTATAGTTTCTCTGGTCTAATTGATTATTTATTTCTGTTTGTACTTACCTTCTGCATGCTTAGGGCCACACGGTTAGCCCAGATTAACCAAGGTCTTATTTTCTTGAGGTCAGTTGAGCATCTGGCCCTCAGGGGTCTCTAGGGGTTTTTTATTTGGGGGGAAGGGTGGGAACCCCTTGTTCTTTTAAGCAGCTCATCCACCAGTTCCGTCTACTTGAGGACAAAATCAGGTCTTGCTAGACCAGGCTTCCTTTTTTTGAAGCATGAGCAGACTTTCCTCTTTATAGACTGAACAGTGTCTTTTTTTTCCTGGGACTGTGTTACTTCACTTAGCATACAATCTTCTAGTTCCATCCATTTACCCACAAATTTCATGATGTCATCTTTCTCTTATTTTTAATTTTTAATTTTTATTTATTTATTTATTACTTTTTTATGTGTATGAGTGTACTGTCTGCATGTAGCTTGGTGCACCCGTGTAGTGCAATGCCACAGAATTCAGAAGAGGAGGTTGGATTCCCCTGGAACTGGAGTTAAAGATGGTTCTCAGCTGCCATGTGGTTGCTGGGGATTGAACCCGGGTCCTCTGCAAGAGCAGTCAGCACTCTTAACCACTAGGCCATCTCTCCAGTCCCTGATGTCATCTTTCTTTACTGCTGCATAGTACTCCCTTCTGTAGATGTACCACATTTTCTGTATCAACTCATCGGTTGAGGGGCACTTGGGTTGGTTCCAGCTCTTTGCTATTGTGAAGAGAGCTGCAATAAACCTGGATGTACATGTATCTCTGCTGTAAGAAGAATCTGTTGGATATATAACCAGAAGTGGTATGGCTGGGTAGGTGGAAGGTTCATTTTGAGTCTTTTAAGTGTTCTCCAAGTTGCTTTCCATAGTGGTTGTACAAGTTTGCATTCCTACCAGCAGTGGATGAGTGTTCCCCTTTCCCCACAGCCTATCCAGCATTTGGTGTCTTTTGTTTTCTTGATCTTAGCCAGTTGTATCAGAGTGAGATGATATCTGAGAGTGGTTTTAATTTGCATTTCCCTAATTTTTAATGATATTGAACACTTTTTAAGATGTTTCTCAGCCATTTTTACTTCCTCACTGGTGAAGTCTCTGTTCAGCTCTTTACTCCATCTTTTGAGTTGGTCATTTGTTTTCATACTTCATACTTGTTTTTTGAGTCGTCTATATATTTTTGATGTTAATGCTCTGTCAGATGTATGTATTTCCTCTCAGTCTGTGGTTTTTCTGTTCTCTTGCTTGATTGTTTCTTTTGCTGTACAGAAGCTTTTGAGTTTAATGTTCCACTTGCAAATTGTTGACCTTATTTCCTGTGCAGATGCTGTCTGATTTAGAAAGACTTTTCCTACACATATGTTTTGTAAGTTGGTGCAGAATTTTTCTAACACCTTCAGAGTTTTGGGTTTCAAACTGAGCTATTTGATCCATTTGGAGTTGATTTTCGCACAGGGTGAGAGGTAGTGCTTTAATTTTATTCTTCTACAAGTGGTGAATCAGTTTCATCAGCATCATTTGCTGAAGATGCTGTCTTTCCTCCATTGAGTCTTTTTGGTCCCCTTGTCAAATATAAGGTGGCTAAAACTTTATGTGCTCAAGTTTGGATCTTAAGTTTTGTTTGATTGACCTACAGGTCTATTTTTCTGCCAGGACCAGGCTGTTTTTATGACTATAGCCCTGTAGTGTAGTTTGATGTCTGGTATAGAAATTCCCCTTATATTGCTCTTTTCACTCAGGGTTGCTTTGGGTATTCGGGATCTTTTGTTGTTCCATATGAATTTAAGAATCTTTTTTGTTTTCCAAGCCTGTGAAGAATGTCCTTGAGATGTTAAATGGAATTGCATTGAATTGGTATATTAATTTGGGTAGAATGGACGTTTTTACTATATTAATTTTTCCAATCCATGAGCACAGGAGGTCTTTCCTTCTTCTGATGTCTTATTCAATCTCCTTCTTCAGGAGTTTACAATTTTTGTTGTAGAGATCCTTGGTGTCTTTGGTTGGGTTTACTCCTATATATTTTATTGGTTTTGAGGCTATTGTGTTGGAGACCGAGACACAGTCCCGCCTGGACAAGCCCAGACAAGCCCTGCTCGCTCAGCATGGATCAGATCGTAGGGCTATGTTAACGTTTGCTGAAGATAAGCCACAGGATGTTTCAACCCACAGGACATTCCAAGCTTATCTTAAACACGTTTTGCAAGTCCTGGCAGATCACCCTTGCCCTAACTATCCCCACCGCCCCCCTTCCTTACTTCCTGCCTTTCTGCAAAGTATAAATGTAACCACTTTTATTTCATTAAAAGAGACCTTGACAACTTTGCTTGGTCTTCCTCTTTTCTCTCGCACCCAATATATTTCAGGTCTGGGGTCTCCCCTCGAAAAACCCACTAGTAACTGAGTCTCGCAGGACAGGACAAGTGATGCCCACACATGGGGCTCGAGTGGTCGCAGACCTCTCACCGGATGAAGAGACATTCACGTGGTAGCAGCTGCATTCTGGCTTTGAGGACTCTCCATCGCCCATGGAAGCTGGATCCCTAGATGAAAGTAAGTGATTTTGCCTTCATCCTATTCAGTACATAATTTTGCCAGCAGTTAAGTAAGAAGAAAAGTTTATTTCTTACTTTAAGAGTTCATTCAGGGAGAAAGGAGTTAGGGTATATAAAAAGGATTTGGTAAATTTTTTATATTCATTGGAGATCTCTGTCCATGGGTTATATTGGACGGCCCCTTTATTCATCCCAAAATATGGGAAAAGGTTGGTAGGGAACTTAATGCCCACCTTGAGGACAAATGTCCTGACTTTATTCCCCCTCAAACTTTTACTTATTGGAATTTCATTAATGATATTCTCACCAACTCCTGCGCGTCTGCATGTATACTCACTGCGGCGGAGGATTACTTAAAACCCCTCAGTCGTCCACCCTCCTCTTCCTCACAAAATAAACCTACCACTCCCTCCCCCTGTCCTTCAGTTGTTTTAAACATCCCCAAAATTGACCTGGAGGAAAGACCAAAAGAAATCCCTTCCATATATCTGCCTCTCCCCACAGGGCAGGATGGACTTTCTAGTCAAAATTTCCCTGTTCTTACTAAAGAACACTTATCTCCTTCCGAGGAGGAAGAGCTAGAAGAAGCCGCCGCTTCTTATCCCCCAAAATGGCAGCCCATTGGAGCTGGCTCATTAAACCTTAAGACAGGTCCACCACCCTATGCCTCTCGGCCCCAAATATCTGCCCTGCCTTTTACTCTTCCTGATATTAAACCGCTTTTAAAAACAAAAGCCCACCTTGCTAATCAAATATCACAGTTNCTCCAGTTCCAGGGGAATCCGACACCCTCTTCTGACCTCCGCGGCATTGCACGACACAGGTGCACAAACCTGCATGCAGACAGTACATTCATACACATACAGAAATAAATAAAATTTAAAAAAAAATTAAAAAAAAAAGAAAAGAAAAATGAATGCTAAAGCATTTATTGTAATTTGAGAGTTCAGTGCTAGAGAGATGACTCAGCTGTTCAGAGCACTGGCTGCTTGTGCAGGGGACCCATGTTCCATTCCTAGCACCCATGTGACAGCCAACACTCATCCTTAACTCCAGTTCCAGGGTAACCAATGCCCTCTTCTGGTACAAGCACTGCACACACGCACAAGTGCAATTACATACCTCAAATCAAAATACACACATAAAGTATCGAAATAATTTTTAAAACAAAATAAAATTAGAGACTTCCTTTGTGATCTGTTGCAGAATGTTGATGAGCTGAAAACTGCAGAAAAAGGGAGATTAAAATGGCAGCTAACTATATATAGAGTACAAAGTTGGGAATCTAAACAGATGCAAACAGAACTGACTGGGAAAGAGACCATAAAAGAGAGGGAACATAAAAGAACAGGAGAAGAAAAGAGAGGGAAAAGAAGAGAGAAAAGGAAGGGATGGGAGAGGAAGGGAGAGGAGGAGAGGAGAGGGAAGCAGAGGAACTCAGAAATTTAAGGAGGCAAATATCAAGATGGTCTGCATAAAGATATGCACAGTGAGAGAAATGTAGAAAGAAATAAACAGAAATATTGGGTTGTGAATATAATAAAGCCCTGTTTTTCATCACAGAGCTGCCTTCTTACTTGTACAAGAAATCTTTAAGTATTTGGTTGCCTTCACTGCATTGGGGAAGAAATAACACTGAGAGTTCTGTCATTGTTTCTTATACATGCAGCAAGTAATCATTAAAGCCTCACAAATTAGGCTTTGTTCCACACACTTGGGTGAACAAGGCAAATGGCCGGCCTGCCTGCATTGTGCAACTTGTTTTTCAAGATGGAAAACTTTAGTCCTTGTGGTGTGTGGTAAGGGGAGTGATTATACAATCAATTATGACTGGCAGTCCCATCAAATACAGTGGGGAAGAGCAGTTCCCAAGTAGAATGATGTTCAAATGGAATTAGGGATGAGTTGCTGAATGAAACAGATCCAAAATGGCCTGGGACCACTTCTCAGTTCTTTCCTAAAATGGAAAGAAGAAAGAGAAAGAAAGAAAGAAAGAAAGAAAGAAAGAAAGAAAGAAAGAAAGAAAGAAAGAAAGAAAGAANCACTCTGTAGACCAGGCTGGCCTTGAACTCACAAAGATCCGCCTGCCTCTGCCTCCCAAGTGCTAGGATCAAAGGCATGCGCCACCACGCCCGGCAACCTGTTTCTTAGACAAAGTGACACATCCATTGGGGGTGGGGAGGAGGTAGGACTGGGCAAACAGGGAAAGCAGGAAAGTGAGAGATGACAGAGGCTGCAGGAGGGGAAGACTAGTGGACCGACTGCTCATGTTATACTGAATTAAGAATTTTTGGAAGTGAAATCTTTTGTGCTTCACTGGGACAATCAATACTGGTCAGCTGGAGCTGAAGAATCAGCTCTGATTAACAAGAGTGGTACCAGTATCCCTGAGGTGAAATCTTCTGGGAAGTATTTCCTCAGGGTCAGCACAAGAAGCTGTGTACCAAGGCCAAGCTTGCACATTAAACTGGCAGCACAACTTGGTAATGTGTAAGAGTCTCCCAGATGCTCTTGGTTTTGGTGGCATGAAAACTGCAGATCTCAAGGGGTCATGAAAAGCAGCTCAGGGCTGCCACAATGTGAGGCCAGGAGAGACCACCGGGGAAGGAGCAGCCTCAGTTGCAGTGAACACCCTAGGATGGAGTAGCGATGGAAGACTACCAAGAGCAGTGGTAGGTGAGGAATGGGGCCGGCAGGAGCCTACAAGACAAGCTGTGTGTGCTGCATGGCAAAGCCAGAGAAGAGGAGCTGCCCAAGACCTAAGGAGGCCAGAAGAGTATGAGTGCATCTCAGCTGTCCATGCTGCTGGACTTCGGTTTTACCTACGTGTGTCCTAGTTCTTCCCTCATGAAGAAAGAAGCTTATTAAGAAAGAAACTTATTTTGGACTTTATTTATTTGGTCTTTTTGAGATGGTCTCTCTGTAGCCTCAGCTGGCCTGGAACTCACTATGTAGACTAGGCTGTCTAGTCTTGAACTTACAGAGATCTGCTTGCCTCTGTCTCCTGAGTGCTGGTCTTAAAGGCATGCACCATGCTGGCTTATTATGGACTTTATAAGCAAGCATAATTAAGAGACTTGGGATTTTTAAGAGATATTGGACTTTTTTAAAATTTATTTTTATTTATTTTTTTATGTGTATGAGTGTACTGTCTGCATGGAGGTTGGTGCACCCGTGTACTGCAATGCCGCGGAGGTCAGAAGAAGGTGTCAGATTCCGCTGGAACTAAAATTAAAGACAGTTCTGGGGGCTGGAGAGATGGCCTGGTGGTTAAGAGCACCGACTGCTCTTGCAGAGGACCGGGTTCAATACCCAGCACCCACATGGCGGCTAAGAACCGTCTGTAATTCCAATTCCAGGAGAACTCCAGTTCCAGGGGAATCCGACACCCTCTTCTGACCGCCGCAGCATTGCACAACACAGGTGCACAAACCTACATGCAGACAGTACATTCATACACATACAAAAATAAATTAAAAAATTAAAAAAAATAAATTCTAAAAAAAATAAAGATGGTTCTTAGCCACCTGTGAGTACTGGGAATCGAACCTGGGTCCTCGGCAAGAGCAGTAGGTGCTCTTAACCACTGAGCCATCTCTCCAGCCCCAGAGACATTAGACTTAAAAAAAAATTATTAATATTTTTATGTGTATGAATGTACTGTCTGTATGTAGGTTTATGCACCCATGTCGTGCAATGCCGCAGAGGTCAGAAGAGGGCGTCAGATTTCCCTGGAACTGGAGTTAAAGATGGTTCTCAGCCGCCATGTGGGTGCTGGGGATCGAACCCAGGTCCTCTGCAAGAGCAGTTGGTGCTCTTAACCGCTAGGCCATCTCTCCAACCTGACATTAAAGTGTCTGAATATTTAAAGACCGAGGTATTTTTAAAGCTGTACTGTGTTTTATATTATGATATTAATATGAGATCTTGTGGACAAACAAGAAAGGAAAGGATTTGGTTTAATAGTGATGTGTGTATATATCAAGATTGCTGACAGCTGTGCTGGACAGTTTCAGTTGTCAATGAGACACCTAGGAAGAGGGAACCTCAAATGGGGAATTTCTTCCATTGGACTGGCTTACGGGACATGTCTCTGAGGGATTTTCTTGACTGTTGAGTAATGCAGGCCCAGCCCACTGTGGGTGATGCCACCCCTATTCAGGTGGTCCTGTGTTGTATAGGAAAGGCAACTAAGCACAGGCTGGAGGAGCAGGCCAGTAAGCAGCATTTCTCAGTGGGTTTGTGCTTCAGTTCCTGCATCCAGGTTGGTTCCTGCCTTGGATTCCCTCCCTGATAGCCTGTAAGCTATAAGGTGAAATAAACCCTTTCCTATCCCAAGTAGCTTTTAGTCAGTAACTAGGACAGGAGGGAATGTCCAGGTGGCTTCCATGTCCACAGGCATGGCCTCCAAGGGTTCCACACCTGGGAGTTGGAGAACATAGTTAGGCCTGTGATGAGTGCATTTGTGTATCATGTATGGACACTGTTGTAGCCATTATTCTTTAACAGTACAATCTGTTATGAACAGAGCACCTGCACTATATTAATCAACCCAAAGATGATGTACAGTGCACAGGAGGATTCCATAGGGTACATGCAATATTCAATTGTATACAAGAGACTTGTACAGCTATAGATCTGGGTCTCTAAAGAAGGGATCTTGGAACCAGTCTCCATGGAGTCTACCACTGAGCTTCATCTTTAGCCACACAAACAATTTATAAAACTGGGGAGAAAGCTCTCTAACCATATTAAGGAAAAGTCAGCCACAAAGATGTTCAGTTTGATACCAGTTACACGAATAGACTCACTAGACTGGACAGAATCACACTTATGAGTGATTGCTTTTGTTTTTTGACTTACAGAAAAATTTCTTCCCCTATCTCAGGAGAATACTTGCCTAGCATGTAGGAGGCCCCAGGTCAATCCTGAGCACCATAAAACAACAAAATACTTTTCCAAATTATGTACAAGCATAAGTTTGTTTCTCATTTTACAAAGTCATTTTTTAAAAAATATTTTACTATTATTTTATGTGTAGGAATGTATTGCCTGCATGTATCTAAATGCACTTGTGTCATGTAATGCCCACAGAGGTCAAAAGAAGGCATTAGATTTCCCTGGAACTGGAGTTATAGACAGTTGTT
>VZQC01004533.1:224861-237795 GCA_009823505.1 Rhizomys pruinosus
AAAAAAAAAAAAAAAAAAAAAAAAAAAAGAACTACTGGAAGAAGCAAGACAAGGGCAAACCAGACACTACCTGCTAGCAGAATATCTTTTGGGGTTCCAGGAGCCCACCCAGGACTGCTCCCCATGCCCCACGGTGCAGGCAGCCCAGGACTGTCCCAGCTCACCTCGCCTCTCTGCGATCTGCAGGTAGCCCGTGGACAGGTACTGTTCCATGTCCTGCTGGAAAGCTTCCTCAAAGAACTTCTGCCGCTCTTTCAGCTTGAGTTGCTGGGTGTGCTCCATTTCCAAGACCTTCTGTGTATGCTCTGCATCTAGTGCAGCTGAGGAAGCAGGGTGAGATTAGGTCTTTAAGAAGGGCTGGATTGTAAAGTGGCACATGTACCCCTACCACCACTGTTGTGTCACATAGCTGGACTGGCAGGCACCTCAGTTGAGAGGAGCACTATCTGCCCCACCTTCCATGCTTCTTTTGGTCACTGGGCACTTGGGCCCTTTGTTTCTCTTGAGGAACACCCATACTGCCTGTTCTTCAACGGCAGGGAGTTGCTCATCTGTCAATACCAGCTTCTCAGGTATTCCTGCCTTAATTCAAGTGCTGTTCTATCCTGACGTTTCCACAACACTGTATTCAGATTTTTTTATAAGAGATTTATTTGTGTGTGTGTGTGTGTGTACATGTGTGTGCATGCAAGTGCCCACAGAAGCCAGAAGAGGATGTTGGATCTCGTGGAGATGGAGTTATAGGAAGTTGTAATCCACCTGGTGCGATTGCTGGGAATGGAACCCAGGGTTTGTGGAAAAGCAGCAAGTGCTCATAACTGCTGAACCATCTCTCCAGCCCCTGTATTCAATTTTTTGAGGCTAATTCATAAACAATGAAAAAATAGGTAAAAACTTGGAGTTCTTGGAGAATTGTGACAATATCTCATTTATTTAAATATAGTAAGATGCAAGAATAGAGGGAAAGGAATTAAGACATTCTCTCCACCATGATGAACCTTTAAGTTATTATATTAAGTGAAATAAACCACAAAAGACAAATACTGTCTATTCAAACTAAAATGAAGCACCTAGAGTAATAAGACTCACAGGCTAAAAAAAATAAAAATAAAAAAAAGAGTCACAGGCTTAAGGTAGACTAAAGGCTGGTGGTGACAGGTAGGGACACAATGCTTAACAGGCACGGTTTCAGTTTAATAAAAAGATTATCAGGGCTGGAGCAACAGCTCAGTGGATACAGTCATGAGGACTTGAGGCCAGATCACCAAACACCCAGGTAAAAAGCCAAGTATGGTGGTGCAGACTTGTAGCCCCAGCACTAAGAGTAGAGAAAGGCAGATCCCCAAACAGCAAGCTGCAGTGCAGGTCTCTGTCTTTAAAAACAAAAAAGGTGGAGAGCCGCAAGAAGAAGATCCAGAAGTCAACTTCCTGGTCTCCACATGCATGTGCACTCCTACACATCCAGAAAAGAATAGTGTTATGGAGGTGCCATTTAGAAATAGGTAAGATGGTAAATGATTTCTATGTATTTCACAAATGGAAAGTTTGGGGGGAAAAACCTGCAGCCGCCATCATCATCATGGTGTTATAGTGTCTAAGTTTGGTTTTGCTGTTTATCAGTCACATAAGCTAAGTCAGTTACCCTCTTATCCAAAAAATTATATAGAAGTTTTAGCTCCATATTGATATGATGCCTCTACCTTGATGGGAAACAACTTGAGAGTGAAGATGACCAGTGGCCCGGCAAGTTCCGAGTGTGCCATGTGCTACACAGCAGACCAGCTCTCCATAAACCCCACTTCCTACCTGAATCTGTCTGACTGAAGAAACTAGACCCTGAAACCTGAGTTCTTTCCCTTAGGCACATGTTTGAGACCACAGACCCTTGGCCAAGTTAGAGAATGGCTCTTGTCCCAATGTCTCTAGCAATAAGCACAAAGTTTGAGCTCCTTAACTGTCCTGGGGTAAACTAGGGAGCCCAAACACTAGTAATCACCCAAAGTGTGTTCCTTTTGGTTCTGAGTCATCACAGCAGCTTCAGAATGTAATCAAATCATGTATATATGTGTGTATTATATATATATAAATATATAAATATATTGGTCTTTTCGAGACAGGGTTTCCCTGTAGCCCCAGCTGTCCTGGAACTCGCTCTGTAGCCCAGGCTGGCCTTGAACTCACAAAGATCCACCTGCCTCTGCCTCCCAAGTGCTAGGATTAAAGGCGTGCCCCACCACGCCCGGCTAAAAATTTATTTTTTATGTGTATGAGTGTACTGTCTGCATGTAGGTCACAAGAGGGTCTTGGATTCCCCTGGAACTGGAGTTCTCCTAGAATTGGAGTTACAGATGGTTGTTAGCCGCCATGTGGGTGCTGGGGATAGAACCCGGGTCCTCTGCAAGAGCAGTCAGTACTCTTAACCACTATGCTATCTCTCTGGCTCCTCTTTTGTTCTTTTTGAGAGTCTCCCTGCAGCCCCAGCTGTCCAGGAATTTGCTATGTAGACCAGGCTGGCCCTAGAGCTATAGAGATCTGCCTGCCTCTGCCTCCCGAGTGCTAGGATTAAAGGCGTGTGCCACCACGCCTGGATAGGCTTCCTTCTTGTACTTTACAGATATGCCAGGAGTAATGAACTAATGTAAAAGCAATACAGACAGAAAAGTAAAGTTTTCCCACTGCGCAGCAGGAGCCACTCTTCCTGTGTGTACCCTCTTATATTATGGTGCTTGCTGTATGTGTTCTCCAGGTACCCTCCTTGCCATATCTGTGTTCACAACAAGCTGAGCTCCTCATAGCTGCTGGCTTGCTCTCACACCCCTTTGCCCTACTCTGCCATCAGAGCAACTGTGTACAGCAGTTTGTAAGGCTCCTCCACCTGCATACAGACTCCTGCCTCAGACCATGCCTGGGTACCTCTGCTTTCCTGTCAAGAGTATTATCCTCTGAATTCTGGGGAACCCACAGCCCCATAGCTGGGCTCCCATCCCCTGGATGGATGACCTGGAAGTCCTGGCCAGCTCTGGCAGCCCTTCCAACATGGCTTCCCTCATTAGCTGCTACTTACATGCCTCCCTCCTACACACTCTACCTATGGTGAAATCCTTGCTGCAATTTACTGCAAGATATAACTTTACCTTTAAGTTGCCACTTCATCCTTCATATAGAGGGAAAACACTCATTTCTTAAAGTTGTTGTCAGGAATCACTGAGTGTGAATTACCAGTAACACAGCTGGCAGATAACATTAACAAACAACCTGATGTCGAAAACAGATTCAGACCCCCCCCCCCAATAGACAGAGACAGACACCAAGAACCAGGACCAAGTACACCACCAAAAATCACTCGGCCCAACTCAGACTTAAGAATTAGTCACTTTATTTATTTTTTTTTGTATTTTCGAGACAGTGTCTCCCTGTAGCCCCAGCTGTCCTGGAACTTGCTCTGTAGACCAGGCTGGCCTTGAACTCACAAAGATCCGCCTGCCTCTGCCTCCCGAGTGCTAGGATTAAAGGTGTGTGCCACCACACCCGGATTAAGAATTAGTTACTTTTCAATGCCCTTAATCTACAAAAAGTTGCATTGTATTTGGGAAAATCCCAGCACAAACAGGATGCCTATTCATTTGTTTTGCTTCAACTGTCATCACATCACATCTGTTAAATGCTTGATGACTGGCAAATGCATTAGGGTAAGTCAACCCTAAACCATTACGTATACTTCTAACACTGATAGAGTGCAGCTGAGCTGGTTAAAAAAAAAAAAATCCAGGGGGCTGGAGAGATAGCCTAGTGGTTAAGAGCACCGACTGCTCTTGCAGAGGACCCGGGTTCAATCCCCAGCACCTACATGGTGGCTAAGAACCGTCTGTAACTCCAATTCCAGGAGAACTCCAGTTCCAGAGGAATCCAAGACCCTCTTCTGACCTCCGTGGCATTGCATGACACGGGTGCACAAACCTACACACAGACAGTACATTCATACACATACAAAAATAAATAAAATTTAAAAAAATTAAAAAAAATATATTAAAAAACCCCCAAATAAATAGTTCAAAATCAAAGATCAATATACAGTTTATCAAAATGGGTTGAATTAAAGAATATCTTTGGTTTTTAGTGAAAAAAAATTTTTTTTGAGACATGGTCTCCCTATAGCCCCAGCTGGTCTGGATGGACCTCATTCTGTAGACTAGGCTGGCCTTGAATTCACAGAGATCCGCCTGTCTCTGCCTCCAGTGCTGAGTGCTGGGATTAAAGGCATGCACCACCATGTCCGGCTCAAAGGCAGGTCCTAGTCGCCATGTGGGTCCTGGGAATTGAACCCCGGACCTCTGCAAGAGCAGTTGGCGCCCTTAACCGCTGAACCATCTCTCCAGCCCCGAAGACATTTTTCTTAAAGATTTTGACCACATTTCTTAATTAATGATCCTATAGATTTCCAAGTTCTTCATATTGGGAGAAAATCTAATCATGTTTCAACCTTTTGAGCGTGAAGATGGTTTGAACTGTGGAGCTTAAAAAACACTGTGGGCAGTTTGAAGATATGTTGCTGCCTAGTGCAGAAAATCGATCCAGTTGTCTCCTCCTGCTGCTCAGTCTGCACTCCACTTCCGGCTCCTCCTGCTGCTCAGTCTGCACTCCACTTCCGGCTCCTCCTGCTGCTCAGCCTGCACTCCACTTCCGGCTCCTCCTCCTGCTCAGTCTGCACTCCACTTCCGGCTCCTCCTCCNTTTTTAAATTATTTTTTATGTGTATGAGTGTACTGTCTGCATGTAGGCTGGTGCATCTGTGTCATGCAATGCCTCGGAGGTCAGAAGAGGGCGTCAGATTCCCCTGGAACTGGAATTAAAGACAGTTAGCCGCCATGTGGGTGCTGGGAATCAAACCCGGGTCCTCTGCAAGAGTAGTCGGTGCTCTTAACCGCTGAGCCATCTCTCCAGCCCCCAGGATTGTTTTTACCACCCTGGCTCCTACCATCACCCAAATGACCAGCACTCTGCAATCTTAAGTATTATCTCATTTGTGACTTAGAGCTGAAGGAAAGCTGGGCAGGAATCATTACCGCTTTTCACAGATGAGAAAAACCTCTCTGGGGCTGGAGAGATGGCCTAGTGGTTAAGAGCGCAGTCTGCTCTTGCAGAGGACCCGGGTTCGATCCCCAGCACCCACATGGCAGCTGAGAACCGTCTGTAACTCCAATTCCAGGAGAACTTCAGTTCCAGGGGAATCCGACACCCTCTTCTGACCTCCGTGGCATTGCACGACACGGGTGCACAAACCTACATGCAGACAGTACATTCATACACATAAAAAATAAAAAATTAAAAAACATTTAAAATAAATAAGTAAATAATTTAAAAAATAGAACATCTTTTTTTTTAAAAAAAAAAAAAAAAGAAAAACCAAATCTCTGACAAGTGAAATGGTTGTCTAGGCAAAGTCAGAACTCAACCCTGTTTAGTGTTCTGATGGCAACAGCACATGCCCCTGCCAGCTGTGTCCGCTAGATCCCAATTGCTATCCATGGGTCAAAGAGGTAGATACTTCAGACTTAGATGCGACTGTTTTTATACCTGTCATAAGCATGGTTTACATGAAGTTTTCTGAGCCAGTGAGATAGCTCCAGAAGTAACAGGACATGGTGTATACTTTTAATTTTAGTACTCTGGAGGCAAAGGCAAGCAGATAGATCTCTGTGAATTCAGTCCTGTCTACATAACAAGTTCCAGGTCAGCAAGGGCTACATAGTAAGACCCTGTCTGAAAACAAAACAAAACAAAAAACAAAGTTAGTTAATTAATTGATTAGAGGCCAGAAAGATGGTTCAGTGGTTGAGATCACTTACTGCTCTTGCAGAGCACTAGAATTCAGTTTCCAGGTCTCTCTAGGCACCTGCAACTCATATGCACAAATCTTCAAATAGAAAAAATAATCTTGTTTTATTTTTTTTTTTTTTTGTACCTTTTCGAAACACATGGTCTCCCTGTAAGCCCCCAGCTGTCCGGAAACTCAATCTGTAGACCATAGCCGGCTTGACTCACAAAATCCGCCTGCCTCTGCCTTCCCAGTGCTAGGAATAATAAATCTGTTTTCTATTACATGGAGATAGCATATACGTGGGTGGCTTTTGTGTTTCTTGCTTATTGGAGGAAGGCCAGACACCCCATGCCCTACTGGGTTCCGAGTTCTACAGCACTGCATCTCATCCACTCTGGTCATGTGCTGGTCTTCTCTTTCAAACTACCTTTCCTCTTACCTGAGGCTCCTGCAATCCCTCCCACCCCAACTTAGACAGGCTACCGTCCAAAAAGTCCCTGTTTGTGCTCCTGTTCCCGAAGTCCCTGTAGTGGCTTCTTCAGGAAACAATTTCGTGTTGAAAATACGTTCTTGGGGGCTAAGAGATGGCTCAGTGTTAAGAATACTGACTGCCTTGCAGAGACCTGTGGTTTCAATTTCCCCAATGCCACTGGTGTAAACTTATGTTTCGGTTTGGTATTGTTTATTGCCCTTCTTTGTATCTGCATGTTCTTTTATCTGTTCAGTATTGTGACCTATTATTCTATATTCTACAGTTATATCTACTTCTACTGAAAATTATAATATTATAAAACTCTTGCAGCCAGTTGGTAGCTTTCTCTCGTCTTTTAATCCTACACTTGTAGGTCTAGAGGCAGGTATTTTTTCTTGTGAGTTCATTATGCTCTACTGGTCTACTAGTAGGTGTTCCAGGATAGATGTGTTTGTTTTGTACAGAAATACCTAAAAAAAAAAAAGCACAAAAAACAAAAAAGCAAAAAAAAATAGTTCGCTGACTGATTGCTTGTAATCTCTGCTTGTCGAGGCTGAGGTCAGAGCTGAACTGACTACCTCCTAGTGGATGGTGAACACAAGAAATAGAAGAAGAACTGAAATCTTTTCGCTCCGTAAAGCAGTGGTTTCTAACACTAGTTTTGGTCGTCTCCATCCTTCCAAAATGAACCCAGGGAGGGGTGCTCCAAGTACATTAGCCACTGAAAGTGAATCTGGGCCCTTGGACGGAAAGGATCAGTTGTTTAGAAGTGTTTGTTACATACAAGAAAGCCTGGGTTTGATTCTAGCACCAATATCAAACAGGCATGACAAACCCTGTAATCAGCACTCAGGAAGCAGTAAGTAGGTGAACCAAAAATTCAAGGTCATCCACTGGCTATACAGCAAGCTGTAACCTAGCTGGTTACACGAGAAGCCCTGCCTCCAGAGATAGAGCTCCTACACAGTAAATTCCTTTATTTTTTCCTTGTGGATAAGCAACCTTGACTTAGATAATTGGTAAAAGTGTTAACAGAAACCAGTATTTTGTTGTATATTTGAGACAGAGTCGCCTCAGTTGTAGCCGCAAGAGATCCTCCTCTTGGCACTAAAGGTTGTGTCCTACACCGCGTCAGAAAGCATTTCCTTAACAATGAACTCCTCTATGGTGAAAAACTCTAAAGTAATATTAGTAAGGGCTCCAAGACCACCAGAGCAGGAGGGCACAAAGAGATTAACTAAGCTCAAGCTTCCTAGAAGAGAGCAGTTTAACAGAAGTGAAATCTGGGCCTGGAGAGAATGCATAGAGCTAAGTAGCGCCGAAAACCCGTCTTACGAGGACCTGGTTCGTCCCTCGGCACACACAGGGCGCGAGAACCGCTTAGACTCCAATTCAGGAAACTCCGTTTCCAGGGAATCCGAACCCTCTTCTGACCATCCGCGGCATTGCACACACGGGTGCACAGAACCTGCATGCAGAATCACATTCATACACATACAGAAATAAATAAAATTAATAAAAAAAAAAAATTAAAAAAAAAAAAGAAGGACAATTGATTGACTGCTCTAGGTAACTCATAAGTGGAATCCTGAAGTATTTGTCTTTTTTATGTTAGCTAGTTTCCTTAGCATATGTCTCAGGTTCACCCACATTGTGCATGTATCAGAATGTTCCTTCTTTTCTAAGGGTAACTGGTTTTTACTGCACAATACCAGCAATTAAAAAAAAAAAAAAGAATGAATCATACTGGGTCTGGTGACACAAGCCTACTATCCTAGCTACTCAAGAGGCAAAGGCAGGAGGATCCCAATTAAAAGGCCATCATGGGCATACAGACTGAGTCAAGGCCAACCTAGCTACAAGTGGGAAACTCTGTCTCAAATAAAAAGTATANTTCGATCCCCAGCACCCACATGGTGGCCGAGAACCGTCTGAAACTCCAATTCCAGGAGAACTCCAGTTTCAGGGGAATCCGACACCCTCTTCTGACCTCCGCTGCATTGCACGACACGGGTGCACAAACTTGCATGCAGACAGTACATTCATACACATACAGAAATAAAATTTAAAAAAAATTAAAAAAAAAGGTAAAGGCTTCTTGCCTGTAAACTGGGATACCTGCAAGAAGAGAGGCGTTAAGGCTCTGCTGTCGAAGACCTGGTGTAAGCATGGGAAAGATATATTGAGACCACACTTGCAAGTATACAGTTGGTCTCTGGAATGCCAGAGAGAGTTACCAAAGGCCACTAAATTAACAAAGCAAATATTGGTCTCCTTGAGTCAAGCAAGACTCCTCCCTCACCATCAGCTATACCTCACCTACCTGGCAATACTGTGCAGCAGTGGCAGCCATATGTCTGTATATCCCAAATATAATTGGCTAGTAGCTCTCTCCTTGGAGGAATAATTCATGGCTGATGCCACAAGCTTACATCCTCTAGTGGTTAGGAGATGTTATAAGCCACAGTAAGACCTTGTCATCTTTCACAGAAAAACTATAGTTCATGGATTAACATACCATCCAAACATCTGTGTCTATACCAATGTAACCTACCAGAATAATTAGTACTGTTTAAATGCCTGTTTATCTAATTGCTTGTGCTTCATTAGTAGGATTGAAAGGTTATTCCTGGCCTGGGCGTGGTGGCACACATGGCTGGGCAGAGAAAGTAGACTGTTTTGCTTCTTGCCCACTTGTGCCCCTTTTCTAAAGCTTAGGGAACAATCTGTGGAAGAGGGGGCATGGTAGAATGTAAGGGCTGCGATTGGGGTGAATTGTGAAACTACAGCAATATAGACTGGACACTTATAAATTTTTTTTTTATGTATGAGTGTACTGTCTGCATGTAGGCTGGTGCACCCGTGTCGTGCAATGCCACAGAGGTCAGAAGAGGGTCTCGGATTGCCCTGGAACTGGAGTTAAAGATGGTTCTCAGCCGCCATGTGGGTTCTGGGGATTGAACCCGGGTCCTCTGCAAGAGCAGTCGGTGCTCTTAACCGCTAGGCCATCTCTCCAGCCCAAGACTGGCCACTTATTTGATCAACATGACTGTATATACAAGCCCCTCCAGCTGGATAGTGGGTGCCTTGGGCTGTGTGGGTTTGGACATAGCTACTTGCAAATTGGTTTTACATGGAGGATGCTTGTATTCATTACTTATTACTTATTGTTTAAAAAAAAATCAGATAAAAAAAAAAAGTAAATTTCAGACTATTCCAGTCAGCTGCTTTGTCTTAAAAAGCAGCAAGAAGCCCTTGAATAAGGGTTAGGAATCAAGAGTGTGAAGACAAAGAAACTTTAAAATTAATTTTTCTGTGTGCACGTGTGTGTGTGTACACACATGTGTGCATGTAGACAATAGGTCAACTTAGGGTATCTTCCTCTATTGCTTATTTATTTATTTATTTATTTATTTATTTATTTATTTATTATTTTTGGTCATTTTGAGACAGGGTCTCCCTTTAGTCCCAGCTGGCCTGGTGCTCAATACATGTAGACCGGGCTGGACTTGAACTTACAGAGATCCGCCTGCCTCTGCAAGTGCTGTGATTAAAGGCCTGCAAAACCATGCCTGGCTCCCACCTTATTTTTTTGAGACAGGGTCTCATGTTTACCCTCTAATGGTAGCCTTTTGTTTAAAAAGCAAAGATTCAGGGCTGGAGAGAAATTCTAGATATTGGGGCTGGAGAGATGGCTCAGCGGTTAAGACTGCTCTTGCAGAGGACAGGGGTTCAAATCCCAGCACCCACATGGCTGCTAAGAACCGTCTTAGGCAGGGCATGGTGGGGCACGCCTTTAATCCTAGCACTTGGGAAGCAAAGGCAGATCTCTGTAAGTTCAGGGCCAGCCTNAACTCCAGTTCCAGGGGAATCCGACACCCTCTTCTGACCTCCGCGGCATTGCACAACACGGGTGCACAGACTTGCATGCAGACAGTACATTCATATACATACAGAAATAAATAAAAATAAAAAAAAAAAACTAAAAAAAAAAAGAGTAGGCACTGCTCTTACTAACAACATCAGTTCTTTTCAGCAAGGTGCGATGGCCCACAACTGCCTGACCAGCTCCAAGCAAAGCCAACATCTACAAAGGCACCTGCACTCATGTGTACACACCCACGGACAAAAAGACATAATAATAATGGAAATGGCCACTCTAATCCCAGCAGGAGGATCTCTGTGAATTCAAGGCCAGTCTGATCCACATAGTGAGTGCCAGGCCAGCGGGGGCTATAGAGAGACCCTGTCTCAAAATTACCAAAAAAAAATTAATAATAATAATGACTAAATCAAGCTGGTAAAATTCTGTAGACATCAGCCAGCCTCCTTCCCCAGCTACCCTGGGGCTCATTAGCTGAGTTCCTTCGGCAGGAATGGAGACTATGCATGAACCAAGCAACAGTAACCTCCCCTGATTGATTTATCTACTGTCATTTCTAAGTGTTTAGCTACCCAAAGATGGCACTCAAGACTGGCTTCACCTACTACAAGATGTCATCCCCACCCCAGGGCCGATTGCACTGGACCCCTCCCATCATTGAGGGGCAGTAGCTTGCACTTGCTAGAATAAACAGTCTGGAGACCTGGTCTCCCTGTGCATTTCTTCCAGTGTCACTCTCAGACGTCTGGAAAACCAAGTCTCATAGTCTGCTTTCTGTTGCTGTGATAATACACCCACTAAAACTAACTTGGAGAAGAAAGTTTATTTGGTTTCCAGATGACAGTCCATCATCAGGGAAGTCAGAGCAGGAACCAAGCAGAGACCATGGAGGAATGTGGCCTACTGGCTTGCTTATTAAAAATTATTTATGGGGGCTGGAGAGATGGCCTAGCGGTTAAGAGCATCGACCGCTCTTACAGAGGACCCGGGTTCGATCCCCAGCACCCACATGGCGGCCGAGAACCGNAAGGCAAGAGAGCTAATTTATTTTTTTTATTTTTTTTTTTTGGTCTTTTTGAGATAAGGTCTACCTGCAGTTTCAGCTGTCCTGAAACTCACTGTGTAGGCCAGGCTGGCCTTGAACTCACAGAGATCTGCCTGCCTCTGCCTCCAGAGTGCTGGGACAAAAGGTGTGCATGACCACGCCCAGCCGAGGAACATCTAAGTTTTCAGTATCAGTAGTAATTTAAGAAATGCAAACTAAAATCACTTTAAGATTTTATCTTACCTAAGTAAGACTGGCTATGATCAGTAAAACAAATGATACCACATGCTGGAGAGGGTGTGGAGAAAGGGGAACATTCATTCACTGGTGGTGGAATTACAAAGTCGTGCAACCCCTATGGGAAGCAGTGTGGAGAACTCTTTAAAGACTAAAAATGAGCCTACCATTTGACCTAGTCATACCGCTCCTGCTTGTATACCCAAAGGACTCATCCTATAGCAGAGATACTTGTACAACCATGTTTATTGCTTCTCTTTTCACAATAGCAAAGAGCTGGAAAGCAACCCAAGTGTCCGTTGATGAGTGGATAATGAAAATGTGGTACATTTACACAATGGAGTTCTATACAGCAGTAAAGAAAGATGACATCTTGAAATCTGCAGATAAATGGATGGAACTAGAAGCTGTTATGCTAAGTGAAGTAGCACAGTCTCAGAAAAACAAATGACATATGTTGTCCCTCGTTTGTGGATCCTAACACCAAATCCTTATATGTAAGTTAAAATGGGTAATTGGTCAGGAAAGTTAATACCACATTGACTGATAGCACTATAGCTATAACTTGAAGTGTATATCTCTATTTTCCTCAGTTCTCACATTTAGGAGAAAGAATAAATCCCTTTTTTGGTCTTTTCTTTTTGACACAGGTTCCCCCTGTACCCCCAGCTGACCTGGAACTCACTATATAGACCAAGCAGTCCTTGAACTCACAGAGATCTGCCTGTCTCTGCCTCCCAAGTGGTGGGATAAAAGGCGTCCGCCACCATGTCCAGCGAATAAATATTTTCTGAAACTCCAGTTCCAGGGGAATCCGACACCATCTTCTGACCTCCGCGGCATTGCATGACACGGGTGCACAGACATACATGTAGACAGTACATTCCTACACATACAGAAATAAATTAAAAAAAATTAAAGTACATCTTTTTTTTTAAACATACATCAACTTGCTATGTAATTTAGGAATGTAAAGTTATGTTATTGTTGTTGTTGTTGTTGTTGTTGTTGTTTTACCTGCATGCAAGTTTACAGTTTAACTCTGAATCCGCATATGTGTTTTGGAATTAACCTATAGTTTATTTTCAGACTTTTTAAAATTTTTTTTAAATTTTATTTATTTTTGTATGTGTATGAATGTACTGTCTGCACGTAGGTTTGTGCACCCGTGTCGTGCAATGCCATGGAGGTCAGAAGAGGGTCTCAGATTCCTCTGGAAATGGAGTTCTCCTGGAATTGGAGTTACAGAAGGTTCTCAGCCGCCATGAGGATGCTGGGGATTGAACCCAGGTCCTCTGCAAGAGCAATCATTGCTCTTAACCGCTAGGCTATCTCTCCAGCCCTATTTTCAGACTTTATAAATTTGGTATATGTATGGAGTGTAATAAAAAATAAATAAATAATAAAAGGTGTTTGTGTGTAAAAATAAAAAAAGAGGAAAGTGCAAACTATATCATGACCACATAGGCATTACATCAGG
>VZQC01004533.1:247137-306166 GCA_009823505.1 Rhizomys pruinosus
GGATTCCCCTGGCTCTCAGCTGCCATGTGGGTGCTAGGGATCGAACCTAGGTCCTCCGCAGGAGCAGTCGGTGCTCTTAACCCCTAGGCCATCTCTTCAGCCCCATGATTGACACTTCAATCATCAGACTCTGTGTGTGTGTGTGTGCTACATGTGTATGGATGTGTGTAGAAGCATCCCCTGGAGCTGGAGTTACAGATGGCTGTGAGCCACCTGACATGGGTTGGATGATGGGAACTGAAGTCGGGTCCTCTGGAGAGCTCTGAGTGCTCTCACCCATGGAAGCATCTCTCCACTCCCCCCCACCTTGGCTTCTGGAGCTTGACCTCAGCAGGCGCTTTTACCCATGGAGCCATCTCCTGGCCCCAGAACTCATTTTTTAGATTTATTTTTTATTCTGTGTGTGTGTGTGTGTGTGTGTGTGTGTGTGTGTGTTGGGGTATGTGCATGTTAGTGCCAGTGCCCACAGAGGCCAGAAGAGGGCATCAGATTCCCTGGAGCTGGAGCTAGAGTTACAGGCAGTTCTGAGTTGCCCAGTGTGGGTGTTGGGTACCCAATTTTGATCCTCTGCAAAAGTAGTACTTCCTTTTAACCACCGAGCCATCTCTTTAGGACATGCTTCTTTCTTTCTTTCTTTCTTTCTTTCTTTCTTTCTTTCTTTCTTTCTTTCTTTCTCTCTCTCTCTCTCTTTCTTTCTTTCTTAAAAAAGCAATATTTTGTTATTTTTATTTTATGTTTATAAGCATATTGCTTGTATGTAGGTAGGTATACCTGTGTAGTGCATATTGCTTGCATGTATCTACATATACATGTAGGTAGGTATACCTGTGTAGTGCATATTGCTTGCATGTACCTACATATACATGTAGGTAGGTATACCTGTGTAATGCAATATCCCTGGAGGTCAGAAGAGGGAGTTGGATCCCCTGGAACTGGAGTTGTGGACAGTTGTCAACCACCATGTGGGTGCTAGGAATTGAACCCAGGTCCTCTGTAAGAGCAGTCAGTGCTCTTAACAACTGAGCCATCTATCCAGCTCCCCCAGTCCTCTCTATTCAAGAAAGGTGCTGACTGTGTAGCTCTGGCTGGCCTGGAAGTTGTTATGTAGACTAGGCTAGGCTTGAGTGCCACCACGCCCGGCAAGAGATCCATCTTTCTTTGCCTTCAAATACTGAGATTAAAGGCATGCCTCACCACACTCGACAGTAAGGACTCTCTTGAATTGAAAAAGAAAATGGCTGGAGAAATGGCTCAGTGGGTAAAAATGTTCACTGACAAACATGAGGACCAAATCTTAGACTCCAGCACCCACGTGAAAGCAAGGTATGCTCTTGCACATGAGTCTACCCCCAGCACTGGAAGAGTGAGGTGTGGTTAGAGGGACAAGCTCTCTGGGGCACCCAGCATTGGCGTCTGGGTGTGTATCCAAGCACACATGTGAACATACACACACACACACACACACACAATTTTTTAAAAAGAGAGAGAAATGAATGAATATACCCTGTCTCAAACAAGGTGAACAGTACCCAAGGCTGTCCTCTGACCATCAATTTGATACCTTGTGTGGTGGCGCATGCCTTTGATCCCAGCCCTCGGGATGCAGAGGCAGGTGGATCTCTGTGAAGTCAAAGCAAGCGTGGTCTACAGAGCAAGCTCCAGGGCAGCTGGGACTAAAGGGAGACCCTGTCTCAAAAATACCCCCCCTAGGGGCTGGAGAGATAGCCTAGCGGTTAAGAGCACCCACTACTCTTGCAGAGGACCCAGGTTCGATCCCCACACCCACAAGGCGGCTGAGAACCGTCTGTAACTCCAATTCCAGGAAAACTCCAGTTCCAGGGGAATCCGACGCCCTCTTCTGATGTCCGAGGCTTTGCACCACACGGATGCACAAACCTACATGCAGACAGTACATTCATACACATACAAAAATAAATAAAATTAAAAAAAATTAAAAAATACCCCCCCCAATTTTTATTTTGTGTATTTTATTTGGGAGCTGGAGAGACGGCTCAGTGGTTAAGAGTACTGGCTGCTCTTGCAGAGGACCTGGGTTCAATTCCTAGCACCTACATGGCAGCTTACAACCATCTATAAATCCAGTTCCAGAGGAATATGATGCTTTCTTCTGATCTCTGTTCACTTGTATTCATGCAGGCAATACACTCATATATATCAAATAGAAGTGACAAATAAGATAGTAACTTTTTTTTTGAGACAGGGTCTCCCTATAGTCCCAGCTGGCCTGGAACTCACTCTGTAGACCAGGCTGGCCTTGAACTCACAGAGACCTGCCTCTATATCCTGAGTGCTAGGATTAAAGGCGTGAGCCACCATTAATTTTTTTTAATTTTATATATNAAACAAAAAAAAAAAAAAAAAGCATGCCTGTAATCTCAGCGGAGGGAGAGCCTAGACAGGAGGATTCCTGGGGCTTGCTGACCAGCTATTCTAATTGGATTGCTGAGCTCAGTGTTCAGTGAGAGAACCTGTCTCAAAAGGTAGAGCGAGATTGAAGAAGATACCAAATGTTGACCTCTGGCCTCCACAGCCATGCGTACATACATGGGTGTGCACCCATTCACACCCACATAAAGCAGATGTACATATATGTGTGCCCACTATATCTGCACACATGTGCACATGCACATACACAAACAAAACAATTAAACAGTCACATAGCATTCCATGTCATGGCTACTCCCTGACCATTTTCCTAGTAATGGGGATTTAGGCTGTTTCAAACTTTGTACATATAGTGTTCAAATGAACATCCCTGCCTTGTCCCTTTGGAGGCTGCTTTTGAGATATTAAACTTTGTAAACTTAAAGCTAGACTGTTATGGCAAGAAACTTTGTGTCTGGATCCCAAAAGGAAGTTGTCTTATTATGTGAACATACTCTAAACCTTATCATCAGATTATTCTTTGGATTTTATTTTTAATCATGTGGTTAATCTAATACACTTAGAGAGTACTGGACCTTTTTCTGGTCAGATTAATTCAAACAGTTAGTAATTGTTATCCTTCCTTGAAATAAAGCTGATTGAAGGATTACACTGTCTGAATAACTGTAAGATTCAGAAACTCTTATAAAGACTTACTTATTTGGAAGTTTAAAAACGTTCATGATTTCCTTTGGATTAATGCTTTGAACATGAATATTTGGCTATTTCTTTATTGTTCATTAGTTCTCTGTCTGAGGGAGAGGAAATTGTTGACTCTCTATTTAGTAGTGAAAAAATATTAATCAAATTAAACATTTTAGGAATCTATCTGTTTCGGTCTCTTTTCTCTCTCTCTGTCTCTGTCATCTTGAGACAAGATCTGCTGTGTAAACCTGGCTGACCTGGAACACATTGTGTAGACCAAGCTGGCCTCCTCAAACTCTCCTTCCACAGCCTCCAGGTACTGGGGTTACAGATGTGTGCCACGATGCCCAGCTATTTCTGTTTCTGTCTTTCCAGGGTCTTGCTACATAGCCTAGTATGGCCTCAAACTCATAGTCTTTTTACCTTAGCCTCTTGAATGCCGGGATTGTAGTTGGGAGCCTACACACCGCTCCTAGTTAGGAATGTCTTATGTAGAAATACTAATAAACCTACACACACATATCCACACACAAGAATGTTCACTTAATTATTCTTTTTTAAAATTTATTTATTTATTTATTTTTTATGTATGAGTGTACTGTCTGCATGTAGCTTGGTGCACCTGTGTCATGAAATGCTGCAGAGGTCAGAAGAGGGCATCAGATTCCCCTGGAACTGGAGTTAAAGATGGTTCTTAGCTGCTATGTGGGTGCTGGGAATCGAACCCGGGTGTTCTGCAAGAACAGTCGGTGCTCTTAACCGCTGAGCCATCTCTCCATCCCCCACTTAATTATTCTTTTTTTTTTTTTTTGGTCTTTTTCAAGACAGGGTCTCCCTGATAGTCCCAGCTGTCCGCTGGGAATCTCACTCCCTGTACGCCCATGGCCGAGCTGCGCCTTTGAAGCTCCACTATAAAGGATTTCTCTGGACCACTTCAGCCACATCCTTTCTGCTCTCCACACAGGGCTTTGCTAGGGCTTTTTCATAAAGAGAGTCGTGGGGGCGTACCATACAGTAGCTGAGAATCTCTCAGGGAGGCTCTAATCTCACTCTGACCCAGTGCTTAGAAGGCTAGGCTGGAAAGATTGTTGAGAGTCAAGGCTATCCTAGGCACTTCTGTAATCAATTAAAAAGGGTTATCCCTGGGCTAGTGGTGATGCCTTTATCCTAGCACTTGGGAGGCAGAGGCAGTGGATCCTTGGAGTTCAAGGCCAGCCTTGGTCTACAGAGCTAGTTTCCAGGACAGCTGGGGGCTACAGGGAGACCATGTCTGGAAAAAAGGACAAAAAAAAAAAAAACCAAAGGTTCATCCGCCAGGCATAGTGGCCCATGCTTTAATCCCAGCACTTAGGAGGCAGAGGCAGGTGGATCTCTGTGAGTTCAGGCCAGCCTGGTCTACATAGCGAGCTCCAGGCCAGTTGGGACTAAAAGGACATCCTGTCTCAAAAAAAAAGGGGGGGGGTTATCCCAAGTGGTTCAAATGAATAGACTTAAATGATTAATTAACTGATTAAATGTGGTTCAAATGAATAGACTTAACCGATTAACTGATTAAATGTGTATGTATAAGAAGGCATTGGATCCCCTGGAACTGGCGTTCTGGGCGATTGTTAGCTGCCATGTGGGTTCTGGGAATTGAACCCAAGTCTTCCACAAGAGCAGCCAGTGCTTTTAACTGCTTAGCCATCTCTCTACCCCAGAGGTTGATTTTTGAAACGGGGTCATACTATGCAGCCCAAGTTGGTCCTGAGCCTCTTGCTTCCTGCCTCCTCCCTATTTAGTCTCCCATGAATTACATGTGGGTGAGTTTGAGGCCATCCTGGTCTACAGAGAAAGTTCCAGGCCAGCTGGGGCTACAGGGAGACCTTGTCTCAAAAGACCAAAAAAAAAAAAAACAAAAAGATGGTTCTTGCCTGATATTGATTTGTTACTATTGTTTGCACCTATAAATATGTTTCACACTGGGGGCCTGGAGAGATGGCCTAGCGGTTAAGAGCACGACCGCTCTTGCAAGGCACCTGGGTTCGATCCCCAGCACCCACATGAGCGCTGAGAACCGTCTGTAACTCCAATTCCAGGAGAACTCCGTTTCCAGGGGAATCCGAGACCCTCTTCTGACCTCCGCGGCATTGCACGACACGGGTTGCACAGCACCTACACGCAAGACAGTACATCATACACATAAAATAAATAAAATTAAAAAAAATATATGTTTCACTCATCAGCTTGCATTTACTTCTTTTATGTGTTATGTTTTGGGATTTTTGTCTTGTTAAGGAATTTCTTTAACTTTTAATTTTTGGGGGGGGGGTCTTTTTTGAGACAAGGTCCTCCTGTAGCCCCAGCTGTCCTGGAACTTGCTATGTAGACCAGGATGTCTTTGAACTCACAGAGATCCACCTGCCTCTGCCTTCTGAGTGCTGGGATTAAAGGCGTGGCCATTACCAAGCTCTAGCTGTTCTTGGACTCAGGGCCATCCTCCTGCCTCATCCTCATAGGTACTAGGGTTATAGGCATTAGCCACCATATCTGGACATTTACCTACTTTAAATTCCATGTTTTTGAAAACCACTGTTTCAGAACCAAGTGGTGGTGCACAACTTAGAAGACTAAGCAGCATCCCCACAAGCTGGAGGCAAGCCTGGGCTACACAAACCTTGTTTCAAAAGAGAAAAAAAAATCACTCCAATTATAACAGGTTTTTTATTTTTTGATTCTTTTTTTTTTTTTTTTTTTTTTTGAACAGGGGTCCTTCTATAGCCCAGCTGTCCTGGAACTCACTCTGTAAGACCAAGGGCTGGCCTTGAACTCATTAGAGATCCACCCGCCTCTGCTCCTGAGTGCTGGGATTAAAGGCATGTGCCACCACGCTGAGCTTAAAGACAGTTCTTAGCCATCATGGGAATCGAACCCAGGTACTCTGGTAGAGCAGTTGGTGCTCTTAACCACTGAGCCATCTCTCCAGCCCCAACAGGATTTTTATTTTTAAAGGAGAATCTACCATCGTAGGAGGAAACATCTCCTTACTTGCTTACTCTTTGGGGGCACATCTGACCTTGGGGCAATTTGCTTGCCTGAGGCTGCCTAATATAATCAAGGAAAGAGTGCGTTTGCCTTCTTTCTCTTTCCCGGGTATACACAACTGCACAGAACAGGGATCCTGTGGTCAAACCCCATTTTATCACTGGTTCAGAAGTGTTTGCCCCGTGGGCACTGCCGCAGCATGCATATCAAGTTCACCACACACTTTGTCCTCTGGTGCCAGGAAGACTGCAGCCAAGTGTGCCCCTCCTCTGGCTATAAAGACCCTCTTATCCGCCCAGACACTGGGAAAACAATTACTTTTGTTGTTGCTTTTTTCCCAAGGCTTAGTCATTATCTTGAAAGTTCTCAGACATACCCACCTACCTGTATCTTAACACCTGCTTGTTTTGTATCTACAGAGCCATAATAAATCTTAAGCTCTCCCTCACCTTGTAGACACTTGAATAGTTCCATTTATTGCATGTCTCCTAGAGGCAAGATAACTTTGGATAGTGGTTTTCTTTTGTAACATGCCTTGCACCTTTTTTTCTCCTTTTGTTTTTTTTTAAAAACTGTTTTATGTTTCTTTATGTAGTATATATATATTTTGTACAAAGACTATGTTACAAATCAAATCTAGAACCCATGTCCCCCATTCCCCACCCCACCAGAGCTCATGCCATTCTGCCAAAATGCTTTTCCATCTCTTTCTCAGTCTTTCTCAATATTTCTCCATGTGGAAGTTGAACTGTTGTTTCAAGCAAAAGTTCACCGTTTCAGTTCAGTTCTTTGATGCAGTCTTTTCTGTTTGTTGTTGTTGTTGTTCTTCAATAATGCATACTCCCCCACAACTGGACAAAAGCCAAGGAGCCCTGCAGGGAAATACTTACAATAAGGTAATTAGTGCTAGGCATCCACAGATGAGGGATACCCATTCGTTCGTTTGTTTTTCTGGGACTGTGTACTCACTCACATGATATCTTTGAGTTCCATCATTTACCTGCAAGTTCACGATGCCATCTTTTTTTACCGCTTCATGATCCATTGTTGTAGATGTACCACAATTTCCTCTATCACTTGTCAGTTGAAGGGGGACTTGGGTTGGTTCCAGCTTTTTGCTTTGTGAACTGAGCTGCAATAAAACCTAAGCTGTGCATGTATCTTTGTGGTAAGAATAGTCTTGTGGGTACATACCAGGAGTGGTATGGCTGGGTCAAGGTGGCAAGCTGATTTTTTTTTTTTTTAATTTTTTTAGTGTTTTCGAGACAGGGTCTCCCTGTAAGTCCCCGCTGTCCGGTGGAACTCACTTCTGTAGACCAGGCAGGCCCGAACTCACAAAGATCCGCCTGCTCATGCCTCCCGAGTGCTAGGATTAAAGGCGTGCGCCCACCACGCCGGCTCCGGGCTCGGGCAAGCTGATTTTGAGTCTTCCCAAGGGTTCTCCACACTGCTTTCCATAGTGGCTGGTACACAGTTTACATTCCCGACAGCAATGGAATGAGTGTTCCCCTTTTCCCCCACAACCTCTCTAACAGTTTGTATCATTTGTTTTACTTGATCCTAGCCAGTCTTATTGAGTGAGAATGAATATCTTAAAGTGGTTTTAAATTTGCATTTCCTTAACTTATTAGCGAATTGAACATTTTAAAGATGTTTTCGTCAGCCATCTCTATTCCTCACTTGTAAGTTTCCTGTTCAGCTCTTGCTCCATCCTTTTGAGTGATTTGTTTTCTTTCTTCTTTGTTTTTTTGAGTAGTTTATATATCCTGGAAATCAGTGCTTTGTCAGATGTATCTTTGGTGAATGTTTCCTCCCACGCTGTGGGTTTTCTCTTCACTTCCTTGATTGTTTCTTTTCTTTTCTTTTCTCTTTTTGATTGTTTCTTTTTTTAGTGTATTTATTTAATTTATTTTTTTAATGTGTATGAATTTGTTAGGACCAGGTCAGAAAGAAGTTAATCCAAAGGAAAGGGTTAACCATGCGAGGAGCAACTCTCTAGTTAAGGCAGGTCTGGTTCCCATGACTACATTCCCACCTTGAGTTATTAGTTCCAGAGCTACCTGAGGTCAAGATGAACTTTCCCAGCCCTGTACGAGGCTTCCTAAGGGCTGCTAAACACAACCATTGTTTCAAACAAAGGGGTACAGAACAGGTGGACCGATCCAATGAAAGACTGCCTGGTCTGCAACCACCAAGGCCCCACCAATCAAAGAAAGGGTCACCGTAACCACAGTGGAAATCCTTAACTGGGAATAAAAGTGGGAGAGGATTGGACCTCAGGGCAGCTGCCCTCCAGTCTCATGGGAGTGTGCTCAGCCCCAGGAGTCGATCTGTGTCTGTCACTGTCTCTGTATTGTGTTTTGTACTTTTTCCTTGGATGTAATGTTTCTTTTATTAAAGCTTTTCCTTCACAGTTTTTGGCCTCTCGAGAGATTCTTTGGTAGAGTGGCATTTCTAACTCAATAAATGTACTGTCTGCATGCAGTTCTGTGGACCCGTGTCGTGCAATGCCGCAGAGGTCAGAAGAGGGTCCTGGGATTCCCCTGGGAACTGGAGTTAAAGATGGTTCTCAGCCTGCATGTGGGGCTGGGGATCAAACCCCGGGTCCTCTGCAAGAGCAGTTGGCCGCTCTTACCGCTAGGCCAATCTCTCCAGCCCCCTTGATGTTTCTTTTTGATGAGCAGAAGCTTTTGAGTTTAATGTGGGTCCTCTTTGTCATTGTTGATCTTAATTCTTGCCCAGCTGCTGTCCTGATTCAGGAAGTCTTTTCCTCGCTCTGTCTTGTAGTTTGCTGCAACTTTTTCTTCTATCACCTTCAGTAAGTTTGGGTTTCACATTGAGTATTTGATCCTCTGGAGTTGACTTTTTGGTACAGGGTGAGAGGTAGGGGGTTTTGATTTTAATTCTTCTACAAGGGGTGATCCGGTTTTGCCAACACCAACTTGCTGAAGATTCTGTCTCTCCTCCATTGAGTGTCCTTCTTGGCCCCTTTGTCCAAATATGAGGTGGCTGAAATTGTATGTGCTCAAAATTTGGATCTTCTGTTTTGTTCCATTGGTCAACAGGTCTGTTTTTGTGCCAGTACCAAAGCTGTTTTTATGACTAAATAAAGTCCTGTAGTGTAGTTTGAAGTCTGTATAGAGATTCCCCCTGTATTGCTCTTTTGGCTCAGGGTTGCTTTGGTCTATCGAGGTTCTTTTGTTTTTTCCAATTGAAATTAAGGTCTTTTTTCCCCAAGCTGTGGAAGAAACTCTTGGGATTTTTAACTGGGATCGCGTTGAATTCTTTTTTTTTTTTTTGAGACTGGGTCTCCCTGTAGCCCCAGCTGGCTGGAATTCACTATGTAGACCATGCTGGCTGTGAACTCACAGAGATTCAACTGTCTCTGCTTCCTGAGTGCTGGGATTAAAGACATCCACTACCACACCTGGCGACTTCTATTTTTTTTTTTTTATTTAATTTATTTTGTATGTGTATGATGTACTGTCTGCATGTGGTTTTGTGCACCGCTGTCGTGCAATGCCCACGGAGGGCAAAAGAGGGCCGTCGGACTTATCCTGGAACTGGAAATAAAGACTGTTCTCAGGCCACCATGTGGGTGCTGGGGATCAAACCCAGGTCCTCTGCCAAGAGTGGTTGGCGCTCTTAACCGCTCGGCCATCTCTCCAGCCCCACATCTATTTTTAATATAGGAATTCATTTGCTTGTCTTATGTGTGTGGAGACGATTGTTTAGGTTTGTGCTCTAGTTTCTTTTCAATTGCTGTGACAAAACACTTTGACCAATACCAACTTGGGGAGTGTGCTGAATAGCTTTTGTGTCAACTTGACACACCTGGGTTGAGGGAGCCTCAGCTGGGGAATTGGCTCCCTTGGATTGGCCTGTGGCACATCTGTGCAATATTGTCTTGGATGGTTGAGCAGTGTGGGAGGGTACAGCCCACAATGAGTAGTGCCACCCTGGGCAGGTTGTGTACAGTATAATAAGGCAGGGCTGGGCATGAGCCAGGCGAGCAAGCCATGAAGCAGCATTCCCTCCATGGCCTTGTGCTTCAGCCCTGCCTCCAGGTTTCTGCCTGAGTTTTCTGCCTTGGCCTCCCTAAGTGATAAACTGTGAACCCAAGGAGAAGTAAGCTGAATAAACCCTTTCTCCACAAGTTGGTGTCGGTCAGAGTGTTTTTGTTACAACAATTGAAACAAAACTTAGGACAGGGAGGAAAAAGCGTTTTATTCGTCTCACATCTCCTGGTCACAGCCTCATTGTGGGAAGCCCAAGGTAGGAACTCCAGGGCAGGAACCTGGAGTCCAGAGCTGGAAGCACAGGCCCATGGAAGAATGCTTGCTTACTGCTTGCTCCTCTGGTCCATGTTCAGCCTGCTTTTTTTTTTTTTTTTTTTTTTTTTTTTTGAAAGAGGGTCTCAGATTCCCCTGAACTGGAGTTCTCTGGAATTGAGTTACAGACGGTTCTAAGCAGCCATGTGGGGTGCTGGGAATCGAACTGGGTCCTCTGCAAGAGCAAGTCGATGACTCTTTAATTGCTAGGCTATCTCTCCAGCCCCCATCAGCCTGCTTTCTTATACGGTACACAAAAACATGCCCAGGATGGCACCACCCACAGTAGGTCGGGCCCTCCCACATCCATTTGAAAAATCAAGAAAAACTGCCTCCATTGGACTGGCCCTGTACCCATCTCTGTGGGTAGGCAGTCCAATGGAGGCAGTTCCCCAATTGAAGGCTCCTCAACCCAGGTGTGTCATTGACACAAAAGTTATCCAGCACTTAGTTGGTTTGTGGTTGGGTTTGAGTTTTTCTCTTTGAGTTTTTGTTTTGTTTTTGAGATAGGGATCTCATTTTAGCCCAAGCTTGGCCTCAAACTCACCTTACAGCTGAGGGTGACTGAGCTGATCCTCCTGCTTACCTGTCCCAAGGGCCTTGGATTACATGCATGCACCACCACACCCAGTTTATCGAGATGCCAGGGAATGGAGACCCGGGCTCCTGTGCAGCTAGGCAGCATTCTACCCAGGTCAGCTTGCCATCCCCACTTTTTTGTTTGTTTGGGTATTTTTGAAGACAAAGTCTCAGTGTAACCTGGGCTGGGCTGGGAGCTGCTATGCAGCCAAGGATAGCCCTTGGCTGAACTCTGGACCCTTCTGGCACCAACTCCCCAATGATGGGATTACAGCAGTGTCACCATCGCCTCCTGACCTGTCCTTTCGTTTAGTGTGTGTGTGTGTTGGTGTGGTGGTGTTGTGAGAGAGAGAGAAGGCAGAGCGAGAGAGAAGAGAGAGTTCATTTTGGTGTGCATATGTGGCCAGAGGTCAGCCAACCTGTGTTATCACTTCTCATCTACCTCATTTCTGAGACAGGGGGTCATTCATTGGCTTGAAGCTCATCAAGTAGGCTAAGCTGCAACGTAAAAGGCTTCATGTGTGATTCCAACTCTGTCTCCACCTCCCTGTGCTGGGGAATTTCTTATAATTGTGCCATCTACATCCCATGTTTTTTTTTTCCACAGGTTCTGAGAATTCAAACTCAGTTTCTCATGTTTGCTCAATATAGTTACTTCAACTCACTGTATTATGTCTTCCAGCTTTCCTCTTCTTCTTCTCTCTCTCTTCTCTCTTTCTCTCTCACCCCTTTTTTGTATTTGAGACAGGGTCTCCCTTTAGTCTATTGGCCTGAGCTCTACTCCTGTAGACCAGCTGGCCTTGACTGCAACAGAGATCCATCTGCCTCCTTGCCCTCCAAGTGCTAGGATTAAGGTATTGTTGCCACCATGCCTGGCTTAAGAAGTTTTAGCTGCCATGTGGTGCTGGGACTTGAACCCTGGTTCCTCTGCAAGAGCAGTCGCACTCTTAACGCTGAGCCATTTCAGGCCAGAAGATGTAAATTTNCCTTTTAGTCCCAACTGGCCTGGAGCTCGCTATGTAGAACCAGGCATGGGCCTTGAACTCACAGAGATCCACCTCCTCTGACCTCTCCTAAAGTGCTGGGTATAAAGCATGGCCATGCCTGGCTGGGGATGAACCTCTTTTTTTTTTTTTTTTTTTGGGTCCTTTTTTCTTTTTTTCAGACATGGTCTCCTGTATGGCGCCAAGTCGGTTGGAACTCCCTGATAGAGCTCGACAGGCTGGCCTTGAATCCAACAAGGATCCACCTGCCTCTGCCTCCCAAGTGCTAGGATTAAAGCCAGCGCCACCATGACCCGTGGATGAAACCCTTTTTATTGATCAGAGTAGCCTAGGATAGCCTTGAACCTCTCAAATAATCTTCCAGCTCTCAGCCTTCCCTACAGCACTGGGGTCCAAGAGTGAGATTTTAGAGCGCGGGAGTAGTGGCCCCCCTTTAATCCCTAGCACTTGGAGGCGAGGCAGGCAGATCTTTGTGAGTTCAAGGCCAGCCTGGGTAAAGAGTGAGTTTCCAGGAACAAGCTGGGACTACAGGGAGACCCTGTCTTGTAAAAGACCGGCACCACCCACAGTAGGTCGGGCCCTCCCACATCATTGAAAAATCAAGAAAAACTGCCTCCATTGGACTGGCCTGTACCCATCTCTGTGGGTACAGGCCAGTCCAATGGAGGCAGTTCCCCAATTGAGGCTCCCTCAACCCAGGTGTGTCATGTTGACACTAAAATTATCTAGCACTGTTTGGTTGGTTGGTTGAAGTTTTTATCTTTAGTTTTTGTTTTTGAGATAGGATCTCTTTTGCCCAAGCTGGCCTCAAACTCACCTTACAGCTGAGGGTGACTGAGCTGATCCTCCTGCTTACCTGTCCCAAGGGCTGGGATTACATGCATGCACCACCACACCCAGTTATGAGATGCCAGGGATGGAACCCGGCTCCTGTGCATGCTAGGCCAGCATTCTACCCAGTCAGCTGCATCCCCACACTTTTTTGTTTGTTTGGGTATTTTTGAGACAAAGTCTCATGTAACCTGGGCTGGGCTGGGAGCTGCTATGCAGCCAAGGATAGCCCTTGGCTGAACTCTGGACCCTTCTGGCACCAACTCCCCAATGATGGGATTACAGCAGTGTCACCATCCCTCCTGACTGTCCTTTGTTTAAGTGTGTGTGTGTGTGTGTGTGTGTGTGTGTGAGAGAGAGAGAGAGAGAGAGAGAGAGAGAGAGAGAGTTCATTTGTGTGTGCATATGTGTGGGGCCAGAGGTCAGCCAACCTGTGTTATCACTTCTCATCTACCTCATTTCTGAGACAGGGGGTCATTCATTGGCTTGAAGCTCATCAAGTAGGCTAGGCTGGCCAACTAACAAGGCTCAGGGATCCACCTGTCTCCACCTCCCTTGTGCTGGGGATTCTAAATGTGCCATCACACCCAGTTTTTTTTTCACATGGCTTCTGAGATTCAAACTCAAGTTCTCATGTTTGCTCAAGTAAGTACTTCACTCACTGAACTATGTCTTCCCAGCTTTCTCTCTCTCTCTCTCTCTCTCTCTCTTTCTCTCTCACACCCTTTTTTTTTTTGGTATATTTGAGACAGGGTCTCCCTTTAGTCTCAGTTGGCCTGAAGCTCACTCTGTAGACCAGGCTGGCCTTGAACTCACAGAGATCCATCTGCCTCTGCCTCCCAAGTGCTAGGATTAAAGGTATGTGCCACCATGCCTGGCTTAAAGACAGTTTATAGCTGCCATGTGGGTGCTGGGACTTGAACCCTGGTCCTCTGCAAGAGCAGTCGGCACTCTTAACTGCTGAGCCATCTCTCCAGGCCAGAAGATGTAAATTTAAAAAAAATTTTTAATATGGAATGCTTCACGAATTTGCCTGTCATCCTTGGGCTGGGGCCATGCTAATCTTCTCTGTGTTATTCCAATTTTAGTATATGTGCTGCCAAAGCCAGCACAGATGTAAATTGTTTTTTTCAGAAATGTTTTATTTATTTATTTTTTGGTCTTTTTTGAGACAGCGTCTTTCTGAAGCCCCAGCTGCCCTGCAACTCACTATGTAGACCAAGCTGGCCTTGAACTCACGGAGATCTCCCTGCCTCTGCCTCCTGAGTGGTAGGATTAAAGGCATGTGCCACCATGCCTGGCTAAATTATTTTTATTTTATGTGTATGAGTATTTTACTTGAATGTATGTAAGTGCACCTGTGCCATGCAATGCCTATGGAGGACAGAGGAAGGTGTTAGATTGCCTGGAACTGTCGTTAACAGATTATTGAGGGTGTTGGGAACTGAACCTGGGTCTTCTGCAAGAGTAGCCAGTGCTCGGAATGGCTGAGCCATCTCTCCAGCCCCTGTTTTCCCATTTTTGAGAGTATTCTTTTGGGTACCAGCAATAGCTTGCTTGAGAGTATTCTTTAGGGTACCAGCAGTAGCTTGCTTGCATTAGCCAGAGTGAGACTCTTACCACATCCAGATGAAGACTACAATTCCAAAGACGTGACTGAGGAAGAGTCCTGTGCCTGAGATGCTGAGGATGCTGCAGGCCTTCCTGTGTATGAAACACTTGCACACTTGTAGGAAACACTTGTATAAAGCCGCAGCAACAAAGCACCTCTTGCTCGTTCTTCTCAAAGCAGTTTATTCAGGCAGGCAGGTCTTGTCAGAACGGTTTATTCAGGCACATCTTTTCTCCTTCTCCAAGCTTCTCCCTCTAAGCCTCAGGTCTTTCCCTCTAAGCCTTCTCCCTTCTCCAAGCCTTCTCCTTCCTCGGGCAAGCAAGTTTCTCTCCTAAGACTAGAAAGGAGAGAGAGAGTCCCTCTATCTAGAAAGTCCCTCTATTTATCCACCTTCCCAGCCCAGGTTGCGTGGCCTTAGTCTATTGGTATCATCTGGCCTGATCTTGTATACAGGGTGCACCTGCACAGCTCACACGGTGATCGTGGCTTTACTTTGAGGTAGGAGGGAATCAGGTGTTAATCATAAGACTCAGGTGTTAGTCATGAAATTTTGCTAAAGTCTCGGGTGCCTTCTTAGGACTGTTGCCACACCCGCTCTCCACATCTCCCCCTTTTTTATTATTTTAGTAGATTTGTTTTTGTTTTTGTTCCCCTTCTGGGGAGCTTTACTGTCCCCCCTCCCGGGGGGGCCTTATTGGGCCAGCTCTTATTGGGCCAGCTCGGCAGGTTCTGGATTCACGCCGAGCCTGTGGATTGTCCCCTTTTCCGGGGCACTGGCTGGTTTTTGCTCTGGGTCTGTCCGATCGGTGCCCGGGCCAGCTCGGCAGGTTCTGGATTCACGCCGAGCCCGCGGCACCGAGGCCCCTTTAAGAAATTTTCAAAGTCTGTGGAAGTAAGTAGGCTGCTTTGTTGAAGTTTCTGCAGCTTTGTTGAAGTCTCTGCAGCTCTCTCAGCTTTGTTGAAGTTTCTGCGTTCTCAGTCTCAAATGTTTGTAGCATTAAGTCTCACTCAAATGTACAGGTACTTTACGCTGCGGTTGTTATCCAGCTTGAGCCTTTTCTGCGAGATGTTCTTCTGCACTCGCTCAAGGTCCCTCGTGGCTGTCTTTCTCGATGCTGAAGCCATTCATCGCCGCCTCGCCCGGCCCGTGGCCCCAGCACACTCAGAGCCCGAGGCCGTGCATAAGACTTGGCTAAAGTTCCGGGGGCTCTGGGCTGAGCGTGGCCGTCGCTCCGCCTCCCCGGACGGGCCACCACTTGTATGAAACACTTGCACACTTGTAGGAAACACTTGTATAAAGCCGCAGCAACAAAGCACCTCTCACTCGTTCTTCTCAAAGCAGTTTATTCAGGCAGGCAGGTCTTGTCAGAACGGTTTATTCAGGCACATCTTTTCTCCTTCTCCAAGCTTCTCCCTCTAAGCCTCAGGTCTTTCCCTCTAAGCCTTCTCCCTTCTCCAAGCCTTCTCCTTCCTCAGGCAAGCAAGTTTCTCTCCTAAGACTAGAAAGGAGAGAGAGAGTCCCTCTATCTAGAAAGTCCCTCTATTTATCCACCTTCCCAGCCCAGGTTGCGTGGCCTTAGTCTATTGGTATCATCTGGCCTGATCTTGTATACAGGGTGCACCTGCACAGCTCAAACGGTGAGCGTGACTTTACTTAGAGGTAGGAGGGAATCAGGTGTTAATCATAAGACTCAGGTGTTAGTCATGAAATTTTGCTAAAGTCTCGGGTGCCTTCTTAGGACTGTCGCCACACCCGCTCTCCACATTCCTGGAGCATTCTGGAGAGGGGCTGGCAAGTACTTCTACTTACCTGTCTCCATGGAAGGAAGACACTCTCTTTGTTGTTGTTGTTGTTCTTTTTGAGACAGAGTCTCCCTGTAGCCCCAGCTGTCCTGAAACTCACTCTGTAGACCAGGCTGGCCTTGAACTCACAGAGATCAGCCTGCCTCTGCCTCCCGAGTGCTAGGATTAAAGGCATGTACCACCACGCCTGGCCCTGGAGGACACTTTCTTGTCCCCTTGATGTTTCAATAGCCACATAACTTGATTCCAATAGAATGTAGGTGGATCCCATAGGTAATAGATCTGAAAAGGAGGTTTAAATATGATTAACAAAAACAACAACAACATCATCATCATCATCAACATCAAGAACAGCAACAAAATAGAGGAGAGAGAGACAGGGTCTCATGTATTCCAAGCTGGCATTCAATTCACTATGTAGCCAGAGATGACCACAAACTAAAGATCCTCCTGCCTTGTGATGGTTTGAGTGAGAATGTCCCCGAAAGGGTCCAAGTATTTGGAGGTTTTGTCCCCAGTTGATGGCGCTGTTTTGGGAGATTTTAGGAGGCGTGGATTTGCTGGAGGAAGATTGTAACCGGGAAGGGCATTGAGAGTCCTTAAGCCTTGCCAGATTTCTAGCCGCTCTCGGCTTCCTGTGCTGCTTGACGATGTGAGCACTTAGCTTTCTGCTCCAGCCACATGCCGCTGCCATGCCGCCCTTGCCATTCTGGACTCTAATCCCTCTGGAATCATGAGCCAAATCAACTCTTCCTGCTATAAGTTGCCTTGCTCATATCTTTTTATTTTTCCACATAAATTTATTTATTTAAAAATTTTTAAAATTTAATTTATTTATGTGCATGAATTTGCTGCATGAATTGTGCACTGTGTCATGCAAAGCCTCGGAGGTCAGAAGAGGGTGTGATTTCCCTGGAACTGAGTTCTCAATTCACTGGAATTGGAGTTTCAGACAGTTCTTCAGCTGCCAATGTGGTCGCTGGGGGATCGAACCCGCGGTCCTCTGTTAAGAGTGATGGTGCTCTTTACGGCTAGGGCCATCTCTCCAGCCCCTATTTTTGTTTTTTATTAACAACTAGACCCGTGTTCCCCCCATTCCCCCACCCGCCAGATGCTATTGCATTCTGCCAAAATGCTTTTCATCTCCTTTCTCAGTCTTTCTCAGTAGTCTCCATGAGGAAGTTGACTATTTTGAGCAGAATGCTCATATCTTTTATCACAGCAAAAGAAAAGTGATAGGGTAATAGGTGTACATGGCCATGTCAGCTTATATGATGTGGGGATGGAACCCAGGACTTCATGCATGCTGGCCAAGTATGCCGAGGCCTGATTAGCCAATTTTGCTTCCAAAGTGTATGAATACGTGCTTGCACGTGCACGCGTGTCCATTAAAGACAAAAACAGCCAGGTGTTGTGGTGCAGTGCCCTGAATCCAGCAACTAGGGAGGCAAGTAGCAGGTGATCTCTGGTGAGTTCAAGGCCAAGCCGTCTACGAGAGTGGAGCTCAGCCAGCCTGGGACTAAAAAAGGGAGACCCTGTCTCAAAAATACCAAAAGAAAGAAAGAAAGACCGCAAAACAAAAACAGGGAGTCTTGTTGTAAGCCCAGGCTGGTTTCAAACCCACTATATAGCAGAGAGATACTTTGTTATTTTGTTTAGCTTTGTTATTTGGTCTTTTTTTTTTTTTTTTGGCTCTTTTTCGAGATAGGGTCTCCCTGTAAAGCCCCAGCTGCCCTGGAACTCACTCTGTAGACCAAGGATGGCCTTGAACTCACTAAGGTCCGCCTGCCTCTGCTCCCAAGTGCTAGGATAAAGGCATGAGCACCCTTCCTGGCAAAATATTTATTTAATGTGTTTTTTTTTTCCTGGTATTTCGAAGACATGGGTCTCCCTGGAGCTCTGGATGTCCTGGAACTCAATTATGACCAGGCGGCCTTGACTCACAAAGATCCGCCTGCCTCTGCTTCCCAAGTGCTAAGAACTAAGCTTAGTTGCACGACTACATAGTGCTTTACTTTGTTTTATTTTTTGTGTGTGTGTTGTGTGTGTGTGGTGTGTGTGGTATGTGATATGTGTGTGTATGTGTGTATGTGTGTGTATATGTTATGTGATGTGTGTGTATGTTGTGGTTTGTGTGTGTGCGCACACGCATGTGTGTGTGTGTGTGTGTGTGTGTACTGAGGAAGACTATGAACCTTCTGATCCACCTTCCCTCCTCTCCCAAGTAATTGGGATTGGCGTTGCTTGCCACCATGCCTCCTAGAGTGCACTGGGAACTTTATCCCTTTGCTGCCTCCCCCAAGCCTGGTAATTATCCCAGACACATCGCTGCACTTCTAGCTTATCTCCCGGCTTTCAGTTGTTGTGCCCAATAGCCTCAGTTTTGAACTTGACACTCCTGGGTAGAGAAACCCTCATTGGGGATTCTGCCTCCATTGGACTGGCCTGTGGCCCAGTCTGTGAGGCATTTTCTGAATTGATAAGAAATGGTGAGAGAGCTCAGTCCCAGCACACCGTGGGTGGTTGCCACCCTTGGGCACGGTGCCTGAGGAGCAGACCAGTAAGCCCCACTTCTCCATGCTTCAGCTCCTGCCTTAAGGCTCCTGCTCCTTTCCACAGGTCCCTGTAGAACTGTGAAACTCAGAGATTCATGAGCTAAAGCCAAACCTTTCCTCCCCAAGTGGCTTTGGACTAGTGTTTTTAATCACAGCATAGAGGGCTAACTAAGACAGTTATGTACTTAAGAAAGCCACCCTTCACATGACCACCAAGATGCCAAACCCAACACCCCAAAGCCACGGATGAAACGTCTTAAGTGGCTCCTTACCCCACATGGCACTTGACACCCATCATGATGTAGCTCCATGTACATCAATCATCAGCCTCATCAGTACAGGTCCTCAGCTCCCTGTCTGTGTTCAGTAGGACTCAGGTGCCCAGAGCATCCTGGACACTGTGTCTATGCTCAGTAGGACTCAACTGCCCAGAGCATCCTGGACACTGTGTCTGTGCTCAGTAGGACTCAACTGCCCAGAGCATCCTGGACACCATGTCTATGCTCAGTAGGACTCAGCGTGCCCAGTGCATCCTGGACACCATGTCTATGCTCAGTAGGACTCAGCTGCCCAGAGCATCCTGGACACCGTGTCTATGCTCAGTAGGACTCAGCTGCCCAGAGCATCCTGGACACCGTGTCTGTGCTCAGGAGGACTCAGCTGCCCAGAGCATCCTGGATGTGGAAAGATTGTTCTGTATCGTTATCGTTCAACAGATTGCCATCTATTGAGGGCAGAGCTGTATCTTTTTTTTTTTTTTTAAATCTTTTTTTGAGACAGGTTTTTTCTGAAGCCCAGCTGGCCTGGAACTCACTATGTAGACCAGGCTGGCCTTGAACTCACAGAGACACGAGCATCCACCCGCCTCTGCCTCCCGAGTACTGGAACTAGGCAGTGCCAGCCAACCAAGCCCCGCTGCAGAGATTGTGTTTTTATTTAGGTTTTCATCTTCAGAATCTAGCATGCTGTCTTGCTACAGTAAGTGCTCTATCCATGTTAGTGGAGTGGAAATAAACCAAATGAACATCAACAGAATGATACCCAAGTTAAATAACACAAATTAAACACCAAAAGAAGAAACCTGCATCAAAAAGGCCCTTGTGAATGAAAGTTCCCAAGAAGAAGCAGCAACTTTTACCTTCCAAAAGGCTGATTGGCTCATTAAACCTTCAGCGAGTGTAAAGAGGTTGGAACGTTGTGGTCTGGAGTCAATTACAATTTATCTCTGGGCTGGGGCTGAGAAGTGGCTCAGTGGTTAAAACTGATTACTTTTGCAGGGACCTGGGGTTCAATTCCCAGCAACCCACATGGAGGCTAAGAACTGTCTTAACTCTAGTTCAGGGGAAATCCACACACCGGTTCGATCTCTCGACCTCGCAGCATTGCACAACATGGGTGCCACAAACCTACATTGCATGACCAGTAACCTCATACACATTAGAAAAAAAAAAAAAAAGACAATTTCATCATCGGGCTAGCCCCTTATTAGCCATCCTTCTCTTTTTTTTTTTTTTTTGGTCTTTTCCGAGACAGGGTCTCCCTGTAGCGCCAGCTGTCCTGGAAACTCACTTGTAAGACCAAGGCTGGCCCTGAACTCACAGAAAGATCCGCCTGCCTCTGCCTCCCAAAGTTAGGATTAAAGGCGTGCCGCCACCACGCCACGGAGTAAAACTTTTTAGCCACTCCTTTCTCTACCTCTCATTCTTCTAGATTTTATATTTTTTTTTAAAATATGGAACGCTTCACGAATTTGCGTGTCATCCTTGCCACAGGGGCCATGCTAATCTTCTCTGTATCGTTCCCATTTTAGTAATATGGTGCTGCCGAAGCTAGCAGCATTTTGTGACTATTAGGAGAAATCTTTTGAAGGGTGTTACTCAGCACCCTAGTTTCCACCAACCAATGAAGCTCAGAAACTCATCAGACTAGAATCTGAGCCCTATCGCAGAGATTTTCCCCACTTTGCTACAGCTGGGTGTCTACTCAAATGTTTTCATCAATATATTTGAAAAGTGCCCTGACTTTTTTTCTTTGTTTTGTTATACAATAAAACTTCGGGCTTCGGAGATGACTTGGTTAAATGCACTGGCTGCTTTTGCAGAAGAGCCAGGTTCATGTTCCCAGCACCCTCTCAGAGGCTAACAACCATCAGTAAACTCAGTTCCAGGGGCATCTGACATCTGTGTCTTCTGATCTTAGAGGATTTTGGATGACACAGGTGCACTACATACATGCGGCAAAACAATACAGATAAAAGAAATAAGAGAAAACTTAAACAGTTACCATGTTGGGATATAAAATTTGAGGGACTTAAATCTATCATTCAGCCATGATCAGCTCACTTTGGTCCTATGAATAAAACTATCTCTTATCCCATTTGAGGTGAAAGTTGTAATTTTTCATCAGTATCTCTGCCTGCTATTCTTACAAGGCAAATCACTCTTTGGGCCTTCTGGACAGAAATACAGTAACATGTAACAGACTTCTACTCTCTGTTACTTAGCGTTTTCCCATTTGTAAAAGAAATAATCCAAAGAAGAAAATGTGCACAGATATCCTGACAACTGCAGTTATAACAATGAAAAACTGGAAATAGTTCAAATGTCTAACAGGGAAGTGACTGAGCAAACAATGGGATTATTACATAGCTATAAAAAATGACAGAGGTGAGAACTGTGTCAACACAGAGAAAAATATACCTGCAGGAACATTAAGTGGAAAAAAGAGCGCAGAGTAGTGTTTAAATGCTAGCGTTTAAAAATGTGTGTGTAAGCAGGGCGTGGTGGTGAAGCACGCCTTTGATCCTAGCACTTGGGAGGCAGAGACAGGTGGATCTTTGTGAGTTTAAGACCAGCCTGGTCTACAGAGTGAGTTCCAGACAGCTGGGCTATATGGAGACCTTGACTCGAAAAGACCCAAAAAAAAGAAAAATGGGGGCTGGAAGGTGGTTCAATGGTTGTAAGAGCCGATCTGCTATTGAGAGGACCAGGGTTTGATTCCCAGCACCCACATGGCGCAGAACCGTCTTATAACTCCATTTCCAGGGGAATCCTGACACTCCTCTTCTGACCTCATACAAGCTTTGCACGACATGGGTAAACCTACATACCAGACAGTACACTTCATAACATAAAATATAAAAAGAAAAATATTAAAAAAAAAAAAAGAAAAAAATGGCTGCAGTTCCATGTTATCCAGGTCTCTAGCGCCTGTTAGGGTCCACCCATTTATGAGGATGATACTGAGATCTCATTCAATACAGCTATGTGAAAAGTATAGTGGAGGGGCTGGAGAGATGGCCCTAGCAGTTAATGAGCGCTGGACTGCTCTTGAGGAGAACCACAGGTTTGATCCCCAGCACCCACAATGGTGGCTGAGAACCATCAGAAACTCCAATTCCAGGAACTCCATTGTTCCAGGGGAATCTAACACCCTCTTCTGAACTCACGCGGTGCATGCTGTCATACTACGTGCAGACAGTATGTTCATATACTTAAGTAAATAAATAAATAAATAAATATAAATAAAATAAAGTACATAAAAATAAAAGTTTAAAAAAAGAAAAGCGTAGTGGGTTTGTCCTGTAATCCCAGCATCTGGGAAATTGAAGCAGAAGAACAGGAGTTTGAAGTCATTCTCAGCTACCATGTGAGTCCAAGGGCCACCCTGGGTTTGCATGGGAGCTTATCGCAAACCACGCGCAAGCAAGCAAGTAGAGCAACATACAAACCAGTCTTTTTTTTTTTTTTTTTTTTTTTTTTTCAGAACCAAGTCTTTAGAATAAGTATTCTGGGGGCTGGAGAGAAGCCTAGAGTTAAGAGCACCGAGCTGCTCTTTGCAGAGGACGCCGGGTTCGATCCCCAGCACACATGTGGTGGCCTAAAGAACCATTGTAACTCCAATTCCAGGATGAACTCCATCGGAGATCCGTCCAGGGGAGTCTACGACACCTCTTCTGACCGCCCGCGGATTGCACGACAATGGGTGCACAGACCTACATGCAGACAGTACACTCAGCACATCCAAAAATAAAAAAAAAAAAAAATAAGTATTTGTTACCTACCAGGTTGAAAATATTCCAAAAGGAAATTTTAATGTTAATTCTCATGAATAATGTTATGAAAATAGTGGACTTTGGGGCTGGAGAGCTGGCCAGTGGTTAAGAGGCACTGGTGGTGGGGTGGTGGTGTGTGTGTTGTTGTATGTTATGTTGTATGTATTGTATACATTCGAGTGTATGACATGAATAGTTTTTGTTTCATTTTATACTTTGAGAGAAAGTCTCACTTTGATGTAGCTGGCTTTGAACTTTTGGCCCTTTCCTATCAGCGATCCCGAGTGCTGGGATTACAGCCTTGTGTCACCATGCCCCTCTTTTCTTCCCCTTCTTACCTCACAATTACAAGTAGAAACTGTAGGCATCTTGCTGGAGGTTACAGTTATCCTTTCAGGAGCGATAACCAGAATATTTGGATGAGAACCAAATGCAGAACAATCAAGCTCAAACACACTAGGGTTGTGAGTAACAGCAAAAGGCATTGTGCTGACAAACAGATTATTGTTATGAAAGTGAGGGGTTTAATCATGTTCTACATGATAGAGCTGTTTAAAAAAGGCTTTTTTTTCCCTCAAAAAACAAAGAAAAAAAAAAAAGGCCCCCCCTGGGAAGGGAAATCCCCCCCCAACAGGGTTTCAAGATCAGCCTGGTCTACTAGATGAAGTTTCTAGGCAGCCAGGGCTCTTTGTAAGTACCTGCCTTCAGGAAAGTAAAACAAGACTCTCAATCACAGGAAACAGGAGTTTTTTTTTTGTTTGTTCTATAGACAGGGTCCCTTGTAACCAAAGTTGGCCTCGAGCTGCCTATGTAGCTGAGGCTGATCTTGAATTCCTCTGCCTCTGCCTATAGGTACTGGCCACCAGGATGCTGGAGGTGGTACCCAGGGCCTGGGGCATGCTGGACAAGCACTCTAACTAACTGAGCCATCCCCAGCCTGGCATTAACCAATTAAGTGAAGTCCAACTCAGCCTTTCTAATCTGAAAGTGACAATGTTAGACAAAGAATCCTGTATTAGAGGCTCTGTGATCTGAGTTTCCAGGGTTAGCTCCAGGCTCCTCTGCTCCAGAGATTGCTATGGAGGCTGCATATGATCTAACCTAGGCAAACCCAAGAGAGCTGCACTCTTTCCCTCTCCTGCATTATCTCTACGGGTTAACTGTCCTTTATGCCCTGCTGACTGACCTACAGCTAGAACTACTGAACTATAGAACATTGAACTATCACACGAGCCCCAGCCCCCCGCCTCAGATGAAAAACCCGGAAGCCATCATCTCCCCGCTGCTGTGGAAAGTGTATAATTAGCTCCGTGTGCAGCTTGACCCTAGTGAGTTTTTCTGACGCATTTGGCCACAGCGTGCCCTTTCTGAGACCTGCTATCGTCTCCACAGCAGGAGATGTCCCAAACTGCACGCAGTATTTCCTGTGGGACGTAGCCTTGCATTCTTAGGGCCCTCTCGAGCTGGCTGCTCCCCCCCCTCAGTGGGTCACATGTTCAACCACTCACAGGTCCACAATGCTGTTTGAAAATGGACCATGAACGGCTCTGACGGTTATAAGACAGTTTTCCCCTCCCTCCCTTTCTTTTTAAAAAGGATTTGTTGATGATGTCTTCAAAGAAACCACTATAAATTGGAGACGCCCGGGGCGCATTGGAACGCCTCCCCAGTGGCGTCAGTAGCATATTCTCAGGAGAGGAAAGGCAGGGTATCCACCCTGGGAGATGACAGCACTTGTTTCAAGCTGGGGAAGAGCCTGGGGCTCTCTTCCTGAGCTCGGAGGGGAAAGCGAACACACAATGTCCATTTCCTAAATACGGGATGTGCTTTGCTGGCACGTCATTTTCCACCATGTCACATCCTGGCTGAAGGCAGCAGGGGTCAGGGCAGGAAATGGGAATGTCTCAGAATGAGACAAGGCTTTCCCAGGGCTGTCATTGGTTCTCAGGAACTATAAAGCATGCTCATCCAGAAACAGCCCCTGACTTTTCTTTCCCGGAGGCCAGAACTGAAGGGTAAGTGAGGGAACTTAGAGGGACGCTGCCTGAAAAATACTTGCTGCACTGGTAACACTGGGGTCCAACCCTTTGGTCCATCATGTTCCCTAGAGGGTTTTTTTTTTTTTTCCTCCTTTGCTCTTTTTATCTGGAAACTTCCTATTGGTCAGTTGGATCACGGAAGACAAGGAGCTGCCAAAGCTGTTGGACCAGATTCTAGACACAAGGTTTGAGAGGCATTGACTGCACTTATGCAGGTCTCCTCTTTTAGTCTCCCTCATCCTAACAGACCAAGGAAGATTTCTGGCTTGGCCCTGTCCTGTTTATCTCCGTACTTGGAAGATGGAAGCAGGAGGAATCAAGAATTCAAGGCCAGCCTGGGTATGTGAAGACCCTGTCCTTATAAAAAGAAACTGGAGCCGGGCCGTGGTGGTGCACATACCTTTAAATCCTGCACTTGGGAGGGCCAGAGGCAGGCAGATCTTTGTGAGTTCAAGGCCAGCCTGATCTACCGAGATGAGTCCAGGACAAGCTGGGCTACAGGGAGACCCTGTCCTGGAAAAGACGAACAAACCAAAAGAACTGGAAAAAGAGAGAGTGAGATGCTTTCATGATTTCTGTCCTGATGTTTTAGTTTGGACATGCTTTCTGTGATTCATTTGACACCTTTGAGAAGCTCTGAATGTTGGGGAATAGAGTGGATTGAAAGTGGGAATCTTTGGCAACAGAGATAGATGGGCTTTGACAGTTGTATGTTCAGTTTTCTCTATCAGTCACTTTCTATTCACTCCAATTCAGCTTGATAAAAGGAAGGTTTGTTTCAGCAAGTTGTGAAAAACAACAACAAAACAAAATTTTTTTTTTTGGTCTTTTGATGTACGTGGTCTCCCTGTGCCTCTGGCTGTCTGGAAACTCACTCTGTAGACCAGGCTGGCCTTGAACTCACAGAGATCCACCCACCTCTGCCTCCCAAGTGCTAGGATTAAGGCGTGTGCCACATGCTGGCAGGTCATACAAGAAATTTTTTTTTAACAAAATTATTTTTTCTTCTTTCTGCCTTTCCTTTTTTTTTTTCTCTCCTCCCCTCCTCTTTCTGTTTATCTTTCATTAAAATTTTATTTATTATTTATATTTTTTTGTTTTTATTTTTTTTATGTGTATGAGTGTAGTGCCTATAATGTATGTAAATGCACCCTGTGTACGCAAATGACCAGTGGAAGACAGAAGAGGGCGTCAGATCCCCTAAGAACTGGAGTTAAGGATGGGTTGTTTAGCACCATGTGGGTGCTAAGATTGAACCCTGGTCCTCTGCAAGAGCAGCCAGTGATCTTAATACCACTGAGCCATCTCTCCAGCCCTTTATATCTTTTTTAAGACAAGCGTTACTAACAGTGATTCTAGATGGCCTGGAACTTAATATGTAGAGCCAGGTTGGGCTCAAAATCCCATGAGTTCCTCCTGTGTCCATCTACCTACTAAGTGCTGGGATTAAATGGCATGCATCGCCATGGCTTGGTTTGGCTATTTAATTTTATTTTATTCACATCGTTAGTCTTTTTTTTTTTTTTTTAATGAGCTCTCTTAAGCAAGAGACACAGTATTACCTAGATGTGACTTGGTTTTAATTAAGTTCTCATCTGAGAATGACATTTCTGAAGACCTTAGGATCCCTGGTAAAAGAAGTGCAAAATTAATAAGCTGGGCGTGGTGGTGCACTGCCTTTAATCCCTAGCACTTGGGAGGCGTAGGCAGGTGGAGTCTTTGTGAGTTCAAGGCCAGCTGATCTAACATAGAAGTGAGTTCCAGAGCAGCTTGGGGCTACAAGGAGACCGTCTCTCGAAAAAAACAAAAAAAAACAAACAAACAAAAAATCTGAGGAAGAGTGCAATTATATCTTAGACTTGATTCTAATCAAAAAGCACGGAACGAATAACAGGCAGAAGGGAATTATTTCAGATACACCTAACTTAGAATAGGCATGTATGATTAATTTTATTTAAAATTAAGCATACACAAACAGGGCTTTATTTGTATTTTTTCAAATGCCATTTTTCCTCCTTTTTGAGACAGGTAGTCTCCCCTTAGTCCCAGCTGCTGGAACTTACTACATAGAACAGGCTGGCTTGACTCACAGAGATCTGCCTGCTCCCTGAGTAATGGGATAAAGGCGTTGCCACACGCCCGGCATCACAGAATTTGTTTTGTGTATTTTTCTTCCCCTCTTTTCCCTCCTTCCCCTGTGTCTCTCTCGTTCCTGCTTTTAACCCCTCTCTCGTTTTTGAGACAAGGTTTCCTATGTAACCCAGGCTGGTCCCTGAAATTTGATTATGTAGCTCAGGTTACCCTTGTTAGAAAGATTAGTTTCTCCATTTTGTATTTTTGGAGATTTTGAGAGAGGAGAGAGGGAGGGGGGAGAGAGAGAGAGAGAGAGAGAGAGAGAGAGAGAGAGAGAGAGAGAGAGAATGAACACAAATGAACACAACTATACTGCAGGGTCCTAGGATCCAAATCTCCACATAATGAAAGGCCTTTTTGTGAATGCAGAGTCCCTGACACTGTAAGGTGTTAACTTTTCTTTCTTACTAATCTGTGGTGTGTTGTGTGTGTGTGGTGCAAAGGGGGATCATACCCAGGGTCTTGCACATGGCAGGCAATCTCTGTATCACTGAGCCACATATCCCTCAACCCAAAGATCATCTTTCAAACAAACCCAGTATTAGCAGCCTTCTAATATACCTACCCTCCCTTTCCTCTCTCTCTCCCAAATATTATATATAATTATAATGTTAATATCTATATCTATCAGTGGGTGAAATCTATCCTTTGTCATCTTCCCTGGGAGAGAAGCAGAAGCCAGAATTATCTCTATTTGCATAAGCAGTTAAAAGCTCCTGGGGGTGGGATTGAATGTATGTATGTATGTAATGTTTAGTATCTATCTATCTATCATCTGTCTTTCTATCTATATGTCCATCCATGCACCCATGCATCCATGCATCCATCCAATGCATCCATCCATTTATGCGGTGCTGGGGATTGTATGGGCCTCACACATGTCAGGCCACTGGTCTACCCTTAAGCTAAACCCCCGGCCCAAGGCATAATTGATCTTTGAGGACTCCCTCTTGCACATCTGCACGGGGCGAGCCTGGAGCAGGAGACCGGGGCTAATTGCTTGTCTGTGTCCCCGCAGGGCATGGACAGGCCAGCGGCCTGGGAACCTCAGGGCGCGGATGCTCTGCGGCGCTTCCAGGGGCTGCTGTTGGACCGGCGCGGCCGGCTGCACGGCCAGGTGCTGCGCCTGCGCGAGGTGGCCCGGCGGCTGGAGCGGCTCCGCCGACGCTCCCTGGCGGCCAACTTGGCGGGCAGCTCGCTGAGCGCGGCGGGCGCGGTGGCGGCCATCGTGGGGCTGTCGCTCAGCCCGGTCACCCTGGGGGCCTCGCTGGTGGCGTCGGCCGTGGGGCTAGGGGTGGCCACCGCCGGAGGAGCGGTCACCATCACCTCCGACCTCTCCCTGATCTTCTGCAACTCGAGGGAGGTGCGGAGGGTGCAGGAGATCGCCGCCACCTGCCAGGACCAGATGCGCGAGATCCTGAGCTGCCTGGAGTTCTTCTGCCGGTGGCAGGGCCGCGGGGACAGCCAGCTGCTGCAGAGCGGCAGGAACGCCTCCATGGCCCTCTACAACTCCGTCTACTTCATCGTCTTCTTCGGCTCGCGTGGCTTCCTCATCCCCAGGCGGGCCGAGGGGGCCACCAAAGTTAGCCAGGCTGTGCTGAAGGCGAAGATTCAGAAACTGTCTGAGAGTCTGGAGAGCTGCACCGGGGCGCTGGATGAACTCAGCGAGCAGCTGGAGTCCCGGGCCAAGCTTTGCACCAAGGCCAGCCGTGGCCACAACTTCAAGAGCTCGGCTCACCAGGACTCGGCGTTGTTTTTCTGAGCACATCCTCCCGCTCCTAACCCCCATCCCCTCTGATAGAAACCGTCCCATGGGATGTTCCAGATTAGTAGTGTCGGCAGGGAAGGGCCAAGTTGGGTTGGGTGCAAATGAAACTGATTTGCAGCAGGGCGCCTTGCGCATCACTGTAACTTCCTGATTGGGCCTGAGTGTGAGAGAATTTTCACTCTGTGATTCTGGTGGAGGAATTGACCCTGCATCAAATGCGTGGCTTCACACAGCCGGGTGGACACTCTTGTTTTAGTTATTTTGGGACCCCCACCCCCACCTTGATGGTTTGAGCTGAGGCCTGCAGCGGTGTCAGCCTCTGGGACCTCTCCGAGTCCCAGTAGGATTTTTGGTCCTCAAAATGTTGGTGAGGGGAGACTTTTGCTTTAAAACGGTGCTTCCAATACACAAAACTCCAGGGTCTAGAACAAAGCGGATCCTCCTGTTGTCTCTACAGGAGGATTCCAGGCCTAGGCAGGGCCCTGGAGCAGACATGCCAGTGACCTTTCTTCCCTCTTCTGTCCACTTAGCTACTCAGAGGTCCAGTGCGACTATGGCTTGGACTTTTCCACGGTGAGCTTCAAATCCAGATCTCCAGGTATCTTGAGAGGAAAAGCCACCTGAAATTAAGTCACCTGAAAATTCACAACACACACCACACACACACACGCTCCCTAAGAAAGGCTAAGAGAGATAAAGTGTCTAACAATCTCTGTAACTGAATTGTAGTGTAGAGATAGAGCAAAAGGTTTGGAATTAAGCAATTCCGGGGCTATTACAGGCTTTCCCACTACTTGATAGGTGCCTTGGCCACCTATCGAGCTATTTGTTTTTTTGTTCTGTGAAAACAGATTGTAGGAGTGTATCCTGTTGCAAATGAAGCATTGGGTCAAAAATGCCTAGTGCAGAATCTGGCTCACAACGTGTGGTTTCTGGCATGCCTCGTTACTGTCGTCTGGGGACGTAATTAGAAGGCATAAGCTCCTGGAGTGGTGGCGCACGCCTTTGAATCCTAGCACTTGGGAGGCAGAGGCAAGTGAATTCAAGGCTAGCCTAAGCTAACTCCAGGGATACGCTGTCTCAAAAAATACCCCCCAATCACTTAAAGAAAAGGTCAAAGGCAAATTGGCCCAGAAGCAAAAGAATGTGCTGTGTGCGTGCAACTAGTCAGTCAGAGAATCCTGGGACAGTTAGTTTCTCACACGAATTAGGGGGTAGAACACAATATGCCCTCTAGGGGGCAGTGTTGTCCACGCCTTGTAGAAACTGGTACAGAAAGGAATGTGAACTTACCAGAAAACTCATCTTTTTTCTCGGAAAACTTCAGATTGCTATTTTATTTATTTTAAATTGTTTATTTATTTGCTGCCTGTTATTTACATTTAATTTTATTTAATCAAGTTTAAGAAAATAATAAGAATAGCAAGTTTCTGAATAGGAGACTCAAGGTTCTTTTCCAGAGACAGGTTAAGTTGGGGTTTCTAAGGAGCCTTTTTCCTTCAGAGGGGATTCTTGTTTTAAATGATCCTTTAAGTAAGTGTGGGAGAGTTCTGAATAGGGAAATTAAGCAGATTTTTTAAAAGTAGGAGACGGAGGGTGGAATTGTAGAATATACAAAATTAAGCCTATATATCCTGAAGGTACTTTGCCAGAAGAAAATATTTGAACTGGAAAGAAAACCTATTTAATTCAGGAAAAAATTAGAGGCACATGAAGGAAAGAGTTAGAACTGGGAAACCTGGTGTCCTGTGAAATTGTGTCTTATGGGCTTGTGTTATGGTGGAAATATGTTGCATTTTGATTTTGGGAGCTGTAAGAAACCTGTTAGCTGTGTTTGAGAAAATACTCCTAATTTATTCAGTGTCTTCCTACAGTTGTAAGTAATGCTTAAAAAATAAGTTGGAGAGTCTTTGAGACCACGCCCAAATAATCTTAGCTGCATTTAAAAATTATTGTATACATTATACATTCACACAACCTCTGTGCTCTCCAATGATGGCCATGTGTCTGACGACATGGAATTTTGGCATGAGGGGGCGGGGCTGGCATTTCTATATTTGTTCTCTTTTCCCATAAATGGCAATTGGCATGTGTCCTGGTTTAATATAATATTGATGGTGGCTTCTTTTATTGCTGTTGATACTGGTGCCATTTATAGACTGCCTTGTATGGATGTTAGCACCCTAGGCTCCCACAGTGCACTTCACAGTGGTCTTCTGTCCTCAGGATGTAGCCATTTTATTTAAAAAATTTTTTTTTATTATTATGTTTATTGTGTGATGAATGCTAACTGGTCAGCATGCTAGGTTGTGCACCCATGTCTGGCAATGCTGCTGGATGGTCAGAGAAGGGTGTAGATCCCCTGAACCTGGGAGTTCAAAGATGGCTTCCTCACTGCCATGTCGGTGCTGGGGATCGAACCCGGGTCCTCTGCAAGAGCGAGTGGCAGCTTCTTAACCACTAGACCACTCTCCAGCCCTGTAGCCATTTTCTAACACCATCATGCACTGATGCTTGAGCTTAGATTATGTTCTTCCCAGCTCTGAGCTGTTCCCTAGAAACCAAACTGGGTGCTTTTAGAAGCAGCAGCAAGCATCTCCTTATCACCGGGGTATTTTGAGTATATGAAAGTCCTAAACTCCTGAAGTTATGTCAGTGGTCAAGTTCAGGAAAATCGGTCCTAGAGACAAATTGGTTTATTTTTTCAATAGGACTGTGAGATGAGCTTTCCTTTAAGGGTTTCATTCTATAAACAAGCAGATTGAAATAGTATGTTGCAAAAAGGAGTGAAGGGGTGATTACATGTCTACTTCATCAATATGCCAGGATTTGGAAAATACATGTTTATATTAAATATTGGAGTGTTTCTCTGTTCCTTTCTTGGCTTTACAATCACCAGAATTATTTTGTTTCACAGCTAAAGGGGATTCATTTAATTGATTCTGCATCTCAAAATTCAAATAAAGGCCGGGTGTGGTGGTGTAACGCCTTTAAATCCCAGCACTGGGGAGGCAGAGGCCAGGTGATCTGTGAGTTCAAGGCCAGCCTTTTCTAACAAAGAGCGAATTCCAAGGCAGCTGGGAATACAGGGGAGACCCTGTCTCAAAAACACCAAAAAAAGCCGGGGCGTGGTGGCGCACTCTTTAATCCTAGCACTCAGGAGGCAGAGGCAGGCGCCGGAATCTTTTGTGAGTTCAAGGCCAACCTGCTGTACAGAGTGGAGTTCCAGACAGCTGGGGCTACAGGGAGACCCTAGTCTCAAAAAAGACAAAAAAAAAAAACAACCAAAAAAAAAAAAAAGAAACTCCAATCTAGGAGAACTCCAGCTCCAAGGGGACTTCCGACACCGCACTTCTGACCTCCCGGGCATTGGCCGCGACACCGGTGCAAAAACTTGCATGAGACCAGTACATTCACACACATACAAGAATACATAAAATAAAAATAAAAAAAAAAATTTTCCAAAAAAAAAAAGAAAGAATCTTTGGACAATAGAAGAGGCTGAGGTAGATGGATCTCTGTGAGTTTGAGGCCAGCTTGGTCCACTTAGTGAGTTACAGTCAAGTCAGAGTTACATAGTGATAACTTGTCTTAAAAGAAAAGAAGTAATCTTTAGTGAACATACCCCATTCTGATCCTAGTTCCCTAGACACCTGTTATACGGAGAATGTCAAAATGACAAGTATTTGCTAGGAGCAAAAAGAGGGTGGTATAGAGACTGCACTAGATGAGGGATGTCAAATAATCAGTCAACGTGATATATTTCTCTTTCAATAGTTTGGTGTAAATATAAAGAGAAGTGAGATAAAGAGGTTGTATGGGGGTTTGGAAGAGATGGCTTGGCAGTTGAAAGCACTTACTTCTTTTCCAAGAACTTAAGATTTGGTTTCCAGAACCCATGGCAAGCAGCTCACAATCACCTGTGACTCCAAGCTCTAGGAGATTCAGCACCTCCCTTCTCGCCCGCAGCACACACATTCACCCACATAGACATACAGATACATAAAGATAAATGTTAAAAATAAAAGAGTTAGGGGTCAGAGATACAGCTTAAGTGGTTAAGAACTCTGGCTACTCTTGCAGAGGACTGGAGTTTAAGGTTCCCAGCACCCAATGGGGCTAACAATCAACCTACAAGCTCCAGTTCCAGAGGACTGATGTCCTCTTCTGCCCTCTGAGGGCACCAGGCATATACACGGTATGCATACATACATGGTACACATACATACAGCAGGCAAAACACCTCTACATATAATAATTTTTTGAGTCAGGATCTGATGGAAGTCTATGTAGAACCAGGCTGGCCTTGAACTCACAGAGTCCAGCCTCGCCTCGCCTCTGCCTCTGGAGTGCTGGGATTAAAGGTGTGCATAAACTATATAATTTTTTATGTGTTGAGTGTCCTTCTGCATGAAGGTTGGTGCACCCGTGTCGTGCAATGGCCTCAGAGGTCAGAAGAGGGTGTTCGGATTCCCCTGGAACTGGAGTTAAAAGAATAAAAGCCGGGCGTGGTGGCGCATGCCTTTAATCCTAGCACTTGAGAGGCAGAGGCAGCGGATCTTTGTGAGTTCAGGCCAGCCTGGTCTACGAACTGAGTTCCCCAGGCAGCTGGGACTACAGGGAAGACCCTGTCTCAAAAAGAAAAAAAAAAAGACAAAAAAAAAAAAAAAGAATGGTCCCTAGCCGCCATGTGGATCTGGGAATCAAACCTAGGTCCTTCTACAAGAGTAGTCAGTGCCTTAACTGCTGAGCACCTCTCCAGCCCTGCAATATATATTTTTAAGAATGATTGTTGGCTGACAGAGATGGCCTAGCGTTAAGAGCGCCGACTACTCTTGCAGAGACCATGGGTTNTGTGTGTGTGTGTGTGTGTGTGTACTGAGGAAGACTATGAACTTCTGATCCACCTTCCTCCTCCCAAGTATTGGGATTGGCGTTGCTTGCCACCATGCCTCCTAGAGTGCACTGGGAACTTTATCCCTTTGCTGCCTCCCCCAAGCCTGGTAATTATCCCAGACACATCGCTGCACTTCTAGCTTATCTCCCGGCTTTCAGTTGTTGTGCCCAATAGCCTCAGTTTTGAACTTGACACTCCTGGGTAGAGAAACCCTCAGTTGGGGATTTGCCTCCATTGGACTGGCCTGTGGCCCAGTCTGTGAGGCATTTTCTTGATTGATAAGAAATGTGAGAGAGCTCAGCACCAGCACACCGTGGGTGGTGCCACCCTTGGGCACGGGCCTGAGGAGCAGACCAGTAAGCCCCACTTCTCCATGCTTCAGCTCCTGCCTCTAGGTCCCTGCTTCCCTCAGCGAGGAACTGTGATCAGATCATGTAAGCCAAACAAACCCTTTCCTCCCCAAGTTGGTTTGGCTAGTGTTTTATCACAGCAATAGAGAAGCTAACTAAGACAGTTATGTACTTAAGAAAGCCACCCTTCACATGACCACCAAGATGCCAAACCCAACACCCCAAAGCCACGGATGAAACGTCTTAAGTGGCTCCTTACCCCACATGGCACTTGACACCCATCATGATGTAGCTCCATGTACATCAATCATCAGCCTCATCAGTACAGGTCCTCAGCTCCCTGTCTGTGTTCAGTAGGACTCAGGTGCCCAGAGCATCCTGGACACTGTGTCTATGCTCAGTAGGACTCAACTGCCCAGAGCATCCTGGACACTGTGTCTGTGCTCAGTAGGACTCAGCTGCCCAGAGCATCCTGGACACCATGTCTATGCTCAGTAGGACTCAGGTGCCCATTGCATCCTGGACACCATGTCTATGCTCAGTAGGACTCAGCTGCCCAGAGCATCCTGGACACCGTGTCTATGCTCAGTAGGACTCAGCTGCCCAGAGCATCCTGGACACCGTGTCTATGCTCAGTAGGACTCAGCTGCCCAGAGCATCCTGGACACTGTGTCTGTGCTCAGGAGGACTCAGCTGCCCAGAGCATCCTGGATGTGGAAAGATTGTTCTGTATCGTTATCGTTCAACAGATTGCCATCTATTGAGGGCAGAGACTGTATCTTTTTTTTTTTTTTTAATCTTTTTTTTTTGAGACAGTTTCTCCTGTAAGCCAGCTGGCCTGGAACTCACTATGTAGACCAGGCTGGCCTTGAACTCACAGAGACAGAGATCCACCCGCCTCTGCCTCCCGAGTACTGGGAATAAAGGCGTGCGCCACCACGCCCCGCTGCAGAGATTGTGTTTTTATTTAGGTTTTCATCTTCAGAATCTAGCATGCTGTCTTGCTACAGTAAGTGCTCTATCCATGTTAGTGGAGTGGAAATAAACCAAATTAAACATCAACAGAATGATACCAAGTTAAATAACACAAATTAAACACCAAAAGAAGAAACCTGCATCAAAGGCCCTGTGAATGAAAGTTCCCAAGAAGAAGCAGCAACTTTTACCTTCCAAAAGGCTGATTGGCTCATTAAACCTTCAGCGAGTGTAAAGAGGTTGGAACGTTGTGGTCTGGAGTCAATTACAATTTATCTCGGGCTGGGGCTGGAGAGATGGCTCAGTGGTTAAAACTGATTACTTTTGCAGAGGACCTGGGTTCAATTCCCAGCACCCACATGGAGGCTAAGAACTGTCTTAACTCTAGTTCTAGGGGAACCCGACACCTTCTTCTGACCTCTGCAGCATTGCACAACATGGGTGCACAAACCTACATGCAGACAGTACACTCATACACATTAGAAAAAAAAAAAAAGACAATTTATCTCGGGCTAGCCCCTTATTAGCCATCCCTTTCTTTTTTTTTTTTTTTTTGGTCTTTTCGAGACAGGGTCTCCCTGTAGCCCAGTGTCCTGGAACTCACTCTGTAGACCAAGGCTGGCCTGAACTCACAAAGATCCGCCTGCCTCTGCCTCCCAAGTCTAGGATTAAAGGCGTGCGCCACCACGCCCGGCTTAGCCATCCTTTTCTAACCTCTATGTCTGATCTAGCATTTGGTGACTATTTTTTTTTAAAATATGGAACGCTTCACGAATTTGCGTGTCGTCCTTGCACAGGGGCCATGCTAATCTTCTCTGTATCGTTCCAATTTTAGTATATGTGCTGCCGAAGCTAGCACGCATTTTGTGACTATTAGGAGAAATCTTTTGAAGGGTGTTAACTCAGCAGACCCTAGTTTCCACCAACCAAAAGCTCAGAACATCATCAGATAGAATCTGAGCCCTATCGCAGAGATTTTCCCACTTTGCTACAGCTGGGTGTCTACTCAATGTTTTCATCAATATATTTGAAAAGTGCCCTGACTTTTTTTTCTTTGTTTTGTTACTACAAAAACTTCGGGCTTCGGAGATGACTTGGTTAAATGCACTGGCTGCTTTTGCAGAAGACCCAGGTTCTGTTCCCAGCACCCTCTCAGAGGCTAACAACCATCAGTAACTCCAGGTCCAGGGGCTCTGACACTGTGTTCTGGTCTTAGCAGGCACTGGATGACACAGGTGCACTAACATACATGCAGGCAAAACATACAGATTAAAAGAAATAAGAGAAAACTTAAACAGTTACCATGTTGGGATATAAAATTTGAGGGACTTAAATCTATGTTCCCAGCCATGATCACTCATGTTTGGTCCTACAATAAACTATCTCTTATCCCCTTTGGGGTGAAAGTTGTAATTTTTTCATCAGTATCTCTGCCTGCTATTCTTACAAGGCAAATCACTCTTTGGGCCTTCTGGACAGAAATACAGTAACATGTAACAGACTTCTACTCTCTGTTACTTAGCGTTTTCCCATTTGTAAAAGAAATAATCCAAAGAAGAAAATGTGCACAGATATCCTGACAACTGCAGTTATAACAATGAAAAACTGGAAATAGTTCAAATGTCTAACAGGGAAGTGACTGAGCAAACAATGGGATTATTACATAGCTATAAAAAATGACAGAGGTGAGAACTGTGTCAACACAGAGAAAAATATACCTGCAGGAACATTAAGTGGAAAAAAGAGCGCAGAGTAGTGTTTAAATGCTAGCGTTTAAAAATGTGTGTGTAAGCAGGGCGTGGTGGTGCACGCCTTTGATCCTAGCACTTGGGAGGCAGAGACAGGTGGATCTTTGTGAGTTTAAGACCAGCCTGGTCTACAGAGTGAGTTCCAGGACAGCTGGGGCTACATGGAGACCCTGACTCGAAAAGACCAAAAAAAAAAGAAAATGGGGGCTGGAGAGGTGGTTCAATGGTTAAGAGCACTGACTGCTCTTGCAGAGGACCAGGGTTTGATTCCCAGCACCCACATGGCGGCTAAGAACCGTCTTTAACTCCATTTCCAGGGGAATCTGACATCCTCTTCTGACCTCTACAGCTTTGCACGACATGGGTACACCTACATACCAGACAGTACACTCATACACATAAATAATAAAAAAGAAAAATATTAAAAAAAAAAAAAGAAAAAATGGCTGCAGTTCCATGTTTTCCAGGTCTTCTAGCGCCTGTTAGGGTCCACCCATTTATGAGGATGATACTGAGATCTCATTCAATACAGCTATGTGAAAAGTATAGTGGAGGGGCTGGAGAGATGGCCTAGCAGTTAAGAGCGCTGACTGCTCTTGCAGAGAACCCAGGTTTGATCCCCAGCACCCACATGGTGGCTGAGAACCATCAGAAACTCCAATTCCAGGAGAACTCCAGTTCCAGGGGAATCTAACACCCTCTTCTGACCTCCACGGGTGCACAGACCTACATGCAGACAGTATGTTCATATACTTAAGTAAATAAATAAATAAATAAATAAATAAATAAATAAATAAGTACATAAAATAAAGTTTAAAAAAAGAAAAGCGTAGTGGAGTTTGCCTGTAATCCCAGCATTTGGGAAAGTGGAAGCAGAAGATCAGGAGTTTGAAGTCATTCTCAGCTACCCAGTGAGTTCAAGGCCACCCTGGGTTGCATGGGAGCTTATCGCAAAACCACGCAAGCAAGCAAGCAAGTAAGCAAACAAACAGAACCAGTCTTTTTTTTTTTTTTTTTTTTTTTTTTTGCAGAACCAGTCTTTAGAATAAGTATTCTGGGGGCTGGAGAGATAGCCTAGCGGTTAAGAGCACCGACTGCTCTTGCAGAGGACCCGGGTTCGATCCCCAGCACCCACATGGTGGCTAAGAACCATCTGTAACTCCAATTCCAGGAGAACTCCAGTTCCAGGGGAGTCTGAGACCCTCTTCTGACCTCCGCGGCATTGCACGACATGGGTGCACAGACCTACATGCAGACAGTACACTCAGACACATACAAAAATAAAAAAAAATAAAAAAAAAGAATAAGTATTCTGTTACCTACCAGGTTGAATATTCCAAAGGAAATTTTAATGTTAAATTCTCATGAATATTGTTATGAAAATAGTGACTTTGGGGCTGGAGAGATGGCACAGTGGTTAAGAGCACTGGTGGTGGTGGTGGTGGTGTGTGTGTGTGTGTGTAATGTATGTTGTATGTATGTATTCATTCGAGTGTATGACATGAATAGTTTTTGTTTCATTTTATACTTTGAGAGAAAGTCTCACTTTAGAATGTAGGCTGGCCTTGAACTTTTGGCCCTTTCCTATCAGCGTCCCGAGTGCTGGGATTACAGCCTTGTGTCACCATGCCCCTCTTTTCTTCCCCTTCTTACCTCACAATTACAAGTAGAAACTGTAGGCATCTTGCTGGAGGTTACAGTTATCCTTTCAGGAGCGATAACCAGAATATTTGGATGAGAACCAAATGCAGAACAATCAAGCTCAAACACACTAGGGTTGTGAGTAACAGCAAAAGGCATTGTGCTGACAAACAGATTATTGTTATGAAAGTGAGGGGTTTAATCATGTTCTACAATGATAGAGCTGTTAAGGCTTTCCAAACAAAGAAAAGCCTGGAGGATCAACAGGGGTTCAAGATCAGCCTGGTCTACATAATGAGTTCTAGGCCAGCCAGGGCTCTTTGGTAAGATCCTGCCTCAGGAAAGTAAAACAAGACTCCAAATCAACAGGACAGGAGTTTTTGTTTGTTTGCTTATAAGACAGGGTCCCTTGTAACCAAAGTTGGCCTCGAGCTGCCTATGTAGCTGAGGCTGATCTTGAACTCATCCTCTTGCCTCTGCCTATAGGTACTGGCCACCAGGATGCTGGAGGTGGTACCCAGGGCCTGGGGCATGCTGGACAAGCAGTCTATCAACTAAGCTGCCTCCCCAGCCTGAGACATTAACCAATTAAGTGAAGTCCAACTCAGCCTTTCTAATCTGAAAGTGACAATGTTAGACAAAGAATCCTGTATTAGAGGCTCTGTGATCTGAGTTTCCAGGGTTAGCTCCAGGCTCCTCTGCTCCAGAGATTGCTATGGAGGCTGCATATGATCTAACCTAGGCAAACCCAAGAGAGCTGCACTCTTTCCCTCTCCTGCATTATCTCTACGGGTTAACTGTCCTTTATGCCCTGCTGACTGACCTACAGCTAGAACTACTGAACTATAGAACATTGAACTATCACACGAGCCCCAGCCCCCCGCCTCAGATGAAAAACCCGGAAGCCATCATCTCCCCGCTGCTGTGGAAAGTGTATAATTAGCTCCGTGTGCAGCTTGACCCTAGTGAGTTTTTCTGACGCATTTGGCCACAGCGTGCCCTTTCTGAGACCTGCATCGTCTCCACAGCAGGAGATGTCCCAAACTGCACGCAGTATTTCCTGTGGGAGTAGCCTTGCATTCTTAGGGCCCTCTCGAGCTGGCTGCTCCCCCCCCTCAGTGGGTCACATGTTCAACCACTCACAGGTCCACAAGGCTGTTTGAAATGGACCATGAACGGCTCTGACGGTTATAAGAGTTTTCCACTCCCTCCCCTTTCTTTTTAAAAAGGATTCTGTGATGATGTCCTTCAAAGAAACACTATAATTGGAGAGCCCGGGGCGCATTGGAACGCCTCCCCAGTGGCGTCAGTAGCAATTCTCAGGAGAGGAAAGGCAGGGTATCCACCCTGGGAGATGACAGCACTTGTTTCAAGCTGGGGAAGAGCCTGGGGCTCTCTTCCTGAGCTCGGAGGGGAAAGCGAACACACAATGTCCATTTCCTAAATACGGGATGTGCTTTGCTGGCACGTCATTTTCCACCATGTCACATCCTGGCTGAAGGCAGCAGGGGTCAGGGCAGGAAATGGGAATGTCTCAGAATGAGACAAGGCTTTCCCAGGGCTGTCATTGGTTCTCAGGAACTATAAAGCATGCTCATCCAGAAACAGCCCCTGACTTTTCTTTCCCGGAGGCCAGAACTGAAGGGTAAGTGAGGGAACTTAGAGGGACGCTGCCTGAAAAATACTTGCTGCACTGGTAACACTGGGGTCCAACCCTTTGGTCCATCATGTTCCTAGAGGGTTTTTTTTTTTCCTCCTTTGCTCTTTTTATCTGGAAACTTCCTATTGGTCAGTTGGATCACGGAAGACAAGGAGCTGCCAAAGCTGTGGACCAGATTCTAGACACAAGGTTCTGAGAGGCATTGACTGCACTTATAGCAGGTCTCCTCTTTTAGTCTCCTCATCCTAACAGACCAGGAAGATTTCTGGCTCTGGCCTGTCTGTTATCCCAGTACTTGGAAGATGGAAGCAGGAGGATCAGGAGTTCAAGGCCAGCCTGGGTTATGTGAGACCCCTGTCTTAAAAAAGAACTGGAGCCGGGCGTGGTGGTGCACACCTTTAATCCTAGCACTTGGGAGGCAGAGGCAGGCAGATCTTTGTGAGTTCAAGGCCAGCCTGGTCTACAGAGTGAGTCCCAGGACAGCTGGGGCTACAGGGAGACCCTGTCTGGAAAAGACGAACAAACAAAAGAACTGGAAAAAGAGAGAGTGAGATGCTTTCATGATTTCTGTCCTGATGTTTTAGTTTGGACATGCTTTCTGTGATTCATTTGACACCTTTGAGAAGCTCTGAATGTTGGGGAATAGAGTGGATTGAAAGTGGGAATCTTTGGCAACAGAGATAGATGGGCTTTGACAGTTGTATGTTCAGTTTTCTCTATCAGTCACTTTCTATTCACTCCAATTCAGCTTGATAAAAGGAAGGTTTGTTTCAGCAAGTTGTTGAACAACAACAACAACAAAAATTTTTTTTTGGTCTTTTTGAGACAGTGTCTCCCTGTAGCTCTGGCTGTCCTGGAACTCACTCTGTAGACCAGGCTGGCCTTGAACTCACAGAGATCCACCCACCTCTGCCTCCCAAGTGCTAGGATTAAAGGCGTGTGCCACCATGCCTGGCAGGCAACAAGAAATTTTTTTAACAAAAAGTTAGACTTCTTTCTGCCTTTCCTTTTTTTTTTTCTCTCCTCCCCTCTCTTTCTGTTTATCTTTTCATTAAAATTTTATTTATTATTTATATTTTTTGTTTTTATTTTTTTATGTGTATGAGTGTAGTGCCTATATGTATGTAAATGCACCTGTGTCACGCAATGCCAGTGGAAGACAGAAGAGGGCGTCAGATCCCCTAGAACTGGAGTTAAGGATGGTTGTTAGCCACCATGTGGGTGCTAAGAATTGAACCCTGGTCCTCTGCAAGAGCAGCCAGTGATCTTAACCACTGAGCCATCTCTCCAGCCTCTTTATATCTTTTTTTAAGACAAGGCTTACTAAGTAGTTCTAGATGGCCTGGAACTTAATATGTAGACCAGGTTGGGCTCAAAATCCCATGAGTTCCTCCTGTGTCCATCTACCTACTAAGTGCTGGGATTAAAGGCATGCATCGCCATGCTTGGTTTGGCTATTTATTTTATTTTATTCAACTGTTAGTCTTTTTTTTTTTTTTTTTATGAAGCTCTCTTAGCAAAGAGACACAGTATTACCTAGATGTGACTTGGTTTTAATTAAGTTCTCATCTGAGAATGACATTTCTGAAGACCTTAGGATCCCTGGTAAAAGAGTGCAAATTATGAAGCTGGGCGTGGTGGTGCACACCTTTAATCCTAGCACTTGGGAGGCAGAGGCAGGTGGATCTTTGTGAGTTCAAGGCCAGCCTGATCTATAGAGTGAGTTCCAGGGCAGCTGGGGCTACAAGGAGACCCTGTCTCGAAAAAAAACAAAAACAAAAACAAACAAACAAAAATCTGAGGAAGAGTGCAAATTATATCTTAGACTTGATTCTAATCAAAAAGCACGGAACAATAACAGGCAGAAGGGAATTATTTCAGATACACCTAACTTAGAATAGGCATGTATGTATTTATTTATTTAAATTAGCATACACAACAGGGCTTATTATGGCATTTTCAAATGCATTTTTTCCCTTTTTGAGACAGGGTCTCCCCTTAGTCCCAGCTGGCCTGGAACTTACTACATAGAACAGGCTGGCCTTGAACTCACAGAGATCTGCCTGCCTCCCGAGTACTGGGACTAAAGGCGTGTGCCACCACGCCCGGCATCACAATTTGTTTTGTGTATTTTTCTTCCCCTCTTTTCCCTCCACTTCCCCTGGGTCCTTGTTCTCTTTTACCATCATTTTTTTGAGACAAGGTTTCCCTATGTAACCCAGGCTGGTCTGAATTGATTATGTAGCTCAGGTTACCCTTGTTAGAAAGATTAGTTTCTCCATTTTGTATTTTTGGAGATTTTGAGAGAGGAGAGAGGGAGGGGGGAGAGAGAGAGAGAGAGAGAGAGAGAGAGAGAGAGAGAGAGAATGAACACAACTATACTGCAGGGTCCTAGGATCCAAATCTCCACATAATGAAAGGCCTTTTTGTGAATGCAGAGTCTGACACTGTAAGGTGTTATCTTTTCTTTCTTACTATTCTGTGTGTGTGTGTGTGTGTGTGTGTGTGTGCAAGGGGGATCATACCCAGGGTCTTGCACATGGCAGGCAATCTCTGTATCACTGAGCCACACCCTCAACCCAAAGATCATCTTTCAAACAAACCCAGTATTAGCAGCCTTCTAATATACCTACCCTCCCTTTTCTCTCTCTCCATATGTATATATAATATATATATGTTAATATCTATATCTATCAGTGGGTGAAATCTATCCTTTGTCATCTTCCCTGGGAGAGAAGCAGAAGCCAGAATTATCTCTATTTGCATAAGCAGTTAAAAGCTCCTGGGGGTGGGGATTGTATGTATGTATGTATGTATGTATGTATCTATCTATCTATCATCTGTCTTTCTATCTATATGTCCATCCATGCACCCATGCATCCATGCATCCATCCATGCATCCATCCATTTATGCGGTGCTGGGGATTGTATGGGCCTCACACATGTCAGGCCACTGGTCTACCCTTAAGCTAAACCCCCGGCCCAAGGCATAATTGATCTTTGAGGACTCCCTCTTGCACATCTGCACGGGGCGAGCCTGGAGCAGGAGACCGGGGCTAATTGCTTGTCTGTGTCCCCGCAGGGCATGGACAGGCCAGCGGCCTGGGAACCTCAGGGCGCGGATGCTCTGCGGCGCTTCCAGGGGCTGCTGTTGGACCGGCGCGGCCGGCTGCACGGCCAGGTGCTGCGCCTGCGCGAGGTGGCCCGGCGGCTGGAGCGGCTCCGCCGACGCTCCCTGGCGGCCAACTTGGCGGGCAGCTCGCTGAGCGCGGCGGGCGCGGTGGCGGCCATCGTGGGGCTGTCGCTCAGCCCGGTCACCCTGGGGGCCTCGCTGGTGGCGTCGGCCGTGGGGCTAGGGGTGGCCACCGCCGGAGGAGCGGTCACCATCACCTCCGACCTCTCCCTGATCTTCTGCAACTCGAGGGAGGTGCGGAGGGTGCAGGAGATCGCCGCCACCTGCCAGGACCAGATGCGCGAGATCCTGAGCTGCCTGGAGTTCTTCTGCCGGTGGCAGGGCCGCGGGGACAGCCAGCTGCTGCAGAGCGGCAGGAACGCCTCCATGGCCCTCTACAACTCCGTCTACTTCATCGTCTTCTTCGGCTCGCGTGGCTTCCTCATCCCCAGGCGGGCCGAGGGGGCCACCAAAGTTAGCCAGGCTGTGCTGAAGGCGAAGATTCAGAAACTGTCTGAGAGTCTGGAGAGCTGCACCGGGGCGCTGGATGAACTCAGCGAGCAGCTGGAGTCCCGGGCCAAGCTTTGCACCAAAGCCAGCCGTGGCCACAACTTCAAGAGCTCGGCTCACCAGGACTCGGCGTTGTTTTTCTGAGCACATCCTCCCGCTCCTAACCCCCATCCCCTCTGATAGAAACCGTCCCATGGGATGTTCCAGATTAGTAGTGTCGGCAGGGAAGGGCCAAGTTGGGTTGGGTGCAAATGAAACTGATTTGCAGCAGGGCGCCTTGCGCATCACTGTAACTTCCTGATTGGGCCTGAGTGTGAGAGAATTTTCACTCTGTGATTCTGGTGGAGGAATTGACCCTGCATCAAATGCGTGGCTTCACACAGCCGGGTGGACACTCTTGTTTTAGTTATTTTGGGGACCCCCCCCCCACCTTGATGGTTTGAGCTGAGGCCTGCAGCGGTGTCAGCCTCTGGGACCTCTCCGAGTCCCAGTAGGATTTTTGGTCCTCAAAATGTTGGTGAGGGGAGACTTTTGCTTTAAAACGGTGCTTCCAATACACAAAACTCCAGGGTCTAGAACAAAGCGGATCCTCCTGTTGTCTCTACAGGAGGATTCCAGGCCTAGGCAGGGCCCTGGAGCAGACATGCCAGTGACCTTTCTTCCCTCTTCTGTCCACTTAGCTACTCAGAGGTCCAGTGCGACTATGGCTTGGACTTTTCCACGGTGAGTTTCAAATCCAGATCTCCAGGTATCTTGAGAAGGAAAGGCACCTGAAATAGTCACCTGAATTCACACACACACACACACACACACACACACACGCTCCCTAAGAAAGGCTAAGAGAGATAAAGTGTCTAACAATCTCTGTAACTGAATTGTAGTGTAGAGATAGAGCAAAAGGTTTGGAATTAAGCAATTCCGGGGCTATTACAGGCTTTCCCACTACTTGATAGGTGCCTTGGCCACCTATCGAGCTATTTGTTTTTTTGTTCTGTGAAAACAGATTGTAGGAGTGTATCCTGTTGCAAATGAAGCATTGGGTCAAAAATGCCTAGTGCAGAATCTGGCTCACAACGTGTGGTTTCTGGCATGCCTCGTTACTGTCACCTGGGGACGTATTAGAAAGGCAAATACAGCCTGGAGTGGTGGCACATGCCTTTAATCCTAGCACTTGGGAGGCAGAGGCAGTGAATTCAAGGCCAGCCAGTACTACAGGGGGACCCTGTCTCAAAAATACCCCCCCCCCAATCACTTAAAGAAGGTCAAGGACAAATTGGCCCAGAAGCAAAAGAATGTGCTGTGTGCGTGCAACTAGTCAGAGAATCCTGGGACAGTTAGTTTCTCACACGAATTAGGGGGTAGAACAGAATATGCCCTCTAGGGGGCAGTGTTGTCCACGCCTTGTAGAAACTGGTACAGAAAGGAATGTGAACTTACCAGAAAACTCATCTTTTTTCTCGGAAAACTTCAGATTGCCTATTTTATTTATTTTAAAATTGTTATTTAATTGCTGCCTGTTATTTACATTTAATTTTATTTAATCATATTTAGAAAATAATAAGAATAGCAAGTTTCTGAATAGGAGACTCAAGGTTCTTTTCCAGAGACAGGTTAAGTTGGGGTTTCTAAGGAGCCTTTTTCCTTCAGAGGGGATTCTTGTTTTAAATGATCCTTTAAGTAAGTGTGGGAGAGTTCTGAATAGGGAAATTAAGCAGATTTTTTAAAAGTAGGAGACGGAGGGTGGAATTGTAGAATATACAAAATTAAGCCTATATATCCTGAAGGTACTTTGCCAGAAGAAAATATTTGAACTGGAAAGAAAACCTATTTAATTCAGGAAAAAATTAGAGGCACATGAAGGAAAGAGTTAGAACTGGGAAACCTGGTGTCCTGTGAAATTGTGTCTTATGGGCTTGTGTTATGGTGGAAATATGTTGCATTTTGATTTTGGGAGCTGTAAGAAACCTGTTAGCTGTGTTTGAGAAAATACTCCTAATTTATTCAGTGTCTTCCTACAGTTGTAAGTAATGCTTAAAAAATAAGTTGGAGAGTCTTTGAGACCACACCCAAATAATCTTAGCTGCATTTAAAAATTATTGTATACATTATACATTCACACAACCTCTGTGCTCTCCAATGATGGCCATGTGTCTGACGACATGGAATTTTGGCATGAGGGGGCGGGGCTGGCATTTCTATATTTGTTCTCTTTTCCCATAAATGGCAATTGGCATGTGTCCTGGTTTAATATAATATTGATGGTGGCTTCTTTTATTGCTGTTGATACTGGTGCCATTTATAGACTGCCTTGTATGGATGTTAGCACCCTAGGCTCCCACAGTGCACTTCACAGTGGTCTTCTGTCCTCAGGATGTAGCCATTTTATTTAAAAAAATTTTTTTTAATTTATTTATTTTTTGTGTGTATGAATGTACTGTCTGCATGTAGGTTTGTGCACCCATGTCATGCAATGCTGTGGTGGTCAGAAGAGGGTGTGGGATTCCCCTGGAACTGGAGTCAAAGATGGTTCTCAGCCGCCATGCGGGTGCTGGGGATCGAACCCGGGTCCTCTGCAAGAGCAAGTGGAGCTCTTAACCACTAGGCCATCTCTCCAGCCCCTGTAGCCATTTTCTAACACTATCATGCACTGATGCTTGAGCTTAGATTATGTTCTTCCCAGCTCTGAGCTGTTCCCTAGAAACCAAACTGGGTGCTTTTAGAAGCAGCAGCAAGCATCTCCTTATCACTAGGGTATTTTGAGTATATCACAGTCCTAAACTCCTGAAGTTATGTCAGTGGTCAAGTTCAGGAAAATCGGTCCTAGAGACAAATTGGTTTATTTTTTTCATAGGACTGTGAGATGAGCTTTCCTTTAAGGGTTTCATTCTATAAACAAGCAGATTGAAATAGTATGTTGCAAAAAGGAGTGAAGGGGTGATTACATGTCTACTTCATCAATATGCCAGGATTTGGAAAATACATGTTTATATTAAATATTGGAGTGTTTCTCTGTTCCTTTCTTGGCTTTACAATCACCAGAATTATTTTGTTTCACAGCTAAAGGGGATTCATTTAATTGATTCTGCATCTCAAAAATTCAATAAAGGCCGGGTGTGGTGGTGTACGCCTTTAATCCCAGCACTGGGGAGGCAGAGGCAGGTGGATCTCTGTGAGTTCAAGGCCAGCCTTTTCTACAGAGCGAATTCCAGGCCAGCTGGGGATACAGGGAGACCCTGTCTCAAAAACACCAAAAAAAGCTGGGCGTGGTGGCGCACACCTTTAATCCTAGCACTCAGGAGGCAGAGGCAGGCGGATCTTTGTGAGTTCAAGGCCAACCTGCTGTACAGAGTGAGTTCCAGGACAGCTGGGGCTACAGGGAGACCCTGTCTCAAAAAGACAAAAAAAAAAAACACCAAAAAAAAAAAAAAAGAAACTCCAATTCTAGGAGAACTCCAGCTCCAGGGGACTCCGACACCCACTTCTGACCTCCGAGGCATTGCGCGACACGGGTGCAAAAACTTGCATGCAGACAGTACATTCATACACATACAGAAATAAATAAAATTAATAAAAAAATTTTCCAAAAAAAAAAAAAGAAAGAATCTTTGGACAATAGAAGAGGCTGAGGTAGATGGATCTCTGTGAGTTTGAGGCCAGCTTGGTCTACTTAGTGAGTTACAGTCAAGTCAGAGTTACATAGTGATAACTTGTCTTAAAAGAAAAGAAGTAATCTTTAGTGAACATACCCCATTCTGATCCTAGTTCCCTAGACACCTGTTATACGGAGAATGTCAAAATGACAAGTATTTGCTAGGAGCAAAAAGAGGGTGGTATAGAGACTGCACTAGATGAGGGATGTCAAATAATCAGTCAACGTGATATATTTCTCTTTCAATAGTTTGGTGTAAATATAAAGAGAAGTGAGATAAAGAGGTTGTATGGGGGTTTGGAGAGATGGCTTGGCAGTTGAGAGCACTTGCTGCTCTTCCAGAGAACTTAGAATTTGGTTCCAGGACCCATGGCAAGCAGCTCACAATCACCTGTGACTCCAGCTCTAGGAGATTCAGCATCCTCTTCTCGCCTCCGCAGGCACACACATTCACCCACATAGACATACAGATACATAAAGATAAATGTTAAAAATAAAAAGAGTTTAGGGGTCAGAGATACAGCTTAAGTGGTTAAGAACTCTGGCTACTCTTGCAGAGGACTGGAGTTAGGTTCCCAGCACCCACATGGAGGCTAACAATCACCTACAAGTCCAGTTCCAGAGGATCTGATGTCCTCTTCTGCCCTCTGAGGGCACCAGGCATATACACGGTATGCATACATACATGGTACACATACATACATGCAGGCAAAACACCTCTACATATAAAAATAATTTTTTTGAGTCAGGATCTGACTGGAAGTCTATGTAGACCAGGCTGGCCTTGAACTCACAGAGATCCACCTGCCTCTGCCTCTGCCTCTGGAGTGCTGGGATTAAAGGTGTGCAATAAATATATATTTTTTATGTGTATGAGTGTCCTGTCTGCATGTAGGTTGGTGCACCCGTGTCGTGCAATGCCTCAGAGGTCAGAAGAGGGTGTTGGATTCCCCTGGAACTGGAGTTAAAGATAAAAGCCGGGCGTGGTCCTGCAGATGGGCGCGGAGGTCAGAAGAAGGTGTGTCGGATTCCCCTGGAATTGGAGTTCTTCTGGATTTGGAGTTATGGACAGTTCTGTTGTCAGCTGCCATGTGTGCTGGGGATGACCATGTTCTGAAAGAGTAAGTCGGCGCTCTTAACGCTAGGCCATCTCTTCAGCCCAACAATCATTCTTAAAAATTATTTATTGCAGGGCGTGGGAGGTGGTCAGCAGTTAAGGCACTGCTACTTCTTGTAGAGGCCTGGGTTGGATTCCCAGATCCACATGGCGGCTAGAGGAATATCTTTTTTTTTTTTTTTTAAGTCTTTTTTTTTTTCTTTTTTGAGACAGGGCTCTCCTGTAGTCCAGCTGTCTGGAATCGTGTCTGTAAGCAGGCTGGCCTTGAACTCACAAGAGTCCCCTGCCTCTGCTCTCAAGTGTAGGATTAAAGGCATGCGCCCATCCACGCGGCTTTTTTTTTACTCCAGTTCCAGGGGAAATGCCACATCCTCTTCTGACCATCTGAGGCATGCCAATCTCGAACACGACATGAGAACTAGGTCGAGTTTACTCGGGGTGCAACCAACCTCTATGCAGACAGGATAGACAACTCGCTAAACCATAAATATATTATTGCAATAACTTACCATTTATCCGCCTACCAGAGGCAGAGGAGCGGCAGTTGCTTTGGGAGTATGTCGGAGTTCAGGCCAGCCTGGTTCTACATAGAACTTCCAGTCAGATCCTGACTCAAAAAATTATTTTTATATGTGCGAGGTTTTTGTCTGCATGTATGTATGTGATATGTATGTATGCATACCGTGTATATGCCTGGTGCCTCAGAGGGCCAGAAGAGGACATCAGATCCTCTGGAACTGGACTTGTAGGTGATTGTTAGCCTCATGTGGGTGTGGAACCTAACTCCAGTCCTCTGCAAGAGTAGCCAGAGTTCTTAACCACTAAGTTGTATCTCTGACCCTAAACTCTTTTTATTTTTAACATTTATCTTTATGTATCTGTATGTCTATGGGGGTGAATGTGTGTGCCTGCGGGAGGCGAGAGAGGGTGCTGAATCTCCTAGAGTCTGGAGTGCACAGGTGATTGTGAGCTGCTTGCCATGGGTCCTGGAACCAAATTCTAAGTTCTCTGGAAAAGAAGTCAGTGCTCTCAATCCAAGCATTCTTCCCCCATCACAACATCTTTATCTCACTTCTCTTTATATTTACACCAAACTATTGAAAGAGAAATATATCAGGTTGACTGATTTTTGACATCCCTCATTTAGTGCAGTCTCTATAAACCCTCTTTTTGCTCTAGCAAATACTTGTCATTTTGACATTCTCCGTATAACAGGTGTCTAGGGACTAGGATCAGAATGGGGTAGGTTCACTAAAGATTACTTCTTTTCTTTTAAGACAAGTTATAACTATGTAACTCTGACTTGACTGTAACTCACTAAGTAGACCAAGCTGGCCTCAAACTCACAGAGATCCATCTACCTCAGCCTCTTCTATGGTCACAGATTTTTTCTTTTTTTTTTTTGAAAATTTTTTTTTTAATTTTTATTTATTTTCTGTATGTGGGATGATGTCATGCAGCAGTTTTTGCACCGGTGTCGCGCAATGCTCGAATGCCGGAGGTCGAAGGGTGTGGAGTCCCCTGGACTGGGTTCTCCTAGAATTGGAGTTTCTTTTTTTTTTTTTTTGGTGTTTTTTTTTTTTGTCTTTTTGAGACAGGGTCTCCCCTGTAGCCCCAGCTGTCTGGAACCTACTCTGTAGCAGCAGGTTGGCCTTGAACTCACAAAGATCCGCTTGCCTCTGCCTCCTGAGTGCTAGGATTAAAGATGCGCACAAGCCGGCTTTTTTTGGTGTTTTTATGAGCAGGGTCTCCCTGTATCCCAAGTGGCCTGGAATTCGCTCTGTAGAAGGGCTGGCCTTGAACTCACAGGATCCACTGCCTCTGTCTCCCATGTGTGATTAAAGGCGTACACACACAACACCGGCCTTTATTGAATTTTTGAGATGCAGAATCAATTAAATGAATCCCCTTTAGCTGTGAAACAAAATAATTCTGGTGATTGTAAAGCCAAGAAAGGAACAGAGAAACACTCCAATATTTAATATAAACATGTATTTTCCAAATCCTGGCATATTGATGAAGTAGACATGTAATCACCCCTTCACTCCTTTTTGCAACATACTATTTCAATCTGCTTGTTTATAGAATGAAACCTTAAAGGAAAGCTACATCTCACAGTCCTATTGAAAAAAATAAACCAATTTGTCTCTAGGACCGATTTTCCTGACTTGACCACTGACATAACTTCAGGAGTTTAGGACTTTCATATACTCAAAATACCCCGGTGATAAGGAGATGCTTGCTGCTGCTTCTAAAAGCACCCAGTTTGGTTTCTAGGAACACTCAGAGCTGGGAAGAACATAATCTAAGCTCAAGCATCAGTGCATGATAGTGTTAGAAAATGGCTACAGGGGCTGGAGAGAAGGATNAGAGAGAGATTTTTTTTAAAGACAGCTTACTTAAAGAGTTCTAGTTGGCTGGAACTTATATGTGCGGTGGGGCTCATCCATGAGTTCCTCCTGTGTCCATCTACCTAATCCTAAGTGTCGGATTAAAGGCATGCATCGCCATGCTTGGTTTGGCTATTTATTTTATTTTTTTACTAGTTAGTCTTTTTTTTTTTTTTTTTTATGAAGCTCTCTTAGCAAAGAGACACAGTATTACCTAGATGTGACTTGGTTTTAATTAAGTTCTCATCTGAGAATGACATTTCTGAAGACCTTAGGATCCCTGGTAAAAGAGTGCAAATTATGAGCTGGGCGTGTGGTGCACACCTTTAATCCTAGCACTTGGGAGGCAGAGGCAGGTGGATCTTTGTGAGTTCAAGGCCAGCCTGTCACTATAGTGGAGTTCCAGGGCAAGCTGGGGCTACAAGGAGACCCTGTCTCGAAAAAACAACAAAAACAAACAAAAATCTGAGGGTGGTCAAATTATATCTTAGACTTGATTCTAATCAAAAAGCACGGAACAATAACAGGCAGAAGGGAATTATTTCAGATACACCTAACTTAGAATAGGCATGTATGTATTTATTTATTTAAATTAACATACACAACAGGGCTTATTATGGCATTTTCAAATGCATTTTTTCCCTTTTTGAGACAGGGTCTCCCTTAGTCCCAGCTGGCCTGGAACTTACTACATAGAACAGGCTGCGCTTGACTCACAGAGATCTGCCTGCCTCCCGAGTACTGGGACTAAAGGCGTGTGCCACCACGCCCGGCATCCAATTTGTTTTGTGTATATTTTTCTTCCCCTCTTTTCCCTCTTTTTTGTTTTTTTTTTTTTTTTTTTTTTTTTTTTTTTTTTTTTTTTTTGAGCAAGGTTTCCCTATGTAACCCAGGTTGGTCTGAATTGATTATGTAGCTCAGGTTACCCTTGTTAGAAAGATTATTTTTCTCCATTTTGTATTTTTGGAGATTTTGAGAGAGGAGAGAGGAGAGGGGGAGAGAGAGAGAGAGAAGAGAGAGAGAGTAGGAGAGAGAGAGAGAGAGAATGAACACAAATGAACAACTATACTGCAGGGTCCTAGGATCCAAATCTCCACATAATGAAAGGCCTTTTTGTGAATGCAGAGTCTGACACTGTAAGGTGTTTATCTTTTTCTTCTTACTATTCTGTGTGGTGTGTGTGTGTGTGTGCAAGGGGGATCATACCCAGGGTCTTGCACATGCCAGCAATCTCTGTATCACTGAGCCACACCTCAACCCAAAGATCATCTTTCAAACAAACCCAGTATTAGCAGCCTTCTAATTACCTACCCTCCCTTTTCCTTCTCTCCATAGTGTATTATATATATATAATAGTGTTAATATCTATATCTATCAGTGGGTGAAATCTATCCTTTGTCATCTTCCCTGGGAGAGAAGCAGAAGCCAGAATTATCTCTATTTGCATAAGCAGTTAAAAGCTCCTGGGGGTGGGGATTGTATATGTATTGTATGTTATGTATGTATCTACTATCTATCTATCATCTGTCTTTCTATCTATATGTCCATCCATGCACCCATGCACATCCATGCATAGCTCCATGCATCCATCCATTTATGCGGTGCTGGGGATTGTATGGGCCTCACACATTCAGGGCCACTGGTCTACCCTTAAGCTAAACCCCCGGCCCAAGCATAATTGCCTTTGAGGACTCCCTCTTGCACATCTGCACGGGGCGAGCCTGGAGCAGGAGACCGGGGCTAATTGCTTGTCTGTGTCCCCGCAGGGCATGGACAGGCCAGCGGCCTGGGAACCTCAGGGCGCGGATGCTCTGCGGCGCTTCCAGGGGCTGCTGTTGGACCGGCGCGGCCGGCTGCACGGCCAGGTGCTGCGCCTGCGCGAGGTGGCCCGGCGGCTGGAGCGGCTCCGCCGACGCTCCCTGGCGGCCAACTTGGCGGGCAGCTCGCTGAGCGCGGCGGGCGCGGTGGCGGCCATCGTGGGGCTGTCGCTCAGCCCGGTCACCCTGGGGGCCTCGCTGGTGGCGTCGGCCGTGGGGCTAGGGGTGGCCACCGCCGGAGGAGCGGTCACCATCACCTCCGACCTCTCCCTGATCTTCTGCAACTCGAGGGAGGTGCGGAGGGTGCAGGAGATCGCCGCCACCTGCCAGGACCAGATGCGCGAGATCCTGAGCTGCCTGGAGTTCTTCTGCCGGTGGCAGGGCCGCGGGGACAGCCAGCTGCTGCAGAGCGGCAGGAACGCCTCCATGGCCCTCTACAACTCCGTCTACTTCATCGTCTTCTTCGGCTCGCGTGGCTTCCTCATCCCCAGGCGGGCCGAGGGGGCCACCAAAGTTAGCCAGGCTGTGCTGAAGGCGAAGATTCAGAAACTGTCTGAGAGTCTGGAGAGCTGCACCGGGGCGCTGGATGAACTCAGCGAGCAGCTGGAGTCCCGGGCCAAGCTTTGCACCAAGGCCAGCCGTGGCCACAACTTCAAGAGCTCGGCTCACCAGGACTCGGCGTTGTTTTTCTGAGCACATCCTCCCGCTCCTAACCCCCATCCCCTCTGATAGAAACCGTCCCTGTGTGTTTCAGATTAGTAGTGTCGGCAGGGAAGGGCCAAGTTGGGTTGGGTGCAAATGAACCTGATTTGCAGCAGGGCGCCTTGCGCATCACTGTAACTTCCTGATTGGGCTGAGTGTGAGAGAATTTTCACTCTGTGATTCTGGTGGAGGAATTGACCCTGCATCAAATGCGTGGCTTCACACAGCCGGGTGGACACTCTTGTTTTAGTTATTTTGGGGACCCCCCCCCCACCTTGATGGTTTGAGCTGAGGCCTGCAGCGGTGTCAGCCTCTGGGACCTCTCCGAGTCCCAGTAGGATTTTTGGTCCTCAAAATGTTGGTGAGGGGAGACTTTTGCTTTAAAACGGTGCTTCCAATACACAAAACTCCAGGGTCTAGAACAAAGCGGATCCTCCTGTTGTCTCTACAGGAGGATTCCAGGCCTAGGCAGGGCCCTGGAGCAGACATGCCAGTGACCTTTCTTCCCTCTTCTGTCCACTTAGCTACTCAGAGGTCCAGTGCGACTATGGCTTGGACTTTTCCACGGTGAGCTTCAAATCCAGATCTCCAGGTATCTTGAGAAGGAAAGGCACCTGAAATAGTCACCTGAATTCACACACAACCACACACACACACACACACACGCTCCCTAAGAAAGGCTAAGAGAGATAAAGTGTCTAACAATCTCTGTAACTGAATTGTAGTGTAGAGATAGAGCAAAAGGTTTGGAATTAAGCAATTCCGGGGCTATTACAGGCTTTCCACTACTGATAGGTGCCTTGGCCACCCTATGAGAGCTATTTGTTTTTTTGTTCTGTGAAAACAGATTGTAGGAGTGTATCCTGTTGCAAATGAAGCATTGGGTCAAAAATGCCTAGTGCAGAATCTGGCTCACAACGTGTGGTTTCTGGCATGCCTCGTTACTGTCACCTGGGGACGTATTAGAAAGGCAAATACAGCCTGGAGTGGTGGCACAATGCCTTTAATCTAGCACTTGGGAGGAGAGGCAGAGGGACTATGAAGTTGAGGCAGCCTAGTCTACACAGAGACCCTGTCTCAAAAATACCCCCCCCAATCATTAAAGAAGGTCAAGGACAAATTGGCCCAGAAGCAAAAGAATGTGCTGTGTGCGTGCAACTGTCAGTCAGAGAATCCTGGGACAGTTAGTTTCTCACACGAATTAGGGGGTAGAACAGAATATGCCCTCTAGGGGGCAGTGTTGTCCACGCCTTGTAGAAACTGGTACAGAAGGAATGTGAACTTACCAGAAAACTCATCTTTTTTCTCGGAAACTTCAGATTGCCTATTTTATTTATTTTAAAATTGTTATTTAATTGCTGCTTGTTATTTACATTTAATTTATATTTATAATATTTAGAAAATATAAGAATAGCAAGCAAGTTTCTGAATAGGAGACTCAAGGTTCTTTTCCAGAGACAGGTTAAGTTGGGGTTTCTAAGGAGCCTTTTTCCTTCAGAGGGGATTCTTGTTTTAAATGATCCTTTAAGTAAGTGTGGGAGAGTTCTGAATAGGGAAATTAAGCAGATTTTTTAAAAGTAGGAGACGGAGGGTGGAATTGTAGAATATACAAAATTAAGCCTATATATCCTGAAGGTACTTTGCCAGAAGAAAATATTTGAACTGGAAAGAAAACCTATTTAATTCAGAAAAAATTAGAGGCACATGAAGGAAAGAGTTAGAACTGGGAAACCTGGTGTCCTGTGAAATTGTGTCTTATGGGCTTGTGTTATGGTGGAAATATGTTGCATTTTGATTTGGGAGTTGTAAGAAACTGTTAGCTGTGTTTGAGAAAATACTCCTAATTTATTCAGTGTCTTCCTACAGTTGTAAGTAATGGCTTAAAAAATAAGTTGGAGAGTCTTTGAGACCACGCCCAAATAATCTTAGTGCATTTTAAAAATTATTGTATACATTATACATTCACACAACCTCTGTGCTCTCCAATGATGGCCATGTGTCTGACGACATGGAATTTTGGCATGAGGGGGCGGGGCTGGCATTTCTATATTTGTTCTCTTTTCCCATAAATGGCAATTGGCATGTGTCCTGGTTTAATATAATATTGATGGTGGCTTCTTTTATTGCTGTTGATACTGGTGCCATTTATAGACTGCCTTGTATGGATGTTAGCACCCTAGGCTCCCACAGTGCACTTCACAGTGGTCTTCTGTCCTCAGGATGTAGCCATTTTTATTTAAAAAATTTTTTTTTAATTTTATTTTATTTTTTGTGTGTGTGAATGAGTACTGTCTGCATGTAGGTTGTGCACCCATGTCATGCAATTCTGTGGTGGTCAGAAAGGGTGTGGGATTCCCCTGGAACTGGAGTCAAAGATGGTTCTCAGCCGCTATGCGGGTGCTGGGGATCGAACCCGGGTCCTCTGCAAGAGCAAAGTGGAGCTCTTAACCACTAGGCCAGGTGCACAAACCTACATGCAGACAGTATATTCATACACATACAAGAATAAATTTTAAAAAATTAAAAAATGAAAAAGGAGAGATTGTGCCAGGCATGGTGGCACATGCCTTTAATCCCAGCCATGGTGAGACATTGTCTCAAAAAAAAGTATTACATAAATGCATAAAGACATCACAACAAAACTCATTACTTTGTATGATCATTTATTTTGTATTATTTTAAATTATTTGTTTTTATTTTATGTGTATGAGTGTTTTGCCTGTATGTATGTAAGTATACCACATGCACGCAAAGCCCTGGAAGGCCAGAAGAGGGCGTCAAATCCCCTGGAACTAGAGTTATACATGGTTCTTAGCTGCCATGTGGGTGCTAGAAGCTGAACCTGGGTCCTCTGCAAGAGCAGCAGTGCTCTTATCTGCTGAGCCATCTCTCCAGCCTTTGTATGATCATTTAAAAGACAAATAAATTTCTTTTAAAAGACTGAGGATGGAACATAATTACAAACCAACAAACATAAAAAATCAAAACAATCAGTTGTGAACCAGTGTAGTGTAAGCCCAAGACAGGAGAATGTACAGTTCAACCTTGCCTGGTCTACACTGAGAGCCCCTATCTCAAAAAACAAAACTCAAAGCAAAAGCCTGTATTGTGATTGCCACAGGCAGTTGGGGACTAATACTCTGGAGAGACTTCATTCTCTAATTGCCAGCCTGTGTACCTGTGTACCTGGGGAACATTGCTGAGTATAGAACTATGCCAGCCATAACTGTACAACCCAAATGAGGCTGTGTTGGCAGGCCCTGTTTGTGAAGGCTGGACATACTCGTGGGCCCTGCCTTTGCTGAAGCATCTGGAATTCCTATAGTAACATGCAACCTTTTGGTTAAATGTCATGCATTTCTCATTGATAGAAGGTTGGGAAGTCACTTTTGTTCCTGACAAACTTAGAAGATGAAACGTAAGCCCTGCTATGGGACAAAGAGAGCTTAAGATCTGGAAATGATCTCAGGAGTTGTCATAGGGAAATGGTGTTGATGAAGTGAGCCCCACTTCTGCCTGCCTGGCACCCACATGGGGCTGTGGAGACAGTACTGGCTTTGATGTGGTCATGCTATTTAATGACATTTTGTATTTCTACTGCAGCCCCCAGAAACCTGAGTGCAGGGCAAGCCTGACCCCTGATTAGCCCTAGAGATTTAGCTAAGGTCTCTGGCTCCTTTACTCATAGAACAGCCAGGTCCTGATTGGTTTTCATTGTTAAATTTACCAGGAAAGCTGTAATTGAGAGCTGCTTTTTATGTAGGTAGCTTTAGGAGGGAATGGTGTCAAAAACCTTTCTGTTAGGTAAACACCTTCTTTTCCTAAGTTCCCTGGTCTGCCCTCAGCTTATCATTGAAAGAGAAGCATCAGAACAACAATTATAGTATTATTTTATTTTTATCTAGTCTGGGTAGTGCGTGTTCATAATCCCAGCACTTGGGGGGTGGAGGTAGGGAAAGCAGTAGCTCAAGGTCAGCCTTAGCTACATAGTGTTGAGGCCAGCCTGGGCTAAGACCCTGTTTCCAAGGACCGGGGTTTGGTTCCCAGCACCCACAAGGTGGCTCACAACAGTCTGTAACTCCAGTGTCAGGGGATCTGACACTCTCTTCTGCCCTCCTTGGGTACTGCACATATGTGGTTCACTCATATACATGTTGGCAAGGCCAAGGCACTGTTTTAAGTATCATTCGATCATATTATCTCATTTAATTCACAAACATCTTATCAGGTGGACATGCTACTTGCCTTATATTATTAGATAAAGCAAGGAACTTGAGAAACCACACAATGAGACTATCCCAGGACTTGTTTTCTTTTTGTTTTTGAGATAGGGTCTACCTGTAGTCCCAGTCTGGAACTTGTGATGTAGACCAGGCTGGCCTCAATCTCACAGAGATTCACCTGCCTCTGCCTCCAGAGTGCTGGGATTAAAGGTATGTGCCACCACACCCATCACCCAGGATTTGTTTCTAGGGGTCTGATTCTAGAATTCTACTCTTAGCTATTTGAATCGAATCTGCTGGGCATGGTGGCTTATGGCTCTAATCCCAGCATGCTGAAACTGAAACAGAAAGAACACTGATGACCAACCTGGGCTATATAATGAGGCACAGGCTAGCCTGGGCTACAGAGTGAGAGACTCTGTTTCAAAACAGGTCCAAAACCAAGGCTTGGGATGTAGCTCAGTGGTAGAGCACTTCTCTAGCATGTGTAAGGCCTTGGGTTCCATATCCAGCAATGTGCCCCATATACATATGTGATGTAAATAATAGCTCACGATAATGAAAGTTGGCAGATTCACTGATTTATTCAGGAAGTATTTGTTTTAAAAAATTATTTATTTATTTTATGTATATGAGTATTTTGCCTGCATGTATGTAAGTGAGTCACAGGTGCACAATGCCCATGGAAGCCAGAAGAGGGCATTGGATCCCGTGGAACTGGAGTTACCAGATGGTTGTTAGCTGCCATATGGGTGCTGGGAACCAAACCTGCATCTTCTGTAAGAGCAGCCAGTGCTCTTAACCACTGAGTCAATTCCCCAGTCCTCACATAGTGTATTATTCTTCTATAAATGTTGGAGTTGGAGTGATGGGTCAGTGGTTAAGAGCACTGGCTGCTCTTGCAGAGGACCCTAGTTTGATTCCAGAACCCAGATGGCATCTAACCACCATCTCTAATTCCAGTTCTAGGGATCCGTCATCGTCTTCTGACCTCCGTGGGCGTTGCACATGTGCACAGGTCCACTTACACACATGCAGGCAATATACTCACACACATAAAATTAAAAAAAAAAAACAACAGGGGCTGGAGAGATGGCTCAGTGGTTAAGAGCACCGACTGCTCTTGCAGAGGACCCAGGTTCAATTCCCAGCACCCACATGGCGGATAAGAACCGTCTTTGGGCTAGAGAGATGGCCTAGCAGTTAAGAGCGCCGACCACTCTTACAGAGGACCCGGGTTCGATCCCCAGCACCCACATGGCGGCTGAGAACCGTCTGAAACTCCAATTCCAGGAGAACTCCAGTTCCAGGGGAATCCGAGACCCTCTTCTGACCTCCGCGGCATTGCACGACAC
>VZQC01004533.1:331168-353944 GCA_009823505.1 Rhizomys pruinosus
TTTTTTTTTCTTAATTTTATTTATTTCCGTATGTGTATGAATGTATTGTCTGCATGCAAGTCTGTGCACCCGTGACGTGCAACGCCGCAGAGGTCAGAAGAGGGTGTCGGACTCCCCTGGAACTGGAGTTCTCCTGGAATTGGAGTTTCAGACGGCTCTCGGCTGCCATGTGGGTGCTGGGGATCGAACGAACCCGGGTCCTCTGCAAGAGCGGTCGGCACTCTTAACCGCTAGGCCATCTCTCCAGCCCCTCAGCCTGCTTTCTTAAACACTACAGAACTGCTTGTCCAGGGGTGGCACTGCCCACAGTGGGCTGGGCCCTCCCACATCACTCAATAGTCAAGAAGACACCTCACAGACATGGCCAGGGCCATGCAATTGCGGACATGCACCGCCATACCCAGCTCCCCCTCATTGTTTAGTACCTCTTAAAATTTTAAGATTGAGATTTCTCCTCACAGAAATGAGGACAAACATTGCTGTCTCCACCCTGCCCTGCACAAGTGGGTTATATACAGACAGGGAAGGCGGAATGCTTAGGGAGTTGGGGTTAAGAGTTTCAGCAGTTAATAGCTTATTCTGCAAGTAGATAGATGCTTTTACAATTCATTGTCACATGCCCTACAGCCGAGAGGAGTATTAAAGTAAGTAGCTGAGTAGGCTGACTTGGTGGCACATACCTATGCTCCTAACACTTGGGAGACTGAAGCGAGATTACAAGTTCGAGGTCTGACGGGTATGGTGAGGTGTGTCTTTAGTCCCCAGTACTTGGGGAACAGAGGCAGGCAGATCTCTGTGAGATAAAGCCTGACCTATGTACCAAGTTTCAGGCCAACTGTGGCTACAGGGGGATCCCGTCTCAGAAAAAAGAAAAAAAGCAGGCAAGCAAGCAAATAAAAAAGAAAGAAAGAATGAGAAAGACAACCCCTAATCCCACAAGTATGATGTCAGTCTGGGATAGTAAGATCCTAGCACAGAAGAAAAAGATTAGTGAGGTGTTGCCCACCTTCTGTGTGCGCGTGTGCTTTTGAATGGACCGTCCTGATGTTAACGAACAGAATTTGACAGGTTCACCCAGAACGCACTGCTGTGTGGTCTTTGCCTGGCAGATCTGCGTAAGGGATTCAGCTCTAATAGGCAGACGTGGCGATCGTTCTCATCGATCTGTGGCTTTGAGCACTCCGGCTGCTCCTTTCTTGAAGCCGTCCTTTTCCCTAACCCTTGCTTTCATCTCTCTCCTGTCTCTTCCACTCTTTTTGTCTTGCAGCACTGATTCTGTCCTCATTCACTTCTCTCTCTGAAACAACTTGGACTCATTGAATTAGAATTTCCATATGTGGGGACCTGAATGGACAGCACCCACCCCTCACGGGTTGTGTCTGCTGTGTCTGCCCTCAGGGAGCATGGACCACGTGGAAGCTCACAGCTCCCATGTCTTTATCTCTTTTGAGATGGTCTTTCTGCAGCCCCTCCTGCGTGCTGGGGTCCAGGGTGTGTGCCACCGCACTCAGCTGTATATATACTGCAGCCCTCCTGAGTGCTGGGGTCTAGGGTGTGTGCCACCGCACTCAGCTGTATATATACTGCAGCCCCTCCTGCGTGCTGGGGTCCAGGGTGTGTGCCACCATACACAGCTGTATATATACTGCAGCCCTCCTGAGTGCTGGGGTCTAGGATGTGTGCCACCGTACCCAGCTGTATATATACTGCAGCCCTCCTGCATGCTGGGGTCCAGGGTGTATGCCACCGTACCCAGCTGTATATATACTGCAGCCCCTCCTGAGTGCTGGGGTCCGGGTGTGTGTCGACATACCCAGCTGTATATATACTGCAGCCCCTCCTGAGTGCTGGGGTCCAGGGTGTATGCCACTGTACCCAGCTGTATATATACTGTAGCCCCTCCTGAGTGCTGGGGTCCAGGGTGTGTGCCACCGTACCAGCTGTATATATACTGCAGCCCTCCTGAGTGCTGGGGTCCAGGGTGTGTGCCACCATACCCAGCTCTATATATACTGCAGCCCCTCCTGAGTGCTGGGGTCCAGGGTGTGTGCCACCGTACCCAGCTGTATATATACTGCAGCCCTCCTGAGTGCTGGGGTCCAGGGTGTGTGCCACCTTACCCAGCTGTATATATACTGCAGCCCTCCTGAGTGCTGGGGTCCAGGATGTGTGCCACCATACCCAGCTCTATATATACTGCAGCCCTCCTGCATGCTGGGGTCCAGGGTGTATGCCACCGTACCCAGCTGTATATATACTGCAGCCCTCCTGCATGCTGGGGTCCAGGGTGTATGCCACCGTACCCAGCTGTATATATACTGCAGCCCTCCTGAGTGCTGGGGTCCAGGGTGTGTGCCACCGTACCCAGCTGTATATATACTGCAGCCCTCCTGAGTGCTGGGGTCCAGGGTGTGTGCCACCTTACCCAGCTGTATATATACTGCAGCCCTCCTGAGTGCTGGGGTCCAGGATGTGTGCCACCATACCCAGCTCTATATATACTGCAGCCCTCCTGCATGCTGGGCTCCAGGGTGTATGCCACCGTACCCAGCTGTATATATACTGCAGCCCTCCTGCATGCTGGGGTCCAGGGTGTATGCCACCGTACCCAGCTGTATATATACTACAGCCCTCCTGAGTGCTGGGGTCCAGGGTGTATGCCACCGTACCCAGCTGTATATATACTGCAGCCCTCCTGCATGCTGGGGTCCAGGGTGTGTGCCACCGTACCCAGCTGTACATATACTGCAGCCCTCCTGCATGCTGGGGTCCAGGGTGTATGCCACCGTACCCAGCTGTATATATACTGCAGCCCTCCTGAGTGCTGGGGTCCAGGGTGTGTGCCGACATACCCAGCTGTATTTATACTGCAGCCCCTCCTGAGTGCTGGGGTCCAGGGTGTGTGCCACTGTACCCAGCTGTATATATACTGCAGCCCCTCCTGAGTGCTGGGGTCCAGGGTGTGTGCCGACATACCCAGCTGTATGTATACTGCAGCCCTCCTGCGTGCTGGGGTCCGAGTGTGTGTCGACATACCCAGCTGTATATATACTGCAGCCCTCCTGCATGCTGGGGTCCAGGGTGTGTGCCACCGTATCCAGCTGTATATATACTGCAGCCCCTCCTGAGTGCTGGGGTCCAGGGTGTGTGCCACTGTACCCAGCTGTATTTATAGCCCATATAGTTTTTGCTTGACTATGAGGAATGGGGGCTTTAGGGAAAACAGTGCCCAGAAGGAGGAGCAAGAAGCAGCTGCCTGGACATGGGTGTCGAAGGGGGAGGAGAAGGGGGAGACCAGGAAGGAAGGTTTGTGTGGATAAGCAGGGGATTTTGTGATGTTGTTATTTAGGGAGATGAACTCGAGGCCTGATGGCATAAGTGTGTCCGTTTACAGTTTAGACATCTCTCTTCAGACTTACTGCAGGAAACTTTAGTATAGTGCTCCCAGTATTCCGATGGCATAAGTGTGTCCGTTTACAGTTTAGACGTTTCTCTTCAGACTTACTGCAGGAACCTTTAGTATAGTGCTCCCAGTATCCAAACCAGAATCATTATGTTCTCTCTTAGAACTAATTTTTCTGTAGTTCCTACCTCAGCTTTTGAATTTCTTGTACTAAAATCTCTGTCACATTTCCTTGTTTGTATTCTTGAGTTGGGGTCTTGCTGTGTGCAGGCTGGCCTTGAATTCCTGGGCTTGAGTGCTTCTCTTTCCTCCATGTCCCATGTAGCTGGTCATAAGGGGGCGTCAGATCCCAGGGAGCTGGAGTTGCAGATGGTTGTTAGCCTGTACGTGGGTGCTGGGAACTGAATCCAGTTCCTCTGTGAGAGCAGCCAGTGCTCTTAAAACACTAAGGCGTCGCTCCAGCTCCACCTGTCTGCTGCTGCTAACTTCCAAAGTCTCACATTGCTACGCCTGCTGCCCTGTCTTAGTCCAGGCCACCGTCACGTTCCCCTGAATTGCATCCCAGATCCTATTTGAGTCCTTGTTTTTCTTTTTCTGGTCATTTTAGTTATTTTATTTTATTTTATTTATTTATTTTTTAAACTTAACCTAATTCATTCTTTTTTTTATTATTTTTTATTTATTTTTGTATGTGTATCAATGTACTGTCTGCATGTAGGTAGGTACACCTGTGTCGATGTCGTGCAATGCCGCGGAGGTCAGAAGAGGGTCTCAGATTCCCCTGGAACTGGAGTTCTCCTGGAATTGGAGTTACAGACAGTTCTTAGCCGCCATGTGGGTGCTGGGGTTGAACCCGGGTACTCTGCAAGAGCAGGCAGTGCTCTTAACCGCTAGGCCATCTCTCCAGCCCCCATTTTAGTCATTTTAAATTACATGGAACAATAGTGGTCAGGTTACCTTGGGGAGAAAGGGTTTATGGTGGGATTATCTCCAAGATGGCTGCCTCCCTCACAGGTATGATCACAGAACCACACAGCAGTACTGCATAGGCCTTGTTCAGTAGGAAGCATTCCTGCTGGCCATTGCTTTATCGATTGATTGATTGATTGATTGATTGATTGGACAGGTTTTCTCTGTGTAGCTCAGGCTTGCCTCTAACTCTTGATCCTCCTGCCTCAGCTTCCTAAGTACTGGGCTTGCAGGTGTTGTTTTAGTGCACAGCTACCTCCTGGGCTGTGACCAGCCTAGGGATAGTGTTCTTGGTTCTCAAGTTTGGCTTAAGTGGTGCTGACAACTGTGGTGACCCATTTTTAGGGAATTTCCCGTATCATTGTCTGAGAATAAGCAGTATCAGTGGCATGTGCTGTTAAGCTCCATGGCTCATCCAGGTTTATCTTGGTGAAGAATAACATCCATCAGTCATGAGATTCCCTGTTCATCAAACTCAGCGTGGCTTTGACTTCTTTTCTAGCCCCACTCCTTTCCCATCTCCCATAATGCCTCTGTTCACCTTGTCGTACTTTTCCCTTGCAGCTACATTGTTCTTGGCCCTGTCCTTTTCCCTCAGCAGGAGGATTCTTCCCCTCTTCTCTACTCATTTGCAGACGTAACTCGTCACCACACCTAGCTTGGCTCTTCCGGGCAGTGAATCCCAGCACCCCTTTTTGTTCTTGTGGGGTTTTGCTTGTTTGTTTGTTTGTTTGTTTGGTTTTGTTTTTTTAAGACTGGGTTTCACTGTATGCCTAGCTGGCCTAGAACCTGCTGTTGACCAGGTTGGTCTCAAACTTACAGAGATCTGCTTGTCTCCATCACCTCAAGTGCTGGGATTAAAGGTATGCACCATCACATCTGGCTTTCTGTTGGTCTGTTTGAAAGGCCTGTTAGAGTAAACATACTTGGACCAACAAGATGGCTCAGCGGGTGAAGGCACTCCTGCCAAGCCTGATGACCTGAATTTGATCCTCCGACCCATATGGAAGGAGAGGGCCTGCTCTTGAAAGCTGTCCACTGACCTCACACTCAATGCTGTGCACACATGGACACACACTAAATAAGTGTAATAGTTTTTTACGAATTCCTTTCCAGGTGAAGGCTTTGTGTCTGTGTACCTCGTCGCTGGTCTGTGTGGATATCCGGGCAGGTGGAGGTTCTGTGTCTGTGTACCTCGTCTCTGGTCTGTGTGGATATCTGGGCAGGTGGAGGTTCTGTGTCTGTGTACCTCGTCTCTGGTCTGTGTGGATATCGGGCAGGTGGAAGTTCTGTGTCTGTGTACCTCGTCGCTGGTCTGTGTCTGTGTACCTCGTCTCTGGTCTGTGTGGCTATCTGGGCAGGTGGAGGTTCTGTGTTTGTGTACCTCGTCGCTGGTCTGTGTGCATATCTGGGCAGGCACCATGCCTTTTCCATTTATTCCATCTCGTCAAACACGGCTACTCTGCCCAGTGCTGTGTCACTATGGTAAGTGTAGACCGAGCACAGATGTGTTTCTCTTCCTTTTCCTTCTAGGTCGTGATATTATCGGGCTGGCTGAAACTGGCTCTGGAAAAACAGGCGCCTTTGCCTTGCCCATCCTGAACGCGCTGCTGGAGACGCCCCAGCGGTTGTTCGCCCTGGTCCTCACTCCCACCCGAGAGCTGGCCTTTCAGATCTCCGAGCAGTTCGAAGCGCTGGGGTCCTCTATTGGAGTGCAGTGTGGTAAGTGTCTAAGGACAGCAGAGCCCTGGGGTGTCATCAAAAGTGGAGTATGAAAGAGGGGAAGAAAGTGTTAGATGAGAGTAGGGTTTTTTTTGGTTGTTGTTTTGTTTTGTTTTTAATTACATTTAAGGCCAGAGAGATGGCTTTTCAGTTAAGAACGTTGGCTGCTCTTGCAGAGGACCCAGGTTCGGTTCCCAGCACATGTGACTGACAGCTGTCCTTAACTTCAGGTTCAGGGGACCCAGTGCCCCCTTCTAATCTTCCTCGGGCATTGCTTGACATGGGTACCCTACATACATGTAGGTAATACACTCACATACACACATAGACAGAAAAGATGAATAATAAAAGTATTAGATGAGTTATTGACTAAGGAGCCTGTGCTGTGTTTTAGCTTTTGGGGGAAGGACACATGTAGGTGGAAACCTAGTGTTGGCTCTGGAGGGCAATCTGTGGCCTGTGGAAAGGCTTAATGATCTCTTTTCTGCGTTTTTTTCTGTTTCTATAGCTGTGATTGTTGGTGGAATTGATTCAATGTCCCAGTCTCTAGCCTTGGCCAAAAAACCACATATAGTAATAGGTGAGTCACCTACAAAAGCAAAAGTCACCGTGACGGAAGTGTTGGAGAAACCTAACATCTGAGTCTCTTCATTGTTCCATGGGGAGTGAATCCTGTTCTTGTTTTTGAGCCTTTTCTCCTCAACCCTTCTTGGTAGCCACTCCTGGCCGACTGATTGACCACTTGGAAAATACCAAAGGCTTCAACTTGAGAGCCCTTAAGTACTTAGTCATGGATGAAGCAGACCGGATCCTGAACATGGATTTTGAGACAGAGGTGAGTTTTCAGTCTTTCCTCTCTGGAGCGTCTCTGGTTCCCGTTCCAGGCTTCGCTGTCTTCCTTTTCTGTTGAGCCCTCGCCAGGCTCTGTGTGTCTGCTGCCTCTGTTCTTGGTGCCATCATACTGTCAGAGTGCAGAACCTTTTATCTTTAGAATTTAGTCCTGACTCTGACTTCAGAGCTGAGAAATGTTAAACCCGCAATCTCTTTTCTATTTCATTCTCTTCTGAGCACCTTGAGATGGCTTCAGTTTCTTCAATGACCTACTCGACATTGCTTATTTAGTGGAGCGATACTTATTTTTGACCTTTTTCTTAATAATAGAATCTAGTGAATTCTAGCTGAACTTGAGTTGGTTTTGAACCTTTAGCGTGGTTTAGTTTCTCAGTCTTACTCCCTGCGCCGCGCAGAGCATTTGTAATCGAAATGTCATGCTGGGGCTCTTTCCCTTCTTAGGTTGACAAGATCCTCAAAGTGATTCCTCGAGATCGGAAAACATTTCTATTTTCTGCTACCATGACTAAGAAGGTGAGATTCTCTTCTGGTTGGTTTTCCTCGTTGTGAGAGCCGATAGCTAGGCCAGGCGTGCTGCTCTAGGCCTGATGCGCAACTCCTTGAAGGCCTGGGCAGGAGGATCATAGGTTTGGGGACTGCTGGGGCCACAGGCTGAGTTTAAGGCCAACCCAGGCACCTTAATGAGGCCCTGTCTCAAAGTAGAATGTAAAAAGAGGGCTGGGGATATAGTTGGTCATAGAGCTGTTGCTGTGCAGGCGTGAGGCCCTGGGGGATGTAGTCAGTCATAAAGCAGTTGCTGTGCAGGCGTGAGGCCCTGGAGGATGTAGTCAGTCGTAGAGCAGTTGCTGTGCAGGCGTGAGGCCCTGGGGGATGTAGTCAGTCATAGAGCAGTTGCTGTGCAGGCGTGAGGCCCTGGGGGATGTAGTCAGTCGTAGAGCAGTTGCTGTGCAGGCGTGAGGCCCTGGGGGATGTAGTCAGTCGTAGAGCAGTTGCTGTGCAGGCGTGAGGCCCTGGGGGATGTAGTCAGTCGTAGAGCAGTTGCTGTGCAGGCGTGAGGCCCTGGGGGATGTAGTCAGTCGTAGAGCAGTTGCTGTGCAGGCGTGAGGCCCTGGGTTTCATCCCTACAGCAGTGGTGAAAACATAAAAACAAAACAGCATCAGGAATTAGTGTAGTGTTCATTTTCTTCAGGTGCAAAAACTTCAGCGCGCGGCTCTGAAGAATCCTGTGAAATGTGCTGTTTCCTCCAAGTACCAGACTGTGGAGAAATTACAGCAGTATTATCTTTTTATTCCATCTAAGTTCAAGGTAAATGTTGACCTTGATCACTGCTGCCCCTCCCTGTTATCAAATCTGAGAACTGTCAGCTCTTGACTAGCTGAAAGCTGTGATGCAGGTTGGAGCCCCTCTTGCTATAGAGTGCCTGTCATGCTGGGCTCATTCTAGATAGGGCGAACATTCCAGGAATTCACAGCATATTAAGCCAAAGTAATGAAGTCCTCTGCGATGATATAATGCCTTCTCAGTCCCTCCTTAAGGTAGTAGTTTTTCTTTCTCTTTTTTTTGGTCTTTTCGAGACAGGGTCTCCCTGTAGCCCCAGCTGTCCTGGAACTCACTCTGTAGACCAAGCTGGCCTTGAACTCACAAAGATCCGCCTGCCTCTGCCTCCCAAGTGCTAGGATTAAAGGCATAAGATAGTTTTTCATTTGTCTGCTTTCTTATATGGGTGCTTTGAAAGCACCTTGCTTGGTTGCTAGGTACAGATCTCCTTGTGTACGACCTCAGGATATAGTGGGGTGCTTGGTTCACAGAACTCATAGTGCTGTTTAAGAAGTGCAAAGCTGCTGGGTGTGGTGGTGTACACCTTTAATCCCAGCACTTGGGAGGCAGAGGCAGGCAGATCTCTGTGAGTTCAAGGCCAGCCTGGTCTACATAGCGAGCTCCAGGCCAGCTGGGAACTAAAGGGTGACTCTGTCTCAAAAAGACCAAAAAAGAAAAACAAAAAGTACAAAGCCAGCTGGGCATGGTGGTGCATGCCTTTAGTCCCAGCATGCAGGAGGGGGAGGCAGGCACAGCCCTGTGAGATCAAGGCCAGCCTGGACTACATTGTGAGTTCCAGGCCAGCAGGAGCTACAGGGAGACTCTGTCTCAAAAAATAAAAGGATAAAATAAAAAGAAGTGCAAAGCTAACCAGATGTGGTAGTGCATACCTATAGTCCTAGCATCTGGGAGGCTGAGGCAGGAAGATTGCTGTTTGTTCAAGGTCAGCCTGGGCTACGTTATACAATGAGACCTTGTCCCCCAGCACTGGGAGTAGTGGAGGGGAAGAAGTATAAAGCTTGCTGCTGGTATTCTGGATAGTTGAGAAGTTCACGCAGGCTTAGCTTTCCTGAATGTGTATGCCAATCCTTTTCCAGGTCAGTTAAAGACATTGTTTTGGGTTTGTAATTTAGGACACCTACCTGGTTTATATTCTAAATGAATTGGCTGGAAACTCCTTTATGATATTCTGCAGCACCTGCAACAATACTCAGAGAACAGCTTTGCTACTCCGGAATCTTGGATTTACGGCCATTCCCCTCCATGGACAGATGAGTCAGGTGAGAGTTCTTTGGGAGGGATGGGTGGGATGAGGAAGGTAAACCCTACAATAGATTTTTTTTTTTGGTCTTTTTGAGACAGGGTCTCCTTGTAGCCCCAGCTGTCCTAGTCCAGGCTAGCCTTGAACTCACAAAGATCCACCTGCCTCTGCCTCCCAAGTGCTAGGATTAAAGGCATGCGCCACCACGCCTGGCTAATCGTACAATAGATTTTACAGCAAGGACAGAGGGCAGGGGTGCCCATTGCATGATTATTCTAATTTTATGAGCTTTGGAGTGTTGTTCCGTCAGTTTATGCTCCTTTACGACAGTGAGGGGCTCGGGTAAGAATACTTCATAGTCAGGGCTGGGGAGATGACTCACTTGGTTAAGTACTTGCTATCCAAGCATGAGGACCTTGAGTTTGATTCCCAGGAACATCAAAAGCCGGGTATGGTGGCATGCACGTATAATCTCAGTGATGGGGAGACAGACAGATGAACCCCTAGGGCTTGCTGGCCACGCAGCTTACCTGAAGCAGTGAGCCCGGCTCAGTGAGGACCTTGTCTTGAAACAAGGTAGATAGCACCTTGGTGACAGTCCCTGAGGTTGTCTGTTTACCGCCACATGTACACATACATACATCTGTATACATGTGACCACATATACACTAAAGGACATTTCCTAGGCAGTTGTCTGGTTTGTAAGCTGAGTTGATTCAGTGCTGGTGGTAGTACTGGTTCTCTGGTCTCTAAAGACTTTTTTTTGGTCTTTTTGAGACAGGGTCTTCTTGTAGCTCTGGCTGTCCTAGAACTAGCTATGTAGAGCAGGCTGGCCTTGAACTCACAAAGATCCGCCTGCCTCTGCCTCCCAAGTGCTAGGATTAAAGGCATGGGCTACCACGCCTGGTTCTAAAGACTATTAATAAATTATTTTAGCAATTGTATTTCTGTTGGGCGTAGTGGCGTACGCCTTTAATCCCAGCGCTTGGGAAGCAGGCAGTCTCTGTGAATTCAAGGCCAGCCTGGTCTACATAGTGAGTTCCAGGACTGGGGCTATGGGGAGACCCTGTCTCAAAAAGACCAAAAAAAAAAAAAAGTTATTTCATAGTTGTGTTTATTGTGTCTGTATTCCCAGATTCTGTCATTTTCCAAAATTTAAATTCTTGTTATTTTTCATCATCTCAGAGCAAGCGCCTAGGATCCCTTAATAAGTTTAAGGCCAAGGCTCGTTCCATTCTTCTAGCGACGGACGTTGCCAGCAGAGGCCTAGACATACCTCATGTGGACGTAGTGGTCAACTTCGACATTCCCACTCACTCTAAGGTGTGTCCCGTTGCCACCTTGACTTCCTACTTCCAAATATCCTTTCCCCCCTCCCTTTTTCCCTCCCTCCTCCCTTCTTTCCTTCTCATGTTTATTTTGTTTGAGGGTGAGCGTAGGCCCCAGCCTACAGCTTTGGGACTTGTTCTCTCCTCCCTTATGGGTTTTGGGGATCAAACTTGGGGCTTCAGACTTGGCAGCAAGTGCCGCTATGTGTCGAGCCATCTCCCCAGCCCCAGGGTTTACTTCCTAAATAATGTTTTCTGGTTTTTCTCAGTTCTGACGTACATTTTCCCTCCTGTATCAGTTCAGCATCAAAAAACTGAGAAAGGGGTGGGATGGAGCTCAGTTGGTGAAGTGCTTGACTGGCAGCACAAAGCCCTGGGCCTGAGCCTCAGCACCACATAAACGCAAGGCGGCCCAGGCCTGTGTCCCAGAAGCAGACGGATCAGTAGCTCAAGGTCATCCTCAGCTTCATCCAGAGTTCAAGGCCAGTGTGGGCCTCTCAGGACCCCATCCCAACATACAGTGAACCAGAACAACTGAGAACCCTGTGCTGACTTTTCTCACCATTTGCACATGCCTGCTTATGTAACGCCAGTAGATGGGCAGGGGAGGCAGCCAAGGACGGACACCGGACACCGGCCCGAGCGAGGGGCCAGCTCAGCTGGCGATGCTCTGTCTCCTCCTTTAGGAGCTCCAGCTCTGTTACTGAGTGTCAGGCTTTCTGACACTGTTGACATATCGGACTGGAGAATTCTCTGTGGAGCAGTTGTTTGCGTACAGGATGACTAGCAAGCCTCCCTCCACTTACTAGATGACCGGATCTCAGCTCTTCAGTGTGGCAACCAGAATGTTCCAGGCATTCCCTGGACCACTCCGACTGGGCTCCCGCTCTTCTTGGCTCTTTTTTCACCTGCTGTGGATGAGGTGTTTCTCATTTATTTCACAGTAACTCAAAGTTTGGGCTCATATTTCTAGCCCTATTCTGTAAATAGAAACTAAGGTTTGAAGAGGTTGAGATGTGCAGGTAATTATGTAGCTGACAGATGGTAAAACCCACGGGTTCACTGTTGTTTTTCTTTATACAGCATTGCTCTAAGCCTGTAGATATGTGTTGTACATTTGTCTTTCTATAAGAGAAAGCAAGCATTACATCGATTTGTGCTATGAGAATATCAAATACTGAAGTACATTTTTCTCAAATTTTCAAGGCCATTTTTTCTGTGTTTCAATACAAATGTGCTTCTTTCAAAGGTTTTCGGTTGACTTTTTTGCATGTGTGCCCCATTACTTCTGATTTGAACGTGTTTACCCTTTTTGTTCCAGGATTACATCCATCGAGTGGGGCGGACAGCAAGAGCTGGGCGCTCTGGAAAATCCATCACTTTTGTCACACAGTAAGTGAATCAGCTGGGACAGGGCAGTGGGGTTAAGAGCTGAGCAGCAGAGCTCCAGAGAGCCAGGCTGACTTGGAATCTCTTCTTGGTTTCGTTCGTGTGTGTGTGTGTGTGTGCCTTTGCACATGTTTGTTGTAGAGGTCAGAGGTCAACCTTGGGTTGGGTGTCATCCTCAGAAGCCATCCACCTTGTTTTTTTTTTTTTTTTTGGCTTTTCAAGACAGGGTCTCCCTGTAGCCCCAGCTATCTTAGAACTCACTCTGTAGACCAGGCTGGCCTTGAACTCACAAAGATCCACCTGCCTCTGCCTCCCAAGTGCTAGGATTAAAGGCGTGCCCCACCACGCCTGGCTGTGTATGAGTGTTTTGCCTCCATGTATGTTAAGTGCAACCATGTGTGCAACCCCCTCTGAGGCCAGAAGAGGGCATCAGATCCCCCAGGTTGTAGATGGTTGTTAGATACCATCTGAGTGCTGGGAACCAAACCCAGGTCCTCTGCAAGTGCTTGCTGTGCAAGTGTGGTGAACAGAGTTTGGATCCCTAGAAACCATGTAAAGGCAGCCTGTAATTCCAGCCTCAGAAGGGAGAGGCTGGTGCTCTCCAGAGCAAGCTGGCTGGAGAGACTAGCCGTATCACCTGCTGTGGTTTGATTTAGAGTTCTTGCCTCAATGAATAAGGTAGAAGAGTCACCCTTGGGGTTCCACACGCATAGGTGCTTACATGTGTGCACACATGAAATAAAAAGTAGAATATTTTGGGGGCTGGAGAGATAGCCTAGGGTTAAGAGCACCGACTGCTCTTGTAGAGGACCCAGGTTCGATCCCTAGCACCCACATGGCGTCTAAGAACCGTCTGTAACTCCAATTCCAGGAGAACTCCAGTTCCAGGGTAATCCAACACCATCTTCTGACCTCTGCAGCATTGCACAACACGGGTGCACAAACTTGCATGCAGACAGTACATTCATACACATACAGAAATAAAAAAAAAAAAAAAACTTAAAAAGTAGAATATTTTGATTTATTTTTTGATAATTTCATACGTATAGGGGCTGGAGAGATAGCCTAACGGTTAAGAGCACCGACTGCTGCTGCACAGGACCTGGGTTCGATTCCCAGCACCCACATGGCGGCTGAGAACCGTCTGTAATTCCAATTCCAGGAGAACTCCAGTTCCAGGGGAATCCGAGACCCTCTTCTGACCTCCACGGCATTGCATGACACGGATACACAGACCTACATGCAGACAGTACATTCATACACATACAAAAATAAATAAAATTAAAAAAAAAAAAGATAATTTCATACGTATATACAAGGTATCTTGTATACCCCATCCCACTGCCCCAGACTCCCCCCAGCACACTCTCCTTCCATTTTCAATGCCTTTTTTTTTAAAAAAATAACTCACTGGCGTTATTAGTGTGGCCACCCACAGCCATGTGTGCTTACAAAAAAATGTATCCACCAGCACCCTCATGGTGGCTAAGAACCATCTTTGACTCCAGTTCCAGGGGAATCTGACTCCCTCTTCTGACCTCCGCGGCATTGCATGACACAGGTGTGCCAACCTATATGCAGACGGTACACTCATGCACATAAAAAATAAAAAGTTACTTATTAGGAGGCTGGAGAGATGGCTCAGCGGTGAGGAGCACTGACTGCTCTTGCAGAGGACCCGGGTTCGATTCCCACCACCCACATGGCGGCCAAGAGCTGTCTTTAACTCCAGTTCCTGGGGAATCTGACGCACTCTTCTGACCTCCCTGGCATTGCACAACATGGGTACACCAACCTACATGTAGACAGTACACTCATACACATAAAAAAAGATATCCAGTGTTTTTCTGTGAGTAAAGAATGCTGTGGATGATGTGTTAATTGTCCAGGTACATAGATTGCACTTTCACCTGGATTTCAAGAAGAATAAGACGTTCAGCCTTGTTTGAAGCTGGGTCATGCTGTGTTTACCTGATTCCATGGGCTGGGAATGGAGAACATTGCCTTCCCAGGCAGGTGGGGCTGTGCCAAGAAGTGGTTTTCTTGGGCCAGGGTGTACACATACAACTAAAGTTGAGTTTCTTTCCTTAGGTATGATGTGGAACTGTTCCAGCGCATAGAGCACTTGATTGGGAAGAAATTGCCTGTCTTCCCAACACAGGATGATGAGGTTATGATGCTCACAGAGCGTGTGACTGAAGCCCAGAGATTTGCTCGAATGGTGCGTAGCCTGTGTTTTTACCTGCCTCTTGCAAATGGCCTTATCTCTGTGTCAGTGCTTGGTTAAAGTAACCCTTAAACTACAGGGGCTGGGTGTGATTTTAGGTGGGTAAACTAAGGTGCAGGGCTGGTGGGGAACTGCTCAGGTGAATTGGGGTGAATGGTCTGAAAATGGTAAACTAAGGTGCAGGGCTGGTGGGGAACTGCTCGGGTGAATTGGGGTGAATAGTCTGAACAGGGTAAACTAAGGTGCAGGGCTGGTGGGGAACTGCTTGGGTGAACACAGTGATTGTATTTCCACCGCTGTTCTTGTGTCATGTGGCAAAACCCCCATCCGACTTGAGGTCAGAAGGTCAGCTGTATATGGAGTTAGCTTGGGCATTTGCCTGACCTCTCAGAGTCGGTTCCACACCTGTGATTTGGGAGTAATATTGGCCTTAACTACCTTCAGTATATGTGACCACTTTTTTTTTGTCTTTTTGAGATAGGGTCTCCCTGCAGCTGGCCTGGAGCTCGCTCTGTAGACCAGGCTGGCCTAGAGCTCACAGAGATCCGCCTGCCTCTGCTGGGATTAAAGGCATGCACCACCATGCCTGCCACGACCACTCCTTTTTTTTGTGACCACTTCTTTTTTTTTTTTTAATTAATTTTATTTATTTATGTATGTGTATGAATGTACTGTCTGCATGCAGGTTTGTGCACCCGTGTTGCGCAATGCCGTGGAGGTCAGAAGCGGGTCTCGGATTCCCCTGGAACTGGAGTTCTCCTGGAATTGGAGTTTCAGACGGTTCTTGGCCACCATGTGGGTGCTGGGGATCGAACCCGGGTCCTCTGTAAGAGCGGTCGGCGCTCTTAACCGCTAGGCCATCTCTCCAGCCCTGTGACCACTTCGTAATGGTACAAAGAATTCCTCATATGTATGTAACATGGTTTACATCAATGAACATTTATGCTTTTTTCCAATTTATTTCTACTTAACTTGGACTATTTGAACAACCCAGTGTGTGCACCTTTATTTATTTAAAGTAAGTTTCTAGAGGTAGAATTCTTGGACGAAGGAGTACACATATAATTAAAGTTTGAATGCATACAGAATGCCAAATTGTCTCCTAGAAAATCTACAGCAGGCTGTAGGATCAGTCACATCAGTTCTAGCGTCACCTGTCTCCAAAGTCTCTGACAGTCTTGTTTTACTTTTCATGCTTTGGGTCTCTGTGCCTAATGTCAACATTTCTGTCTATTTGGAGTTGACTCTGACCCTTTGCTAGTAATCTTTGATGTAGAGGCACAGCCTAAAGTGCATTATTGACAAGCCAAGCAAGGTAGCACAAGGTGTGGTGATGCATGCCTTTAATCCTGGTACCTGGGAGGCAGAGGCAGGCAGGTCTCTGTGAAATTGAGGTCAGACAAGTCTCTTGTAGTGAGTTCCAGGCCAGCCTGTGGCTACAGGGAGACCCTGTCTCAGCAAGACCAAAAAAAAAAAAAAAGTGTTAGTGACTCACCAGCACCCATGTCCTCTGCCCCACAGGAGTTGAGGGAACATGGGGAGAAGAAGAAACGGAAGCGAGAGGACGCCGGGGATAACGATGACACAGAGGGAGCCATCGGTGTCAGGAACAAGGTGGCTGGAGGGAAAATGAAGAAACGGAAAGGCCGTTAGCCCTTTAGCGAGACAGTTCCGCTGCCTCGCTGTACAGAGGTGCACAGTGAAACCCTCCAACGGAGTTCCCGAGACCGGGTTTATCTGTTGAGAGCCTGCTCCTCCGGCCCAGTGCTCGTTCTCGTCTCTGCGGTAGGAGCGTCTCTGCTGCGGGACAACCTTCCCAAGCTGCGGCCAGGACAGCTGCTCTGGAGCTTGCCTTCCTCACCCTCCGCAGGCGTGGACCTGGGCATCCATTCCTCTCCTTTCTCACCTGCAGTCAAGGGCTCGGTTGATGAAACAGACTTAATTGTGAAGAAGCCTCTACAGAGCAGGATCGAAGTCATCTGGCTCCTGCTGCTTTAAGCCTAAGGTGAAATAATAAATTTCAGTGTCACTTTGAAACAGCTCATACTCTTTGGAGACTTTAGTGTCAAAGGGCTTTGTGGCTCGTTCTTTCTGCTAGGTGCCTGTCATTGTGGTGGTCTGGCACATTCACTGGTGGTCCTTCATTATTTGTGGCAGCAAAAAAGAGGAGGACGGCTTAGAAAGGGAAGACCTACGTAAAAGGAGCTGGTGCTTTGCTTGGGTCTGGAGCAAAGGCCATCGGTAAAGATGCAAAGGGCTTTTAGATTCCTGAGTAGATTCATTTCTCTGGTTTCTTTTACATTCCTGAGTAGATTCATTTCTCTGGTTTCTTGGGCTTAACTGTTAGAAAACTGGTTTCTGGGCTGGAGAGATGCCTCAGTAGTTAAGAGCAGTGGCTGCTCTTGCAGAGGACCTGAGTTCAATTCCCAGCACCCACATGGCGGCTAACAACTGTCCATAACTCCAGTTCCAAGGAATCCGATCCCTTCCTCTGACCTCCACAGGCATTGCATGACACGAGTGAGTGCACTTACACACATGCAGGCAATGCACTCCTACACATAAAATAATAAATAAAATGTTAAAAATGATTTTTATAATTTTATTAAAAATTTTTTGGTTGGGGTGGAGAGATGGCCTAGCGGTTAAGAGCACCGACTGCTCTTGCAGAGGACCCGGGTTTGATTCCCAGCACCCACATGGCAGCTGAGAACCGTCTGTAACTCCAGGAGAACTCCAGTTCCAGGGGAATCTGACGCCATCTTCTGACCTCCGCGGCATTGCACGACACGGGTGCACAGACCTGCATGCAGACAGTACATTCATACACATAAAATAAATAAATTAAAAAAGACAAAAATTTTTTGGAGTGATTTATGTGTACGAGTGTTATGCCTGCACGTGTGTAAGTGCACCTGTGTCCTGCAGTGCCTGAGGCAGTCAGAAGAGGGTGTCAGATCTTCTGGAACTGGAGAACAGGCCGAGACTGTTGTCAGCCACCACGTGGGTGCGGAGAACCCAGGTCTCTGTGAGAACAGCCAGTGTTTATTTTTTAAACAATTTTTTTTTTAGTGATTAGCTTCTTTTTTATTTTTATTTATTTACTTTTGTATGTGTATGAATGTACTGTCTGCATGTAGGTTTGTGCACCTATGTCATGCAATGCTGAGGAAGTCAGAAGAGGGTGTCAGATTCCCCTGGAACTGGAGTTAAAGATGGTTCTCAGCTGCCATGTGGGTGCTGGGGATCGAACCCAGGTCCTCTGCAAGAGCAGTTGGTGCTCTTAACTGGTAGGCCATCTCTCCAGCCCCTAGCCAGTGTTTTTAAACACTGAGTCATCTCTCCAGCACAGAAACTGGTTTCTTTTTTTTTTTGGTCTTTTTGAGACAGGGTCTCCCTGTAGCCCCACCTGTCCTGGAACTCACTATGTAGACCAGGCTAGCCTCGAACTCACAGAGATCTGCCTGCCTCTGCCTCCCAAGTGCTGGGCTTAAAGGTGTGCTCCACCATGCCCAGCGGAAACTGGTTTCTTATGTTACTCCTGTCCTGAATAATTGGAGTCACTTAGGCCTAATTTTACCACTTGCTTGTAGCTTATAGTTTTTTTTTTTTAAGCACCTAAACAATTTTTTAATATTTTCATTGATTCTTTGAGAATTTCATACATGGATCCAATGAGTTTTTTTTAAGCATCTTTATTTTTTTTTTTATATATTTTGTACAAGATTATCAAATCTAGACCCGTATCCCCCACCCTATCCCCCCACCCCACCAGAGCTCATGCATTCTGTCAAACATGCTTTTCATCTCTTTCTCAGTCCTTCTCAATATTCTCCATTTGGAAGTTGACTGTTTTGAGCAGAAGTTCACTGTTTCAGTAAGTTCTTTGATGCAGTCCTTTCTGTTGTTGTTGTTTCCAATATGCATCACCCCCAACTGCTTGGACAAAAGCTCAAGAGGCCCTGCACAAGAAATACTTACAACTAGGTAATTGGCACTAGCATCCACAGATGAGGGATACCATTCGTCATTTGTTTTTCTGGGATGGTGTTACTTCACTCAGCATGATGTCCTCTAGCTCCAGCCATTTTCCTGCAAAGCTCATGATGTCATCTTTCTTTACTGCTGCATAGAACTCCATTGTGTAGATGTACCACATTTTCTCTATCCACTCATCAGTTGAGGGGCATTTGGGTTGGTTCCAGCTCCTTGCTATTGTGAAGAGAGCTGAAATAAACATGGCCGTGCATGTATCTCTATGGTGGGCCAATGTGTTTTTAATGTATTCACCATTCACCTCTTTTGTCCCATCTTTTTTGTGATTGAGTTCAAACGTTGGGCCGGGTCACTTCCGGAGGAGGAAGCCAACCCGGGCCCTGGGGGTGTTAGGGTGACTGCTTGCTCGAGTCAGAAGCAGCCTTTGAGTTGCTGGGGTCTTGAACAGTCTTGAGTTCTGGGGGTTTTTATACTTGGAAAGTGCCTAATATTTCTTGTTGACTATAATAACAGTTTTATTTTATAAGTATAGCCTGGACGTGGTGGCACACGCCTTTAACCCCAGCACTTGGGAGGCAGAGGCTGGTGGAGGATCTCTGTGAGTTCAAGGCCAGCCTGGTCCACAACAGTTACAGGCCAGCTGGGGCTACAGGGAGACCCTGTCTCAAAAAAATACCAAAAAAAAAAAAGAAGCTTTTATAAGTATATCCAGCACTTGGGAGGCAGAGCCAGGCCGATCTCTGTGAGTTCAAGGCCAGCCTGATCTACAGAGTGAGTTCCAGGCCAGTTGCAGCCACAGGGAGATCCTGTCTCAAAAATACAAAAATACAAAAAAAAAAAATATATCCAGAATGACAGATCTGGGGTAGAAAAATGGCAAATAATTCACTGTGATGGATAGAGATGAAAAATGATATTTGGAAGAAGAGACATTTTCCATGTACTGCTTAAAGGAAACCAAATGTCCCAAAGACTGTTGTTCCTCAGAAAAAAATACAAGAAAGGTGCATTGCCTGTAATCCACCTGGATGGTTCACTGTTGGTTGCAGTGAGGTGGTGTGTGTGTGTGTGTGTGTGTGTGTGTGTGTGTGTGTGTGTGTGTATGCACATAGAACCCAGAAAAGTTCATGAGATATCCTGCACTATCACTCTGCCTTCCTCCCTTGAGGCAGGGCCTCACTGCAAGCCCCAGCCATTGTCCTGTCTGTCCCCACAGGGCTGGAGTTAGGACACATATGACCACACCTAACTTTTTTTTTTTTTTTAAATCTTTTTGAGACAGGGTCTCCCTGTGGCCCCAGCTGTCCTGGAACTCACTCTGTAGACCAGGCTGGCCTTGAACTCACACAGAGATCAGCCTGCCTCTGCCTCTCAAGTGCTAGGATTAAAGGTGTGCGCCACCACGCCCGGCCACACCTAACTTTTCACTTGCGTGCTGGGGATCTGAGCTCAGCTTCTATGCTTGAGCAGCAAGCACTCTTGCCCACGGAGCCATCCTAGTCTGGCTGAGCATGCCCTAAGGGTGCTCCTCTCTCTACCTCAGCACTGGGGTTGCAACGCTTGCCTGCCGTAGCTGGTGTGTGATTTCTGGGGGTCAAACTCAGGTTCTCATATTTTTTTTTTATTTTATTTCTGTATGTATATGAATGTACTGTCTGCATGCAAGTCTGTGCACCCGTGTCGTGCAATGCTGCAGAGGTCAGAAGAGGGCGTCAGATTCCCCTGGTACTGGAGTTCTCCTGGAATTGGAGTTTCAGACGGTTCTCGGCTGCCATGTGGGTGCTGGGGATCGAACCTGGGTCCTCTGTAAGAGCGGTTGGCGCTCTTAACCGCTAGGCCATCTCTCCAGCCTGGTTCTCATATTTGTAATGGCAAGCTCCTTACTGAGCAAGCCATCCCGTGCCTGTAGCGAAGATGTTTGTAGTCACCAAAAAATGCTACATGGCCATTGCTTAAATTGCTCTGAATTTAATTCCCTGCCCACCCCACCTGTGTTTAAAAATCAACTTTAGGGGCTGGAGAGATGGCCTAGCGGTTAAGAGCGCCGACCGCTCTTACAGAGGACTCAGGTTCGATCCCCAGCACCCACATGGTGGCCGAGAACAGTCTGAAACTCCAATTCCAGGAGAACTCCAGTTCCAGGGGAATCCGACACCCTCTTCTGACCTCCGCGGCATTGCACGACATGGGTGCACAGACCTGCATGCAGACAGTACATTCATACACATACTGAAATAAATAAAAATTAAAAAAAAAGTTAAAAAAAAATGAACTTTAGCCAGGGTCTCCTGTATCCCAAGCCCGCCTCCAGCTTACTGTGTAGTTGAGGACAGCCTTGAACTCATGATCCTTTTGCCACCTCCTCCTCCTCCTGAGCACTGGGGCAGGGGGAGGGCATATTTAAAATTAATTGTTAGGAGTCAGGCCTGCCTGCTGGAGGTAATTCTGACTACATTTCTCCATTTTCCTGATGAGATTCTCCAGGCTGGCTTTGAGAGCAGCTTTATCTTATATCAACAGACGGTTGACGGTTGGGGTTTTTAACTTAGTGAAGGACTTCGGAAACAAAATTGAATTGGGACATAACACTCGCGGGGGGGGTTGTGAAGAGTTTGAAGTTAATCCTGGGGGTTGCCAACTTTCTTACTAGTGATCTCTAACCTGTGCTCCATGGTCCTATGGAATATGCATATTTCTGGAGAGACTGGAAAAGTTAAAACCTCCTGCTGTACGGTAGAGAGTGATTGAGGAAGACGTCAGGTGTTGGTCCTTGGCCTCTGGCCTCTATCCGACCACATAAGCACACACCCGTGCACACACAAGAACATTTACACACCATATGTAGGTACACATAACCCATTGCCCTAGGGCTGGAGATGTAGCTCAGTGGTAGAGCATTGTCTGAGCATGTATGAGCTCACTCCCAGCACCTGGAAAAAAAAAAACAACAAAAAAACAAAAAAAACAAGCAACAGAACATTGCTCTAAAGCTTCACTAGTTAGTGTCTCTAGAGACATAATTCTGCTTTACTTGGACTGGACAGGGAAGATAAAACATTAATGAAAGGCTGGGTGTGGTGGTGCACGCCTTTAATCCCAGCACTCAGAGGCAGGTGGATCTCTGAGTTCAAGGCCAGCCTGGTCTACACGGTGAGTTCCAGGACAGCTGGGACTACAGGGAGACCCAAAAAGAGCCCCCCCCCAATCTAATGAAATTCAGGCTTGTTAAATGATTTAGAACATAAACTAGAACCCCAGACAGCTAGGAAAAACAAAATGGCAGTGTGAAGGGTGAGAAGTTCAGAAATAATGAGATCCATTGTAAAAGTGAGGCTGAGCGCCGGGCCTGGTGGTGCACGCCTTTAACCCTAGCACTTGGGAGGCAGAGGCAGGCATGGATCTTTGTGAGTTCAAGGCCAGACTGGTTTACAGACTTAGTTCTAGGACAACTGGGGTACAGGGAGACCCTGTCTCGAAAAGACCCCCCCCAAAAAAAAAGTGAGGCTGGGGGTAACACCACTATCAGACCCTACCTATGTTCTCCTTTCCTCTGAGGCAGGGTTGGAGGGGCTTGCTGCTGACACCCTGCCTGGGGTAGGCGTTAACATTTCTAGGGTTACTAAAACAACCACCAACCAGGTGGCTTAAAATAACAGAAGCCTTCGTCACTACCACTGAGACAACAGTGAAAAAAAAAAATAGCAGAAACCAGGGACTGGTTGGAGATGTAGCTCAGTTGGTACAATGCTTGCCTGCTGTGCGTGAAGGGCTGGGTTTAATCCCTAGGACCAAGTAACCAAGCACGGTGGTGTACACCTGTAATCCCAGCACTGGGAGCAAGAGGCAGGAGGATTGGTTCAAGGTCATCCTTGGATGCATAGCAAGTTACGTCTCCAAAAAAAGAGTTGAAACTAATTTTCTCATAGGAAGTCAAACCCAAAGCCAAGGTGTTAGCAGGGCTGCACTGGAGAAGCTTCTAGTAGGTGGTAGACATCTTTGGGGTTCTCTCCTTCTAATTCCTGCCTCCACACCCCCAAGTAGCTCTGTGCCTTCTTTTGCTTGTTGTTTGAGATGGGTTCTTACTCCATTGCCCAAGCTGATCTTGAACTCACATACTCAAGCAACCGTCCTCTCTCAGCCTCTCAAGTATCTGTGACTCTGGTATGGGCGACCATTTGTGGCTCCATATAGCCTCCTTTTCCTTTTCTTTTTTTTCTTTTCTTTTTGTTTTGTTTGTAGACAGCGTCTCACAGGCTGGCTATGAACTTCCTAGGTAGCTGGGGATTTTTTTTTTTTTTTTTTTTTTTTTTT
>VZQC01004533.1:365026-396882 GCA_009823505.1 Rhizomys pruinosus
CCTGCGGCTTGCCTCTCTCATCTGGTGAGTTTGTCTTGCTGCTGTGATCAACCTTTCGGATCCCAGCGTGTACTGAGACTGGCAGATCTCCTGGAATCCATTCGGGCCTTCAGCACTAGACTGGGACTATTGAGACATCCAGCCTTGTGGACTGAGCAGTTCCCTGGATTCCCGGCCTCTCCAGTTCGGTGCTACTGTTGAGCTCCATCACGTGAGCAAATCAATAAATTGTATATAGTTATATATTCATCCTGTTGCTTCTGTTTCTTTAGAGAACCCTGACTAATACAGCGTACATACACATACACACACAGAGTAAATAAATGTAATTTAAAAATGAGGTAGAAGCCAGGCATGGTGGTGCATGCCTTTAATCCCAGCACTCAGGAGGCAGAGGCAGGCAGATCTCTGTGAGTTCTACAGAGCGAGCTCCAGGCCAGCTGGGACTAAAGGGAGACCCTGTCTCAAAAAAAAAAAAAAAATAAAGTAAAAAATAAAAAATAAAAGTGAGGTAGAGAGGAACTGAGGGAATCCCCTGATGTGCTGATTTATTACACATATGTGCACACACTTGTTACAGATACGAGCACACTTGTTACAGAGATGTGCACACACTTGTTACACATGTACACACACCTGTCACACATATGTGCACACACCTGTTACACATATGTGCACACACTTGCTATACACACATGCTCCATCTATACTCCCACAACAAAAAAAAAGGAAGAGAAGAAAAAGAAAAAAAAAGATGGTGCTATTCTATCTCACAGACTTGAACTCAGCTCTTTTCCTCGGTAATTCATCGAAGAGGAATCCCTGGTATTTCCAGCTCAATGCCTGGGTCCCAGAAACTCTCTAACCCGAGCTCTAAAGCCAAGCATCACCTCCGAAACAACAACACTGTTGTGTGCTTTGTGTGGGTGAAGAGAGTGCAGACTATTAATAAGAGTGCAGACTGCTAATAAGCAGGCTTCCTATTTTCCATATTTTTCCTTGGACAGTTGTTGGGGTTGTTTGTTTTCAAGCAAGCGATGCTGAACAGAGCTGTGGAGAGCCTGCTGTGTGCCCCATATTCTGTTTTTGTGTCTAACATTTCCCTCACTGGAGGTAATGATTCATTTCTTTCTTCCTTTTTTTTTTTTTTTTAATCCAAAATGTGTTTATTGAGATGGTTTCTCACTCATCTTGACTCAATGCTGCCTCCTCCTTAAGGAGTGTCCTTCTGTGAGCCATGCTTTTCCACCCGTGGGCTGACAGGACAGTGGAGCAGCCAACACACAAGACTACTGTTTGTGCATGGTTAAAGACCGTGGTGATTTTATAACATCCTGGCATCCTCGGTACTTCACATCCATGAAATAGGAATTGGGGCTCTGGACCAGGCACTGCTTCTTGTGTTTCCTCTTCTCTTCCAGAGACGGATGAAGGAGGTTCTTTGTGAGAGGCATGTTCTTGTAGGGAGGTCATCGCCACCAGAAAGGCTTTAAGAGTTATTTTTACTTTTATGGGGGTTAGAGAGATGGCTCAGTGGTTAAGAGCGCTGACTGCCAGGCTGGGCGTGGTGGCACATGCCTTTAGGTCCTAGCACTTGGGAGGCAGAGGCAGGTGGATATTTGTGCGTTCAAGGCCAGCCTGGTCTACAGAGCTAGTTTCAGGAGAGCTGGAGCTACAGGAAGACTCTGTCTTGAAAAGACCCCAAAAAAAAAAAAAAAAAAAAAAAAGAGCGCTGACTGCTCTTGCAGAGGACCCAGGTCGATTCCCAGCACCCACATGGCGGCTAAGAACAAATCTTTAACTCTATTCAGGGAACCGACACCACCTCTTCTGACCTCCGCAGCATTGCACGACACAGGTGCACCACCTACATGCAGACAGTACATTCATACACATAAAAATAAAAAAAAAATTATTTTTAAAATGTGTGTGTGTGTGTGTGTGTGTCCTGAGGAGGCTAGAAGAGGGTGTTGGATCCCCAGGAGCTGGAGTTATATAAGTGGTTGTGAGCTGCTCCATATGGGTGCTGGGGACCAAACTCTGATCCCCTGGAAGAGCGGGAAGCTCTCTTTTTAAAATATTTTTATTTATGGGATTGGAGAGAGGACTGCTCTTGCAGAGGACCTGGGTTCGGTTCCTAGCACCCACATTGAAGCTAACAACCATCCATAACTCCAGTTCCAGGAAATCTGATGCCCTCTTTTGACCTCCTTGCATGTATGTGGTACACTTACATGCATGTAGGCAAAACACTTGTACACATAAAAAAGCAAAAATTTAAAACTAAAACCAAACAAACAAAAAATGCAGCTTGGTCATCCCTTGTTCTGTGACACCTGAGATTCCCTACATTTGTCCCCAAGAATTTTGTAGACTGGCTAGGTGCGGGTGGCACACACCTTTAGTCCCAGTACACTGGAGGGAGGGGCAGGTGGATCTGTATGAGGTTGAGGCCAGCCTGTTCTACAGAGTGAGTGCCAGTCCAGCAGGGGTGTCAGGGGGATGCTGTCTCAAAAAGACCAAAGGGAAGAGGAGGAGGAGGAGGAGGAGGAGGAGGAGGAGGAGGAGGAGGAGGAGGAGGAGGTTAAGCTGCAACTTGTTTCTACTTCACTGGTTTTGGTGGTGGGTTTCAAGGTGCTGGGGTGGATCTTTCCTATAATCCTAGTACTCAGGAGCCTGAGGTAGGAGGATTGTGAGTTCGTAGCCCAGGCTGGCCTACATGACAGATCCTGTCTCCAAAAAGAAAGACAATGGGCTGGCAGGGTGGCTTAGTGGGTAAAGGTAGTTGCTGCCAAGCCCGACAATCTGATTTTGATCACTGGGCCTCACATGGTGGAAGGAGAGAGAACTGACTCCTGCAAGTTGTCCTCTGACCATGGTCACACACACACACACACACACACACACACACAGAGAGAGAGAATTAAATAAATATAAATAAATGTAATAAAAATTTAAAAAGAGAGGAGGAGGAGGAGGTAGAGGAAAAGGAGGAGGTGGAGGAAGAGGAGGAGAAGGAGGAGAAGGAGGAGAAGGCAGCAACAGATTTGACATTTGCTCCCTACTGTAATATTCATGAGAGACCTCATATAAAATCTGAATTTTATCATTGAGAAGATGTCGGTGGGTCTGGAAAGATGGCTCAGCAGTTACAAGCACTGTCTACTCTTGCAGAGGACCCAGGTTTGGTTCCCAGCACCCACATAGGTAACAACTAAACTTATAACTCCAGTTCCGGGCCTCTGACACCCATTGTTGTTACCATGGACATTTCATGACCCAGGTGCACTTACATATATTCAGGCAAAACACTCATACATAAAAACTAAAAATAAATAAAAATTAAAAAAGATGTTGGCTAATTGATCAACGTGCCTGTGCATACAAGCTTCTCCAACTGGACCATGGGAACCTTGGGTTGTTCAAAATTTGGACATAGATACTTGCAAAATGTACCAATTACCTAATTGTATGGCAAACTGAGTAACATCAATGTTATCTGAAAACAACTGTGTTATTATATTGTAGAATCCCTTAAAAATAAACAAATTAAAAAAAAATAAAAACATAAAAAAGATGTTGGCGATCAGCCAGAATCTGCTCATCTTCCTTAGAGGACCCTTAAAGGAAATATGTATATGTTTATTTATTTGTGTATGTTTTATGATATGTCTCTAGGCTCATTGCTATTTAAAGAGAGACAGTAAAACCAATTACTCCTAATCCAAAGTGTTCTAGTGGAATGTTATGTGTAATACCTACCTAAGGGAATTAAAAAGCCCTCTTTTCAAGACAAATATCTTGTAACCTGAAGTCCTTTTTGCGAAGAGTGGTGGGAGATGTTGGGGATGATAGGTGTCTTGCATTTCTTACTGTGTGCCTGTGCTTTCCTTACTCTTGTGGAGGATTATGGGAAATCACACTTTGCTCCTTCCCTCTGGGGTGTCCTTCATTTGGCAGCTTAGGTTGAGGTATAATCACTGAAGGCCGAAGTGGATGGCAAAAGATCTCATTGGGACAAGTCTGGCTGGTAGGGTTACATGGAAAGAAGGGAAGGTAAGTACCCCTGGCCCGGGTCCCCCCATCCTCCAGAGGAAAGGGAAGCAATAAGATTTATAGCAGCACATAAATCCAGGATTTATGGTACCTGCAGCTGTCATTTCCTGTCCCTTGCCTGCTCTCTCCACACCCCTTATGACACTCCCTGGTGAGTGGCCTGTGGCCAGGGCTCATTTCTCTTCCCTACTGCATAGAGGACTTATTTCCAAGGGGGTACACATGCATTGGAGACCAATGGATTACAAGATAATCTACTGGGCTACTGAAAGAAGTTTTTAGAACTTTCATTTGTGTTTAGTTTTTACTCATTTCTAATGCATATTGGGTTTTTAAAATATATACAGATTTCTATACTTAACAACATATAACAATTATGTAGAAATGGGATAATGCAAAAAAATGTGATGTTGAGGCTGAGGATGTAGCTCAGTGATGCAGTACATATTTAATAGGATGAGGTTCTGAGTCCAATCCTTCTTAGCACTGAAAAAAGAAAGTTATATTGATTAGGAGTGGAGTTTAGTAGCAAGGACGGCTGAGATGATAGCCCTAGGGAATTATCTGGACCAAGTCTGTCTATCTATGTGTGTATGTATGTATGTATGTATGTATGTATCTATGTATCTATCTATCTATCTATCTATCTATCTATCTATCTATCTATCTATCTATCTATCTATCTATCTATCTAGGGTCTTATAGCCCAGGCTGTCCTTGAGCTCCCTATGTTAGCCAAGGCTGACCTTGAATTCTTTTATTTATTTATTGGTTTTTTTTTTTTTTTTTTTTTTTTTTTTTTTTTTGTGTATGAGTTTTTTGCCTTCATGTATATATGTGTACCAAGTTAGTCCTTTTTTTTTTTTTTTTTTGGTCTTTTTAGACAGTGTCTTCCCCTGTAGCTCTGGCTGTCCTGGAACTCATTCTGTAGACCAGGCTGGCCTCAAACTCACAGAGATCCGCGTGTCTCTGCCTCCCAAGTGCTAGGATTAAAGGCATGCGCCACCACGCCCGGCATTTATTTATTTCCGTATGTGTATGAATGTACTGTCTACATGCAAGTCTGTGCACCCGTGTCGTGCAATGCCGCGGAGGTCAGAAGAGGGTGTCGGATTCCCCTGGAACTGGAGTTCTCCTGGAATTGGAGTTTCAGACGGTTCTTGGCCGCCATGTGGGTGCTGGGGATCAAACCCGAGTCCTCTGTAAGAGCGGTCGGCGCTCTTAACCGCTAGGCCATCTCTCCAGCCCGACAGTAGTCCTTTTAAAGCATCATTATGTGTTTCATTCTGAGACTAGTTTTAATCTTCACACAAAATTCATGCATCCTTATTATTTTTTTATGAGTATGTGTGGATTCCCTGCATGTATGTAAGTGGACCCATGTCGTGCAATGCCTGCAGAGGACAGAAGAGGGTGTCGGGTCCCCTGGAAACGGAGTTACAGACAGGTGTTATCACCATGTGGGTGCTGGGAATCAAACCCATGTCTTTTGCAGGAACAGCCAGTGTCTTTAACCACCGAGCAATCAATCTCTCCAGCCCCAACATCTATGTGTTTTCACAATTACAGATTGAGAACTACTGGTGAGGTGGTTCAATGGGCAAAAGTGCTTGCTGAGCAAACTTGACGACCTGAGTTCCACCTGCAGATACCACAGTGGAAGGAAAGCACCATCTCCCTAGAGTTGTCCTCTGACTTCCACATGTGCTGTGGTATGCATGCACCTGCATTCACACACACACACACACACACACACACACACACACACACTCCCACATGCACATGGACACAAATAATAAAACAATTAAATTTAAAAATAAAATTGGGGCTGGAGAGATGGCTCAATGGGTAAGAGCTCTGACTACCCTTTCAGAGGACCTGGGTTCGATTCCCAGCACCCACATGGCAGCTAAGAACTGTCTTTAAGCCAGGCATGGTGGTGCACACCTTTAATCCTAGCACTCAGGAGGCAGAGGCTGGCAGATCTCTGTGAGTTCAAGGCCAGCCTGGTCTAAAGAGTGAGTTCCAGGACAGCTGGGGCTACAGGGAAACCCTATGAAACAATAAATAAAATTAAAATTAAAATTAAAAATTAAAAAATTAAATTAAATTTAAAAAATAATAAAATAAAATTTAAAAAATTAAATTAAATTTAAAAAATAAAATTAAATTTAAAAAATAAAATTAAATTTTAAAAATAAAATAAAATTAAAAAAATTAAATTAAATTAAAAAAATAAATAAAATAAAATATAAAATTAAATTAAATTCTAGATTGATCGCTGAACATAGTGGCACCTGCTTGTAATTGTAGCACTTGGAGAATGAGGCAGCAGGACTTAAGTTTGAGGCCAACCTCATTGTATTAGTTTCTCTTCAATTGCTGTGACAAAACACTCTGACCAATTCCAACTTGGAGAGGAAAGGGTTTATTTGGCTCACATCTCCTGGGTCACAGCCTATCACTGAGGGGGCCCAAGGTAGGAACTCAGGGCTGGAACCTGGAGGCAGGAGCTGAAGCACAGGCCATGGAGGAATGCTGTTCACTGGCTTGCTCCCCTGGCCCATGCCAGCCTGCTTTCTTATACTGTATATAACAACCTGCCTGGGGTGGCACCACCCACAGTGGGCTGGGCCCTCCCACATTGCTCAACAATCAAGACAATACTCCACAGATGTGGCCACAGGCCAGTCCAATGGAGCCAATTCCCCAATTGAGGCTCCCTCAACCCAGGTGTGTCAAGTCAACACTAAAGCTATCCAGCACACTTATCTACATAACAAGTTATAGACCATCTTAGGCTATATAACAAGACACTGTGTAAAGTAAAGAAAATGGAAAAATAGTTGATACAAAGATATATAGACGGATTAGATAGATAAATGATGATGATAGATAGATAGATAGATAGATAGATAGATAGATGATAGACAGGATAAGTGTCTTGGTCATTTTTCTGTTATCAGGATTATGCTGGCTTCATAAACTGAATTGAAGTATTTCCGCAGTTGGACACAGTGGCTCATGCCTGTAATCCCAGCCCTTGTGGCTGAGACAGGACGACAGAGTGAGATTCAGACTCAGCAGAACCAAGCAAACCCAAATAAACCTTCAAAAACAGTTTTCTCCTTTTCTGAAAGAGCTGATGTAAGATTGATGCAATTTATCCCGTAATTAGTGAAGCCATTTGGGTTTTAAATAGTAAGTAATTTCTTTAATAGATGTGGATGACACAGCATTCCCATTTCCTCATGTCAATTTGGGTATTAGATTATGTTTTTCAAGTAATTTATTTTATTTAATTTGTAACATTTACTGGTATAAGATTTATGTTATCCTTTTAAAATTTATTCTTTTGACACTTTCTTTTTCTTTTTCTTTCTTTCTTTATTTTATTTATTTATTTATTTTTTTGAGACAGGGTCTCCCTTTAGTCCCAGCTGGCCTGGAGCTCACTCTGTAGACCAGGCTGGCCTTGAACTTCTAGAGATCCGCCTGCCTCTGCCTCCCCAATGCTGGGATTAAAGGTATGGGCCACCACACCTGGCCTAAGATGGTTCTTAGCTGCCATGTGAGTGCTGGGATTTGAACCTGGGTCCTCTGCAAGAGCAGTCAACGCTCTTAATGGCTGAGCCATCTTTCCAGCCCCTCTTTGACACATTCATACATGTATATATAATCATATTATTCTTAAAAATTTAACGTGTGTGTGTGTGTGTGTGTGTGTGTGCACGCATACATGTGGAGATCGGAGTTTTGGGAGTTGATTTTCTCCTTTCACACGTGAGTCTTGGGATTGAACTCAGGTTGCTGTTGGGTAGCAAGTAATTTCACCTGCTAAGGCATCTCCCTTGACCTATTTTTCATTATCTTAAAGCAATGTTCTTGAGTACTTTGCAGAAAATATAATTTCCTAGAGGACTGGGTAAGAACGAGTGCAAACTCTTTTACCTGCTGAGCCATGTCACTGACCTGCTTTTTTTGTTGTGGTGGTTTGGGGACCTTTTTATTGTCTAACATCTATTCTTTTTTTTTTTATTTTATTTATTTTCATATGTGTATGAATGTTACTGTCTGCATGCAGGTTTGTGCACCCGTGTCGTGCAATGCCGCGGAGGTCAGAAGAGGGCGTCGAATTCTCCTGGAACTGGAGTTAAAGATGGTTTTCAACCGCCATGTGGGTGCTGGGGATCGAACTCCGGCCCTCTTCAAGAGCAGTCGGCGCTCTTAACCGCTAGGCCATCTCTCCAGCCCCTAACTAACATTATTCTATTTCAGAATATTCCATTAACAATTGAAAAGAGTGTGTGCTCGGGCTGGAGAGATAGCCTAGCGGTTAAGAGCGCCGCTCTTACAGAGGACCCGGGTTCGATCCCCAGCACCCACATGGCGGTTGAGAACCGTCTGGAACTCCAATTCCAGGAGAACTCCAGTTCCAGGGGATTCGGAATCCGAGACTCTCTTCTGAACTCCGCGGCGTTGCACGACACGGGTGCACAGACTTGCATGCAGACAGTACATTCATACACATACAGAAATAAATAAAATTAATAAAAAAATTAAAAAAAATTAAAAAAAATAAATAAAAAAAATAAAAACAAAAAAAAAAGAAAAAAAAAAAAAAAGAGTGTGGTGGGCGTCTTAACTGCTGAGGCCATATCTCCAGCCCCATCCCCTTTTTTGAAAGTTTAGTGTCTACCCAGTACTTGAGCAGAGCACAGCTGCTCACACGCCCTGGTGAAGGAGCGAGTGGTCCTCACACGCCCTGACGAAGGAGCGAGTGGTCCTCACACGCCCTGACGAAGGAGCGAGTGGTCCTCACACGCCCTGACGAAGGAGCGAGTGGTCCTCACACGCCCTGATGAAGGAGCGAGTGGTCCTCACACGCCCTGATGTCCTCACACGCCCTGGGCGAAGGATCTGGTGATCCCACACCCCTACAAGGAGACTGAAGTGGTCCTCTTCAGGTCTTCTTCGCATCCCTTGAGCATGCAACTTTGGAAGGGAAGAACATAGTGCTTGGAGGAAGGAGACACTCGCCTGCCAGACCACCCAAGCCAACGCTGCTGACCAATGGGGTGACAGATGTCACAGCCAGAGCCCACGTGTTAACACACACAACCCACCACACACACACACGCACACAACAACAGTACATTCTTTCTCTGTACTTTGCCTTCCAGCTGGTTGTATCTTCTGTATTTCTAGTGTGCTTCTTGTCAGGTACCGAGACTTGAGCATTTTCTCTTCAGTGTGTAATCTCTAGTAGTGACTACAGAATTCAAGGGCAGATCGTCCCCCTTCAACCCAAGCCATAATACCTTCTCCTTTACTATCTGGAAGCTTCCTAGAGACGTTTCTGGCAAAGACACTGTAATTAGCAGTGATTATTTTCTATTGAGACTATTAGAATTCATCGCATTATACCTTACAGCCTTGTTCATCTCACTTACCTGAAGGAAGAACATTCCGTTGTGCGTGTGGTGTGTGTGTGTGTTGTGTGTTGTGTTGCGCGCGCCGCGCGCGTGATGCGCCCGTGCTCTTGAGGAAGCCAGAAGAGGACTCTGATCCTTAAGAGCTGGTGTGGAGGTGGTTGTAAGCTGCCTAGCATGCATGCCGAGGACGGAATTTAAGGCCTTTTTAAGCACCCTTAACTGCTGAGATCCCCTCTCTCGCCCCAAGTTAAAGAATTTTATTACTGTTTGTGTTATTAAATGTATTTATTTACTTTTACCATAGTAAGCATCTGGAGTTGAGGACAACTTGTGGCATGGGTCTCCTCCCACCTTATGGATCCTGCAGACTGAAGTCAGGGTGGCCGACTTGGTATAATTGAGCCTTTACCTACTGAGCATCTTGCCAGCCCTACCAGATTTGTTTCTTATAAATTTAATTTATTACAATTTGTGTGTATGAGACAACAACTCATATATATATGTCCTGCTCCCGGGGTGTGACCCCCTTGGGACTGGCCGTCCTGCTCCCGGGCTGTGACCCCCTTGGGACTGGCCGTCCTGCTCCCGGGGTGTGACCCCCTTGGGACTGGCCGTCCTGCTCCCGGGGTGTGACCCCCTTGGGACTGGCCGTCCTGCTCCCGGGGTGTGACCCCCTTGGGACTGGCCGTCCTGCTCCCGGGGTGTGACCCCCTTGGGACTGGCCGTCCTGCTCCCGGGCTGTGACCCCCTTGGGACTGGCCGTCCTGCTCCCGGGGTGTGACCCCCTTGGGACTGGCCGTCCTGCTCCCGGGGTGTGACCCCCTTGGGACTGGCCGTCCTGCTCCCGGGGTGTGACCTCCTTGGGACTGGCCGTCCTGCCCCCGGGGTGTGACCCCCTTGGGACTGGCCGTCCTGCTCCCGGGGTGTGACCCCCTTGGGACTGGCCGTCCTGCTCCCGGGGTGTGACCCCCTTGGGACTGGCCGTCCTGCTCCCGGGGTGTGACCCCCTTGGGACTGGCCGTCCTGCTCCCGGTGTGTGACCCCCTTGGGACTGGCCGTGCTGCTCCCGGGGTGTGACCCCCTTGGGCCTGGCCGTCCTGCTCCCGGGTTGTGACCCCCTTGGGACTGGCCGCCCTGCTCCCGGGGTGTGACCCTCGCTCACCCCCTATGGGACTGGCCTCCGCTCCGGGGTAGTGACCCCGCTTGGGACGGCCGTCCGCTCCCGGGCTGTGACCCCCGTGGGACTGGCCGTCCTGCTCCCGGGCTGTGACCCCCTTGGGACTGGCCGTCCTGCTCCCGGGGTGTGACCCCCTTGGGACTGGCCGTCCTGCTCCCGGGCTGTGACCCCCTTGGGACTGGCCGTCCTGCTCCCGGGGTGTGACCCCCTTGGGGCTGGCCGTCCTGCTCCCGGGGTGTGACCCCCTTGGGACTGGCCGGCCTGCTCCCGGGCTGTGACCCCCTTGGGACTGGCCGTCCTGCTCCCGGGCTGTGACCCCCTTGGGACTGGCCGTGCTGCTCCCGGGGTGTGACCCCCTTGGGGCTGGCCGTCCTGCTCCCGGGTTGTGACCCCCTTGGGACTGGCCGTGCTGCTCCCGGGGTGTGACCCCCTTGGGGCTGGCCGTCCTGCTCCCGGGTTGTGACCCCCTTGGGACTGGCCGTGCTGCTCCCGGGGTGTGACCCCCTTGGGACTGGCCGTCCTGCTCCCGGGGTGTGACCCCCTTGGGACTGGCCGTCCTGCTCCCGGGGTGTGACCCCCTTGGGACTGGCCGTCCTGCTCCCGGGGTGTGACCCCCTTGGGACTGGCCGTCCTGCTCCCGGGCTGTGACCCCCTTGGGACTGGCCGTCCTGCTCCCGGGCTGTGACCCCCTTGGGACTGGCCGTCCTGCTCCCGGGGTGTGACCCCCTTGGGACTGGCCGTCCTGCTCCCGGGCTGTGACCCCCTTGGGACTGGCCGTCCTGCTCCCGGGGTGTGACCCCCTTGGGACTGGCCGTCCTGCTCCCGGGGTGTGACCTCCTTGGGACTGGCCGTCCTGCTCCCGGGCTGTGACCCCCTTGGGACTGGCTGTCCTGCTCCCGGGGTGTGACCTCCTTGGGACTGGCCGTCCTGCTCCCGGGGTGTGACCCCCTTGGGACTGGCCGTCCTGCTCCCGGGCTGTGACCCCCTTGGGACTGGCCGTCCTGCTCCCGGTGTGTGACCCCCTTGGGACTGGCCGTCCGGCTCCCGGGGTGTGACCCCCTTGGGGCTGGCCGTCCTGCTCCCGGGTTGTGACCCCCTTGGGACTGGCCGTGCTGCTCCCGGGGTGTGACCCCCTTGGGACTGGCCGTGCTGCTCCCGGGGTGTGACCCCCTTGGTACTGGCCGTCCTGCTCCCGGGGTGTGACCCCCTTGGGGCTGGCCGTCCTGCTCCCGGGCGGTGACCCCCTTGGGACTGGCCGTCCTGCTCCCGGGTTGTGACCCCCTTGGGACTGGCTGTCCTGCTCCCGGGCTGTGACCCCCTTGGGGCTGGCCGTCCTGCTCCCGGGTTGTGACCCCCTTGGGACTGGCCGTGCTGCTCCCGGGGTGTGACCCCCTTGGTACTGGCCGTCCTGCTCCCGGTGTGTGACCCCCTTGGGACTGGCCGCCCTGCTCCCGGGGTGTGACCCCCTTGAGACTGGCCGTCCTGCTCCCGGGGTGTGACCCCCTTGAGACTGGCCGTCCTGCTCCCGGGGGTGTACCCGCCTTGGGATTGGCCGTCTCTCCTGGTGTGACCCCTTGGACGGCCGTCCTGCTCCCGGGGTGTGACCGCCTTGCTTTCCCATGGAAGAGCTCTCGACACAAAATCCAACAACACCCATTCCTTTCCTCCAACTCAAATGGCTACTCGATGCGTGTCTTTGCTCCACTCCCCTTTCATCCTCCGATTTTGAAAAAAGTACTACGCATGGCCGGGTGTGGTGACGCACGCCTTTAATCCTAGCACTTGGGGGGCAGAGGCAGGCGATCTCTAAAAGTTAAGAGTCCAGCCTGTCCTACTGAGGGAGCTCCAGGACAGCCAGAAGCTACAGGGAGACCCGGTCTCTAAAAGACCAAAAAAAAAAAAAAAAAAAAAAAACTTACGCAGAATGAGTACGGTTTTGGATCAAAGTAGAAATCAAAGGAAGCACGGTCATGCAGGAACCACGTCTCCTAACTGCCAATGCTGAACAGAGCATGGTGTTAAACACTCACTAGTTCCAGGGTTCTGCAGGAATACAAAACCCCCAAACCGTGGGGAAGGTGCAGCCTAGAACCTGTCTGACCTCGTCCCTATGGTTCTGAGGAGGCTAATGTGGTGAATAACCAGCTCACCGTTCCACAGTATGGAAATGTAGATTCCCTCCTTCCTCCCTCCCTCCCTTCCTCTTTCTAACTTTCTCTCTCGCAGCTCTCCATCTCTCTCTCTCATGCCTCTCTCTCTCTCTACTCTCTTCTCTCTGTTTCATATGGTGTTACATGTAGCTCAGGCCTGGGCCTCAACTGGACTATGTAGCTGAGGATGACCTTGTACTCTTGATTGTCCTGCCTCTGCCCCCTAAATGCTGGGATTCCAGGTCTGTGCCACCATGCCCACTTTATGCAGTGCTGGGGATCCAACCTAGGGCTCCAGGCATGCTGGGCAAGCAGTCAACCAACTGAGCTGCACCTCAGCTTGAGACAGGATCTCACTCTGCTGAGCCATCTCTCCAGCCCCAGCCTGTTTTTTTTTTTTTTTAAAAAAGTTTTTTATTTTGGAGCTGGAGAGATGCTTCACAGTTAAGAGCACTGTCATGCTCTTGCAGAGGACCCGGGTCGAGTTCCAAGCACCCAACATGGTGAATAAAAACCATCTTAGGCTGGGTGTGAGTGGTGCATGCCTAATCCCAGCACTTGGGAGCAGAGGCAGGAGATCTCTGTGAGTTCAAGGCCGCTGTGTTCTACAGAGTGACTCCAGGCCAGTTTTGGGACTAAAGGAAAACCCGGCTCAAAAAAAAAAAAAAAAAAGTACAGCAGTTATCTGTAGCTAAGTCTGACTGGGAACTCTATACGTGCTTGATTGTCTGATCATCTTGCTCCCCCAAGTGTAGGGATTACAGGTATGCACCACTATGTCTATATGTGATTACATGTATGCATTGCTATGTCTATATGTGATTACAGGTGTGCACCACTATGTCTGTATGTGATTACAGGTGTGCACCGCTGTGTCTGTATGTGATTACAGGTATGCACCGCTGTGTCTGTATGTGATTACAGGTATGCACCGCTATGTCTGTATGTGATTACAGGTGTCTCAAGCTGAGGTGCAGGATCTCACTCTGCAGCCCAGGCTGGCCTTGAACTTGCAGTTATCCTCTTGCCTCAGCCCTCCCAATCCCTTCTGCCCTGGGATTACAGGTGTGCACCGCTATGTCTGTATGTGATTACAGGTGTGCACCACTATGTCTGTATGTGATTACAGGTATGCACTGCTATGTCTGTATGTGATTACAGGTGTGCACCGCTATGCCTGTATGTGGAGATGATTGTACCCAGGGCCATGCATATGCTAGGCTCTATCACCTGAGCTTCACCCCCAGTTCCAGGGTCTAACAGCCTCTTCTGGCCTCCTGGGCATCTGTGAGTCTGAATTTATACAGTGAGTGTATATACATAAAATGTGCATGTTCACTAAGTGTATATACTTACATATATTTAAATCACATTTCAAAACAATACTGTCTTTGTTTTATTTATTATTATTATCTTAGATAGAGTCTTACTCTATCTGGCTGGCCTAAACCTTACCTTCTATGCCACATTGGCTTGAAACTCACAGAGATCCACCCGTCTCTGCTTCCTGAGTGCTAGGATTGAAGGCAGGCACCACCATGCTCAGCTTCCTTTTTGAATTTTTATTGATTTTTTAATTTATGTATATGTGTCTGTGCCTGCTTGTCTCACTGCTGTGAGCTGCAGTGTGGGTGCTGAAAACTAAACCCAAGTCTTCTGCAAAAACAGCAAGTGCTCTTAACCAGTGAGCCATCTCTTCATCCCCCAATAACATCACTTTAATTTCTTTATTTTTGTTTGGCAATGATAGGATGCTTTATATAATTTGTTTTTTTTCCCTTTTTTTAAAATGTTCATTTTTTATTGATGCTTTGTGTATTTCATACATCATTTTCCAATTCAGTTCAGGCATATATCCCTTTCCCTTCCCCCCACCCCACCCCAGCCCATCCTAGATCATGCATTCTACCGTAACTTTCCTGCATCTTTCTGTTTTTTTTTTTTATTTTTTTTAACAATAAGTGATAATTTGTGAGTACAAGCATCCTTCTTGTAAAACCAATTTGCAAGCAGTTGTGCCCAAACCCACACAGCTCATGGGTCCCACCATCCAGCAGGGGGGGGGGGGTTGTATGTTCAATCAAGTTGATCAAATGAGTGTCCAGTCTATATTGTTGTAGTTTCACCGTTCACCCCAATCGCAGCCCTTACATTCTACCACACCCCCTCTTCCGCAAATTGTTCCCTAGACTTAGAAAAGGGGCACAGGTGGATGAGAAGCAAAACAGTCTACTTTCTCTGGAGCTGTTGTCTTGGTCTCTGGTCAATCATGGCTGTTTCCTTTCATGGACTGACAGTTTGTCCAGGCATGACCTTTCGATCCTACTAATGAAGCACAAGCAATTAGATATATAGGCATTTAAACAGTACTAATTGTGATAGGTTACTTTGGTATAGACACATATGTTTGGATGGTATGTTATTCCATGAATTACATTTTTTTCCTGTTAAATATGACAGGGTCTTACTGTGGCTTATAACATCTCCTAACCATTAGAGGATGTAAGCTTGTGGCATCAGCTGTGGGTTATTCCTCCAAGGAGAGAGCTAATAGCCAATTAGATTTGGTATATACAGGCATATGGCTGCCTCTGCTGCACAGTATTTCCAGGCAGGTGAGGTGTAGCTGGTGCTGACGGGAGTCTTGCTTGACTCAAGGAGACCTATATTTGCTTTATTGGTTTAGTGGCCTTTGGTAACACTCTCTGGCATTCCAGAGACCATCTGTATACTTGCAAGTGAGATCTCCATACTTCTTTCCCATGTTTACATCAGGTCTTCAACAGCAGGGCCTTATCGCCTCTCTTCTTGCAGGTATCCCAGTTTGGAGGCAAGGAGCCTTTACCTTTTGTGGGGGCTTGGATCCCCTGGCCAACATCTCCTTGGTAGAATAATCCATTGTTGATGTCAGAGCCCCTGTATTAATATATTTTGCTTAAGTGCATAGCCTTATATTTGGTTCTGAATAGAGAATAATCCTTTTCACAGTTTCTATGTCTATTAGTCAATTAAAGAAGGCAATTTTACTGGTTTTACAAGAGATTACCTCTTATAACAGTTGGCTCCAATCTGCTTTATATAATTTGAATGCAAGTGTTAGCTAGGGTAACATAAATTTGCTTTGGGGATTAAGACCCATCCCTGTATTGCCAGATTTTTCTAACACATATATGAAATTGTCAAAGATAAGGTAATTTAAACATTTTATTCTTTATTTTTACTTTATCCATATGAGTGTATTGCCTGCCTGTAAGTACAACCATGTCATGCAATGCCTGTGGAGGTCAGAAGAGGGCGTCGGATCTCCTGGAACTGGAGTTATGGATGGTTGTTAGCCACCATGTGCATGCTGGCAATTGAACCAGAGTTCTCTGCAGGAGCAGCCAGTGCTCTTAACCACTGAGCCATCTGTCCAGCCCAAAGACAAAGTAATTTAAAAAGTATGTTGTTGGCTGGAGAGATGGCCTAGCAGTTGAGAGCACTGACTGCTCTTGTAGAGGACCCGGGTTCGATCACCAGCACCCACATGGAGGCTGAGAACTGTCTTTAACTCCAGTTCCAGGGGAAGCCGACACCCTCTTCTGACCTCTGCAGCATTTCATGACATGGGTGCACAAACCTACATGCAGACAGTACATTCATACACATAAAAATAAATAAATAAAATTTAAAAAAAGTTAAAAAAGGTATGTTGCTATTATTTTTCCTTTGGCTTCTCAATAGTTAAAATTATTTCCAATGATTTAATAGCATTTTAATTCACTTATTAATCTTAATGTAAGTCTGCACAGGAAGTGGCATCTTTGTGTAGTACACACCCCTAAAAGATCCATTGTGTTTCCATTGAAAATTGATTTCCCAAGTCTAGAAATCATCGTAATCCTAGTTCATTGCAAAAGTTTCTGCCGGGTGTGGTAGTGCATGCCTTTAATCCTAGCACTCGGGAGGCAGAGGCAGGTGGATCTCTGTGAGTTCAAGTCCAGCCTGGTCTACATAGAGAGTTCCAGGCCAGCTGGGACTAAAGGGAGACCCTGTCTCAAGAAGACCAAATTCCCCCCCCCCCAAAAAAAAGATTCACATGAAGACCTTTCAACAGCCATGTATTTGAAAAACATATAATTTATATTTTGTTGTGGTTTTATTCTGAGACTCATGTAAAAATGACCTGGGGCTGGAGACATGCCTCAGTGGTTAAGAGCACTGATGACTCTTGTGGACGTCCCAGTTTTGGTTCCCAGTACCCATGTGGTGGCTATCAACCATCCAGAACTGTAGTTCCAGGGGATCCAACACTTGTCTCTGACCTCGGTGGGCACTGCAGGACATGGCTACCTTATACACATGCAGGCAATACACTCATACACATAAAATAGAATGAGTGACATGTGTGTTACTGTTTCATTTGGTATTCTCTACAGGCTCTCTAACTCTGTCTTAATCTGTTTCGGGCAGACTCTAAAGATTCTGGAATTCACCCAACTGCTTAAGTGTTCTTGTTCTCATTGCAAATACACAGCCTCTGATGTCACCGAGGAGTCCTAGCTTCAGACAAGCCAGGAGGTATCCACAGTCTCCACAGTCAGAGAAGATGGATTAAATGGAAACAAAACGGGTTTGTTTTGAGGTTCATTCTTCTGTTTTAACTGGGCTTGGATTGGTCCTATAAAGGTCCCTGTACTGTTCTTCAAGTTCATTCTAGGAGGCATAAAAGTTTAAGTTTTGAGAATCTGTGGGGTGCTGAGAGAGATAGACACAGAGAGATGTCCTCGGTATCCTCGTGGATGTTTTGGAACTGCCTGAATCCAGGGTTCGTGGTCTGAACTACCCCAGTCTGCTGAGGGTTTCTTCCCTGCACCCACTCTTCAACCTGACTTCTGTTGTACTTGAGTTAAAAGCCTGTGCTCCTCAGGAACTGGTTGTTGAAACTCCTAGTGTTGACTTGTACAAGAGTTGTTTGAACACCTGCAGGGTAATCTCAGGGTTCAGACATGGGTCATACATGGACCATATGAACGGACCGCATCTGATGATGTCTCAGTGAGGACGGGTTTTTTTTCCATCCACAACGCTGGCGGAGAACTTCCATAGCTACTTGGCTTCACATATGACAGCCCTTGGCAGAAACCATCCAAAGCTGCAATAAGCCCACCACAATTTTAATGAGCTGCTGATAGATCTGAATGGAAAAGTCACCATAGTAGTTACTTTTCTGTTGCTGTGATAAAACATCATAACCAAGGGAGCTTATAAAAGAAGAGTTTAGGGGGCTGGAGAGAGGGCCTAACGGTTAAGAGCGCCGACTGCTCTTACAGAGGACTGGGGTTCGATCCCCAGCACCCACATGGCGGCTGAGAACCGTCTGAAACTCTAATTTCAGGAGAACTCCAGTTCCAGTGGAATCCAACACCCTCTTCTGACCTCTGCGGCATTGCATGACACAGGTGCACAGACCTGCATGCAGACAGTACATTCATACACATACAGAAATAAATAAAATTAAAAAGAAAACCTTAAAAAAAAAAAAGGAAGAGTTTGTTTGAGCTTCTGGTTCCAGAGGGTTAGTCCGTCATGGCAGGGAAGGCGTGGCGGCAAAGATGGTCAAAGCAGAAAGCCAAGCACGCACATCTTCAAGCAGGCACAGGAAGCAGAGAGAGACTGGAAATCTGCCAAGGCTTAAGGACTCTCCCCCCCTCCTCCATGATGTGCTTCCTCCAGCAAGGCCACGCCTCCTAAAACTTCCAAAAACAGAGCCACCAACCGGGGACACAATACTTGGAGTCTCTGGGGGAGGGGGCATTTTCATTCAAACCACCACAATCACTTAGCACCTGATGTTCAGCCATGTCACAGTTCTTGAGACCAGTGTTCTGCATCATGACGCCTTGTCCCCCCCCACTACTTCAGACACTGAAGGAAGTCCCAAGTGTTGGACGAATGCTGCCGTCTCAATGTTGTCGTTGCCCTTCTTCAGGACTTTTGTAATGCGTGGATGGTGGAGGGGAAGGAGGGAGCCTTGATGCACCTGTGGGGAGACATGCATGCTTCCTTTCTTCATCTGTGTCTCCAGAGTCGGGAGGAGGAGGGCCTTGTCCTCCTTTGGTGTTCCAGCGGGCCTGGAAGTCCTTTTTCTGATGGTTGTGACTGGTCTCATGAGCGTGAGCTCATGTGACTCTGGACAAGTGTTTAAGCAGTTCTTAAGTTCTGAACTTTCTTCACGTAAATTATTACCTGCTTTTCAGCTTCCTCTCTGTGATGGTTAATCCTGGGTGTCAACTTGACCGGACTAAGGAACAAATAAGAGAAAAGGGTCTTCTGATTGGACCACCTCAACCCGGATGGCCCACCCCAAAGGTGGGTGTTACCTTCTGCTGGTAGGCAGTATTTAAGGCCAAGGCAGCGGGAGCTGGTCTCTTTTCCTCCTGCGGCTTGCTTCTCTCATTTGGTGAGTTTGTCTTGCTGCTGTGATCAACCTTTCGGATCCCAGCGTGTACTGAGACTGGCAGATCTCCTGGAATCCATTCAGGCCTTCAGCACTAGACTGGGACTACTGAGACATCCAGCCTTGCAGACTGAGCAGTTCCCTGGATTCCCGGCGTCTCCAGTTCGGCGCTACTGTTGAGCTCCGTCACGTGAGCAAANTCTTACCTTTATTTTCTTTCCTCTGTGTTAGTCTTTGTTACTCTTTTTTGCTCGGTCTTTGTGGTAATAGCACCCGTTGATGATCCTCGTGGCCTTTCTATAGTCTTATCTGTTCACATTTGGGAGAATTTATTTCGTCCTCCCCTGATTGCGTACATACTGTTTCCTTATACATTTCTTCCCACGTAATACAAAATGGTCGTCGTAGGTCTGTTTTGAAATGTTTTATAGAATGCTGCCTCGCCCAATGAAATCCAATGCCTGGCTGGGCTTGTTTTTAGTTGGGAGGTTTTCTACTACACTTTCAATTTCCTTTCATATATGTATGGATTCCTGTTTGAGGCTGCCGCCGATCTCTTCTTGGTCAAATGTTTTATTCACCTCTCCTTGCCATAGAACACATCCTGAGGCTCCTAGGTCTTTTTTTTTAGTTGGGAGGTTTCTTACTCCATCAAATCTCGTGATTTCTTTTATTTTCTATTATGGGTCCTGTTTAAGCTGCCGATGCTTCTCTTCTCTGGCGTCAACTCGCTTTGGTGTTACCCGGATTTCTCAGATTATCACAATCAATTCTCCTAGGTTCTCTATAAACTTGTAGAGCCATTAGGTCTTCAAAATATTATTTCCCCTTCGGTCACTCGGACCTCTCTTGTCTTCTCCTTTCTTGTGTGGTCTCTGTGATGCCTCCCCCCTTTCTTCTCCCCTTCCTTTTTATCTTCCTTTTTTATACTTTCTTTCTTTCTTTCTTTCATTATCCCTCACATGGTGCGATTCTCGCCTCTACGCTAGGCGGCAGTCTATTCTCTTCTCTTCATGTTTGCACGTTTCTCTCTTCAAACGGCCAGCTCTTGGTCTTACATTTCTTTCTTTCCTTTGTTTCTGTTTCTTCTAGCTCTATGGAGTTGGTTCTTTCTTTTTTTTTTTTTGTTTGTTTTTTAAGTATATAAGGGTAGGCATTTATTCCAGGATTTTCGATCTCTCTCTCTCTCTCTCTCCTGCTTCTCTCTCTTGTCTTCATAAAGTAAGTTTACGCGAACTATGACAATCTTTCTTTCTTATGTCCTTGTATAGTTTATATATATATTATATAGTATATAGTATTTTATTTAGATATATATCCTTATCTTTTTATTCCCTGTAAGTGCTTTTCCTGGATCTGTCTTTTTCCCCTTATGTCTGTTAGTGATATTCCTTTCATCACCAGATTTGCGTGTATATTGATTTGAGTGTGTTCTTTCTATTCATTTCCTCCTTTTGGTTATCCCTCTGGTGCTAGAGGTTTTGTCTATATTGTTGTACTTTCAATAAGAACCAACTTTAGATTACATTTTATTTATTTGTGCGTCAAGTTCGTATGTCCACTCTAGCAAGAATAGTCTTCAATAGCATTTGGTGGCTTTGCAAACAAGCATACTGTATATTTGAGGCATATTGATCTCCTCTGTTGCCTCCCAGAGGGCCTGGCTCTGCCTGTCCAGAACGTGGCGACCTGCGTCCTTTGTCTTTAGGAGTTGGGCTCATTTTGGAGTCTCTAGTTGTTCTATATATCAGACATCCTGCTTGATTGAGTCTGTGATACTGCGCCCCTCGTTTTCCATTCCCGCTGATGTCTCTTGACCATTTTCTTTCTTTCCTACTGGGGGAGGTAGTGGAGGTCTAATCCTGGTCTCTTGGCTTTAAGAATATATTCCATTTACCTCTTTCTGTGTTGCAGTTGTAGTGTCTCTATGCTTAGTTAGTTCAGCCCTTTTTCCTCATCTCACAACTATCAAATATTCATTCTGTCTTCCATCTTTTCTGCTCTCTCCTTTTCCTGTTTTGCTCTATGAGAAGGATCAAAACTGCTCCCTGGCTTTTCATAAGAATCGATTTTTGGTTGTTTTCACACCAGAGCCTAATTTAAAAGCCTGGGCAGGTAGAAGGAGGTTCGACCCAGTGGTTTATGGGTGCAGGTGCCCATTGTCTGCCTCCTTTGGGACAACTGATCTAACCTCAGCCCATCCATTGTGAAACCGTTTAATAGCCCAGACCTTCTTAACTTGATTGTTCTTTCTTTCTAATATATCACTTGTGGTCTCTTGTATGTTAATCATAAAGTGTCTTATTGTCTAGAGGGGAAAGATCTTTCTTTCTTCTCTGTTTCTCTCGTGCCACTTTGTTATACAAATAAGGTTCATTTCCACAGATGCAACCGACCACGAGCCAGGCACTAAGAGACCAGGCTGATTCCTAGACTAATCCAGTGTTTTTATTCAAATGATTCGTATGCTATGCTGGCTGAGGAAGATGCATAATCTGACTTGTCCCTTAATTGAATATTGAGTTCCTGCCTTGCAGCGCGAACCAACCCCTTGTAGTCCTCAAAAAAAGTGAAACGGGATGAAACACACTCTCGGCCCTCCAACATTCTGTCTTTGGATCTTAGCCTTCTCTCAATCTCAACTTCCTTTTCACCCATTTTTCTAGTCCGCTTGGTTCATGCTTGTCCATATGATGAAGGTATGGGCTCTACTTCTTTGTGCCTGGGAGAAATTCAACTAGCGATTGTTTTTTTTGGTCCTATTCCACAAGCACCAGCTCTCGGGTGAAGTGTCCTCTCTTTTTCTGGGAAGGCTGTCTGCATTCCCCTAACCATAGGTCACACTACTCCTTACTTCACCTGTACGTGTGAATACTTTGTGCAAGCAACGTTCTATGTGTTATGTGATGATACTTCAAGAATCAAACTATATATGGTGCATCACTCTGGCGTGCTGTGTGATTTTGCCTCTTTCTAGACTTCCACTTGGCGGGTACTTTTGTGGAGCTAATTACCAGTGGGACCACTTTACCAACACCGCCAGTAGATCAGATTATAAACAGGGAACCATCGACGAGCGTAAACACAGAGCTGCCCCCTACAGACCTGTAATGGTGCTTGTACTGCGATGCTGTAGCTTCGCCCAGGCTGGCTAACACCATTGATAGTTGTACCGTCTTTTCCATATCCAGAACGAGTCGCGTGGAAAAAAGTCCATTGAGTCCCTTCCGGCCAACCCTTACAAGAATAGCTGGGTTTCTCCACTGGCTCTGATTAGAGTCTTGATGTTGTCTATGTATCTTGATGAGTACATGTATGGTAGAAGAAGCTAGTTTAGCCGTTCTTTTCAATAGGCTCAGAGCCAGATCACAGTCTCCCACACTAACAAAGTAATAAGCTTAAAGGGCTTAATGGCATGGACAAACTTGGGAAGTAATAGTCAGTTAACTGTGCCCTCTTATTTTACATCTTGTATTCCCCCTGTCTTATTTTTCTTTCACCTCCAATTTTTCTCCCTACTTATTATTTCTAATACTAATCTGGCAAACTGTGGTGTTCTATTACTAGGGTAAAAATGTTTCAACACGCAATCCTTTTTGGAATTCGAGGATATATGAGGACATCGAATATCAAGTTAATCTGAGAAGGACAATTGATAGATATCTTGCCCGAGTGGAGACCTATGAGGGTGGTATAGAAGCACCTGCTTTGAAATACATCTATTGCACTACTTGATATTGAGAGAAAGCAAGCGCTCGCAGAGTGACAGATTACTGCGCGTGTGGAGAGGAGTTATTTGAAAGTGCACACCACTATTCTACAGAGTGAGATCCAGACAGCTGGGGCTATAAGGCGACCCTGTCTCAAAAAAAAAAAAAAAAAAAAAAAAAAAAGAAAAAAGAAAAGGAGAAAGAGAACTCGTAGAAGCACCAAATATAGTGTCTGGTCCTTGATATGTCAACTTTAAATTTAGTTTTTTATTAAAGTTTTAAACCACAGTCATTTGTTGTACCCCCAACTGCGATGTAGGGAGCTTACATGAAATCTTTTCTTCTGGATCTTGAAAGCAATTCTTTCCACCCACGCTGCTGAACAAGCCACCACTTACAAACCACATATATATTCATACTCTGTATGCTCGACGTACTATTCAGAATATATCAAATGGAATACAAAGTGGAGTAAAATATTTTCAGGCACCTTGGTGGATACATGGATGTATAGTATATTTTCAGTAAAATGATCCTGGTACTCTTGTGTTTTAATTAGCCAGAAACAACCATAAGGGGTAAAAAAAAAAGGATAAGACTCAACAACGTCATCCGCACAGGCGTAGATGGTTCCAATAAGTTTCCAAGGATAGGCATCACTGCCACTACACTTCACTTCAGATATGTATTTACTTCTCGTAATCTACTTTACATAAAATGGTCTATATAAATAAAAATAGATTTAGTTGACGTAACTCTCTTTGAAGGACGTTTTAGATCCACGCTAGAATAAAGATCTTGAGATGTTGAACAGATTATGAAACTCTATAGCATTTTTGTCTGGGTTTTGACGATTAAGATTGGTAGCGGGACGTAATTGGAAACTGGTGAATACGTCCACAACGTGGATAACAGCAGAGACACCAATTCACACACAAGCAGCACAAGGGAAAGATAGGGGGGTTCCACCCGCGCGGTTGGTTAATATTTAATTAATTTAGAGTCCAAAAATTGTTGTTTTTGGAAAGAGAGGCAATGGTTCATGACACTGTGCTAAGTTATGTCGGCCCCAGAAGGCTCACCTCAAAGCACTGATGAATGAAAGGGAAGAAAGCGCACCTCCATGCACGGCTCTGCCTCCTCTCCGACGATACGGTGTCTTGCAACATATAAAAAGAAGTCGCATTAAGACAGTTTATCGAAACCATGCTGAAGGCCACTGTCGCGTTACAGCTCAAAGTTTATTCAGTGTTGTATATGGTTCTTTGAGGTCCTTTTCGCTCTTTGAACTCCAGGGGTGCTCCCTTGAGCAGGGGAAATTGAAAAGCCATCCACTACTTCCAGCGAGCGTTTGGGTTGCACCATCGGGTTGCTTATGTGGGTTAGGCCCTAGGAGACCAGGCTGGGGCCACCAGATTTCCAGCATATTTCACCGCGTTGCGTGGACATCTAGGGACGGTTCTGATGCAACCATTGTCCCTTTTGGCCTATAGTGGAAATGTCATAGGGTGTACGAAATAAATATGAAGAGTAAGAAGTTTTAAATTCTGTCTGTTGGAATCATTCATTTATTTTGAATCTAGGTGTTCCAGCATGATGTAGAAGGAAACATTAATAGTATTTCTGTCTTTATTGTTATGTTTATTTCTTCTCTTTTTTTGGGATAGGCAATTTTTTGTAGTTTTTTTTTTTTTTTTTTTTAATATTTTTTTATTTTTGGGGTTCCCGATCTATATGTTTAGGCAAGAGCTTTTTCAAAGACATCTTCAAAGTCTTGTCACTGAAAGTCAATATCTTTCAGCCAGAACGACTCGACTTCAAGGATTCTGGTAAGCCGCTCTTCTCAAACAACCTGTACAGCTAGAGTTGATAGAAGTCACGATCCACGTGTCCCTCTGACACAGAAGTCATGTCATACGAACTCCACCGTTGTAGAACAGTGCCTGGCCTTGGTGAACTTCACAAAGATCCACCCTGCCTCTGCCTCCCAAGTGTGCTGCTAGGATTAAAGGCGTAGCACTTCCAAACGACACCACCATGTGCTTGGCGCTAAGGCTTCTTTCTTTCACCTTCTTTCTTTTTTTTTTTTTTTTTTTTTTTTTTTTTTTTTTTGGTCTTTTTTCAAAGACAGGGTCTCCCTTTAGTTTTGGCTGTCCTGGAACTCAAACTCTGTAGACCAGGCTAGGGGTGGTCTTGAAAACTCACTACAAAGTCCGAAATCGCTGCCTCTGCTCCCAAGGGTGCTTAGGGAATTAGCAGTTGTGCCGCCACGGATGGGCTGTTGGAGGGATGGTCCTAGGCGGTTAAGGAGTGCCCTAACCGACGGTCCTCTTACAGAAGGCACAGTGAGGACTGCTCTGAACTGAGACAGGGGGTTCGATATGACCAGAATCTCTTACTACAAGGTGAGAGCAAACCCATGTGGCAGCCATGATTGACGGGGAATCTTCACCCCTACACTCCGCCACAGATTTGGTCGCAGCTGAGGAAACCGTCTGAGCTCCATCTAATTCCAGGGAATACCGAGACCCATTCATCTCTGAAACTCCCGCAAGCGTTGCAGCGACATGGGTGCACAGACTTGCAGCAGACAGTAAGACATTCATACATAAACACAGAGACTATTGATAAATACAAGAAATAAATTAAAAAAAAAATTAAATGAAGTTGTCGCGCCACCGATCGACATCACCCACGTAGCTTCTTATTTCTTTTAATAGATGATTCATACTGGTCCATCCTTATTCGCTACAAGTAAACTGTTATGATTTATTTTTTCTTTTTTCTTTTTTAAAATTTTTTAAAATTTTATTTATTTATTTTTAATATGTATGGAAAATGGGTTTAAAGACTTTTTGTTATGTCTTGCATGTAGGTTGGTTATACACATATACAGAAATAAAAGAAAAGTAAAAACGCCATTGTACTGCATGTCGTGTCGGAGGTCAGAAGTGGGCCGTCTCGGATTCACCTCGGGAAAGACTGGAGTCACACCAGACGGTTCTCTGCCCCTTCTCTACCACCATGTGGTGCTGGGGGATCGAACCCGAGGCCCTTGTGCAGTAGCAAGTCTCGGTTGCCAGGACCCCCTTTGCAGGTAGCGTCGTCGCCTCTTAACACACTGCTAGGAAGGCATCTCCTCGCAGCCTCCAATGATCATTTTTCCTAAAATTCAGCTTGAGAGGCTCACTATTGGTAGGCCCAAGCTAAACTTCAAATCTCTCACTGTCCGTCATAAACTGGAATGTCAGTCCTCTATCCAGTGCTTGAATCACATAAACGGCTGTCGCCTCACCACAGACCAGTTATTGTTCCTCTTTTTTCCTCCCGTTCTACTTAGTTGCATCTCCAAAGTAACCAAACATGAAGACCTCTTTGTAATTGGCTTTGTCTTGACCATAGGCCAATCACAATGAAAAGGTATAGGTTTAGTAGTAAGCTAAAGTGCATTCAACCTTACCTCCTGCGTTGTACAACTGGTGCGACGCTTGGCCCCTGGGACCCATGTGTTGGCGTGGATTAAAAATGCCCCTTTATCACAAGCCTGGACAGCACCTTTAAGAGACTGAAGGACAGAAGTCCACTCCCATCCGCACGTATCCGCGCTCTTGAAGGCTGTCCAGCGTATTGAACGTGAAATTGGAGTAAGATGCTGAGCCCGAGGCGCCCAGTCCCTCAGTGAGACTCATATACCTCTTATTGTTTCTGTCTTCACTGTTTCTGCCTGTCTGTCCCGCTGCCTTGCCCTCCTAATTCCAAGTCTATTCGGACATATTGCCAACTATGCCTAATCCCTACTGCCTCCTCATGCTTCGGGCGCACCCTAATGTACTTGTCACTCCTTATCTCTAAGCATCAAGGGGTGTCCTGTTACCGTAAGCAAATAATACAAACATACCTTACATGATTAGAGATCCAAGAGTTGAGGGTGGTCTGCTTGGCCAGGGTGTGGTAGTACAACACACCGTAGCAAGATCCAGCAACATGGGAACGCGCTGAGGGTGGGAGGATTGATTGACAAAGTTGAGGCCAGCTGCTTAGCATATAAGCAAGGGGGGTCCCCATACTCTCTGGGCTGGAGAGATAGCTTTAGTGGTTAACAATTCTCACTGGGCTGCTCTTCTTTGTAATTGCAGAGAAACCTTGGTTCAGTTCCTCCGGAGGACCCATAAAATAACAAGAAGGCTGATGAACAACCTTATCTGTGACCCGCGCTCGGCAGTACTCAGTATCCAGGTCGGGAAATCTAACATAGCCTGCTTTTTGGCCTCCATTTGGGTACTACATGGCATGTGATACATCTAACACATACATAGCAGGCGAAAACAGAAGCGGCAAAACAACAAAGAAAGAAAGAAAGAAAGAAAGAAAGAAAGAGAAAAAGAAACAGAGAGAGAGAAAGGAGGGAGAGAGAAGAAGAAAGGTGAAGGAGAGGAAGAAAGGAAGAAAGCAGGAAAGAAAGGGAAAGAAACCAAGAAGAAGAAAGTAAAGAAAGAAAGAAGAAAGAAGAAAAAGAAAAGATTGTAAGATTTTGAAAAGATCTTATCTCAAACTAATAAAAAGAAGTGTCTGTTCTTTCTAGAGTTCTATTCCCCAGCATGCTAAAGGCGTTTTGTTTGTGGGTTTGTTGTGGCTATTTCTTTGGGACAGGGCCTCACTATGTAGCCCAAACTGGCCTTGATCTTGCAATCTTCTGCCTGGCTCACCTCGCCTAAGACGAACGACAGTGCAAATTAGTTGGACAAAATGGAGCCTACCTTTGAAAAGCATGTGGACCTGGAAAGTTCCATTGTGACCTAGCATGGGGTCTGAAAGACAAGCAGGGTTCTAAGGGCACAGCTCCAAACTCAGATCCTGGAGCATGAGAAGGATGCAAGGAGTCTCAAGGCCCAGGTGGAGGCCTCAAAGGAAGAGACGGACAAACAGACACTGTTGCTCTCTCCAGAGACCCAAGTAGCATTTGATGCTCGGCAGGAGATAGCTCAGCTGATCAGGGAGAATGTGGGCCTTAACTGGTGCAAAGGCTGGAAAAGAATGAGAAATGTAGAAGGGCTGGAAAGACAATTACCTCATGGCTGTCAGGGCGTTAAGAGCACTGCTGCTCTTGTGGCACATGAGGACAGGTAAGATTTCACCCAGCACCTTACGGAGCTGATCCCGCACATGGTGGCTAAAACAATCATAGCTTGTGATCCCGTAACGATCCTAGTTTAGGGAACCCACTCCCTCATTTGGCTTCTGATAGCATTGCAAGGACACAATTGGTCCGAATAGGTGCACTTACATCCATGGTAGGCAAAACACTCGGGACTATACACATAAAATAAAATAATAAAAAAAAAAGAAAATGAGAGGTCGTATTATGCAGGTTTCTTTCCCTAAAGAAGAAACAGATCTAAAGCAAACAGGATGAATATATAACTAATACAAAGAATTGATCATTACCAAGTCCTGCTTTCTGGCTTGAGATGGAGGGTCGGGCCCCCTCTGCACCATAGCTTCTGTGTAATGACCCTGAAGAAATTCTTCCCAGATTTCACCATAGTGATGCTGGTCTGTTGTTACTTACAGTTGATTTTTTCAGCCCCAGCTAACCAGCATCAATTGTCCCAGTTAAAGGTTTCACTTCAGGTTCTGGTCTTTTTCACTGACAGCTGATTCTTCGGCCCCAGCTAACCTGAACCCACATATTCTCAATTCAAAAATATACCAACAGCCCTGATGGTATTAGTTTCCCTTTGAAACTTCACAACCCAGGCCTCCATCATCTACAGCATAACTGTTCCAAATTCCACAGCAACAAACTCTAAGTACTCAAAGGCTTTTCCACCCCAAAGTTCCAAAGGCCTCTACAATCCTCCCCTAAAACGCCAAGGTCAGGTCATCACAGCAATACCCCACTCTTGGTACTAATTTCTGTCCTAGTTTGCTTTCACTTGCTGTGCCAAAACACTCTCACCAATACCAACTTGGGGAGGAAAGGGTTTATTCATCTTACATCTCCCAGGTCACAGTTCATCGCTTCAGCAGCCTAAGGTAGGAACTCAGGGCAGGAACCTGGAAGCAGAAGCTGAAGCACAGGCCATGGAGGAATGCTGTTCACTGGCTTGCTCCCCTGGATCATGGTCAGCCTGCTTTCTTTCTTTCTTTCTTTCTTTCTTTCTTTCTTTCTTTCTTTCTTTCTTTCTTTCTTTCTTTCTTCCTTTCTTCCTTCCTTCCTTTCTTTCTCTCTTTCTCTCTCTCTCTCTCTCTCTCTCTCTTTCTTTCTTTCTTTCTTTCTTTCTTTCTTTCTTTCTTTCTTTCTTTCTTGTGTATGTGTTTTGCCTGCATGTATGTGTGTAAGTGTATCACATGCATGTAGTACCCATGGAGGCCAAAAGAGGCTGTTAGATCCCCTGGAACTGAGGTCACAGATAGTTGTTCGCTGTTATATGGGTCCTGGGAACTGAACCCAAGTTCTCTGCAAGAGCAGCCAGTGGATTTAACCACTAAGCTATCTCTCCAGCCCAGAGATGGGACCTTGCTATGTAGCCCAGGCTGGCCTCAAACTTGTAATCATCCCACCTCAGCCTCCCATGTGCTGGACTTGCAGGTGTGTACTACCACACCTGGTCCATAGCAGACACCCTCAACCTTGGGATCTCTAATCATTGTAAGGTGTATATTGCTAGGTACAGACACCTGATGCTTAGAGTGAGTGAAGTACATTCAGGCCGAAGCATGAGGAGGAGGTTTAGGTTGACAATATGTCTAGATTGAAGGAGCGGACAGACAGAACAGTGAAGACAGAAACACATAAGGTGAGATCACTGAGGGGACTGGGGCGCTCGGGGACGTGTCTTCAGTCTTTAAGGTGCTGTCCGCTGTGATAAAGTTGGGCATTTAAATCCACGCCCACATGGCCCAGGGGCTAAGGTGATAGACTACTAAACCTATACCTCTTCTTTGTGCCATGGTCAAGACAAAGCCTAATACAAAGGTCTTCATTTGGTACTTTGGAGTAGAAGGGAAAAAGAGGACAAACTGGGTGTGGTGGGCACAGCCGTAATCTCAGCACTGGAGAGGCTGAATCATGAGGAGTGAGAGTTTGAAGTTAGCTTGGGCTACATAGTGAGCTCCTGAATAGAAAAATGAAATCATGGGCTGGAGAGATGGCCTAGCGGTTAAGAGCGCCGACTGCTACTGCAAAGGGCCTGGGTTCGATCCCCAGCACCCACATGGTGGCTGAGAACCGTCTTTGACTCCAGTTCCAGGGGAATCCGACGCCCTCTTCTGACCTCCACGACATTGCAGTACATGGGTGTACCAACCTACATGCAGACAGTACATTCATACATATAAAAATAAATAAATAAAATTTAAAAAAATTAAAAAAAAGAAAAATGAAATCATAACATTTACAGGAAGAAGGATGGACCCAGAAATCATATTAAAAGAAATAAGCTAGTGGGTGTGGTGGCGCACGACTTTATTAATTTTTTTTTTATTTATTTCTGTATGTGTATGAATGTACTGTCTGCATGCAAGTCTGTGCACCCATGTCGTGCAACGCTGCGGAGTTCAGAAGAGGGTCTCGGATTCCCCTGGAATTGGAGCTTCAGACGGTTCTCAGCCGCCATGTGGGTGCTGGGGATCGAACCCGGGTCCTCTGTAAGAGTGGTTGGCACTCTTAACCGCTAGGCCATCCCTCCAGCCCATGTGGCGCACAACTTTAATCCTAGCACTTGGGAGGCAGAGGCAGGTGGATCTTTGTGAGTTCAAGACCAGCCTGGTCTACAGAGTGAGTTCCAGGACAGCTGGGGAGACCCTGACACCCTGTCTTAAAAAAAAAAAAAAAAAAAAAAAAAAGAAATAAGCCAGATTCAGAAAGACAAATACTATATGTTTCCTTCTATATATGGAACCTAGATTCAAAAAATGATTTATTTATTATTTTTACTTGATAGGCAGGGACAGGTGAATATCTGAAATCTGGGCCAGCCTGGTCTACCTACATAGCAAGTTCCAGACCAGCTGGGGCTGCCAGGAGACCCTGTTCAAAACAAAACCAAAACCAAAAAGAGCTGAGCACAGTGGTTCATAACTGTAATCGCAGTTGGGGAAGCAGAGCTGCGGTTATCCTCAGTTTGAGGTGAGCCTGGGCTACACAGTCAGACCCTTCTCCAAACAACATTAATAATAAAAACAACCCCTCCAATTTCCCTTGTTTGAATTGCTCTGTGGATCCACGTGTGGACTTCGTTCTCCCCCGACTGCAGAGTTATGTCAACTCTAGTTCTTCTAGCTATCTAAACTTTCAAAGGTTACTCATATATTTATGTAGTGATTGGAAGATAACTTTAGTGTGGCAGTGTGAGTCTTCTCTCTGGCTAATAAACCAAGCCAGACTTCTGAAAAACTCATCCATCCATCAAGGCCGAACAATTACTTGATTCATTGTACTGAATGAGTCGAGCATAGTGCTGAGCACTGGAGAATGCTTTCAGTCAGAAAGTACTCCCCGTGTCACAAGGTGCTTAATTAGAGAAGTCAACAAGACATTCTAGATAATTCCTCTGCCCAGGACTAGTGCTTTATATATGCTCAGTTATCGTGAGCTCATTCATTCATGCATTCATTCTCTCATTCATGTACTCATTCAGTAGCTGTCTCTTTCCAGGTGCTGTAATTAGCGTGGGGATGGGGGCATGAACTGCTCTCATTTCCTGCTGTTAAGCATAAGGCCAAGTATAAGGAACAATGGGGGGAGGGGTTGGGCTTAGGGATGTAGCTCAGTTGGTAAAGTGCCCACTGGCATTCAAAAGGCCCAGAGTCTGATCCCCAGCATCACATAGAACTGGGTGAGGTGGCCCGAGCTTGTAATTCCAGCACTCGGGGGCGGGGGGGGGG
>VZQC01004533.1:399308-427044 GCA_009823505.1 Rhizomys pruinosus
AGAAAGAAAGAAAGAAAGAAAAAGAAGAAAGGGAGATAGAGAAAGAAAGAAAGAAAGAGAGAGAGAGAAAGGAAGGAAGGGAGAGAGAGAAAGAAAGGAAGGAAGGGAGGGAGGGAGGGGGAGAAATAAAGGAAGAAAGAAAGAAAGGAAGAAAGAAAGAAAGAAGAAAGAAAGAAAGAAAGAAAGAAAGAAGAAAAGAAAGAAAAGAAAGAAAGAAAGAAAGGAAGGAAGGGAGAGAGAGAAAGGAAGGAAGGAAGGGAGGGAGGGAGAGAAAGAAAGAAAGGAAGGAAAAAAGAGAAAGGAAGGAAGAAAGAGAAAGGAAGGAAGAAAGAAGGAAAGAAAGAGAAAAGAAAGAAAGGAAGGAAGGAGGGAAAGGAGGGAGAGAGAAAGAAAAGAAAGGAAGGAAGACAGTAAGGAAAGAAGGAAGAAAGAAAGGAAGGAAGGGAGGGAGAGAGAGAGAAAAGGAAGGAAGAAAGAGAAAGGAAGGAAGGAAGAAAGGAAAGAGGAAGGAAGAAAGAAAGAAAGAAAGGAAGGAAGGAAGGAAAAAGAAAGAGAAAGAAAAAGAAAGAAAGAAAGAAAGTCCTATCGTGGCTCATCCACAGTGCTGTAATCTCAGCACTGAGGTCAAAGGAGGAGGACTGTCATGAGTTTGGGGCTATCCAGGGTTATAGTGTAAGACTTTGTCAGAAAGAGCTGAGAGAGAGAGAGAGAGAGAGAGAGAGAGAGAGAGAGAGAATGAATATGCCAGGCAGGCATGGTGATACACACCTTGGATACTAACACTCAAGTGGGAGAAGTAGGCAGATCTCTTAAGTTCCAGGCTAGCTAGGTCTATGTAGTGAGTTCCTGGTAAGCCCGTGTGTACAGTGAAGTTGTGTCTCAGAAACAAAGAAACAAAAATAAAACAAAGGGCGGGGGTAGAGAGATGGCTCAGCAGTTAAGAACACTAGTAGTTAAGAACACTAGCAGTTAAGAATACTAGCTGTTCTTGCAGAGGACCTGGATTTGGTTCCCAGCATCCACATGGCGACTAAATGACCATCTCTAACTCCAGTTCCAGGGAATCCAGTGCCCTCCTCTGGCCTCTTGAGGAGCTGTGCTCACAAGGTGCACTTATGTCCATGCAGGCAAAACACTCAAACGTGTAAGATAAAAGCAAATAAGTAAAACAAAGATTCAGAGGGCTGGGGCTGGAGAGATGGCCTAGCGGTTAAGAGCACCGACTGCTCTTGCAGAGGACCTGGGTTCAATCCCTAGCACCCACATGGCGGCTAAGAACCATCTGTAACTCCAATTCCAGGAGAACTCCAGTTCCAGGGGAATCTGACGCCCTCTTCTGACCTCCGCAGCATTGCATGACACGGGTGCACAAACCTACATGCAGACAGTACATTCATACACATACAAAAGTAAATAAAAAGATTCAGAGGGCTAGGAGTATAGGTCAGTTGGTAGAGTGCTTGTTCACCATTCTCAAGGCCTTGGGTACAGTTCCCAGCACTGTGTACACAGAGTGCGGTGATATATACTCATAGTCTCAGTGTTTCTGCAGTACAGGCAAGTGGATCTGAAGTTCAATGTCATCCTTGGTTATTAGATGAGTTTGAGGCTAGCCTGGGCTACATGAGACTCTTTAAAAAAATACCCCAAACAAAAACAAAACAATAACAATAAAAAAAACAACCCACCCACCCATCAATCAACCAAAAGAAGTACTGGGTGTGGGGGGTAGCAAGATGGGCAATAAATAGTATATCCAGGCCTACAACTTATTTTATGGATCGTTGTGGACAGTGACAATCTTTCTGTGTCTCAGTTTTTTCATATCTAATGTTAAAATGACCGAATTTAATTTTTTTTTTTTTGAGACAGGGTCTTAGTGTGTAGTCCTGGCTGGCCTGTAACTGGATAAGTAGATCAGTTTTTCCTGAAACTCACAGAGATCTGCCTGCCTCTGCCTTCTGAGCGCTCCGATTAAAGAAAGCACTACTGTTCCATCTGGGTTTTTTTTTTTTTTTTGACTGTTTTTGAGAAAGGGTCTTGGTTTGTAGCTCTGTTTGGCTTGGTCCTTTTTATGTAGCTCAGGCCGACAATCCCCTTCCCAAGTTCTGGGATTACAGGCACAAGCCACCACACTTAGCATAGTTTTCTTTTTTTAGAGGAGAAACGGTTTACTTTGGCTTATAGTTCCAGAAGCACTGAGTCCACCATGGTGGAGAAGACAAGGCAAGGGATGGCGTGGCGGCAGGAGCAGGAAGTTGGCTGATCACATTGCGTCCACACACAGGAAGCAGTGACAGCCATAGTTTAGCCCTTAGGTGTCCTTAAAGGCCCTTGTGTTGAAGGTGTGTCCTCGGCTTGCAACATGGCCAGAAATTTTCAAACCACTAAGAGGGGGGGCCTAGTGGGAAGTGGTCGGCCTACTTGACGTGCCCCTGAAAGGGACAGGAAGACCCCAGCCCTTGTCCTATTAAGTCTCTGTCTCTGTCTCTGTCTGTGTGTGTGTGTGTGTGTGTGTGTGTGTGTGTGTGTGCGCATGTGGAGGCCAGAGGACAACCCAGCTGCTTTTCTCACATACCACCCATCTTGTGTTTTGAGATAGGGTCTTTCTCTGGCCTAGAGCTTACCAAGTAGGAATCTGCCTGTCGCTGCCTACCCAGCACAGGGATTACAGCTTATTTCACACTCTTGGCTTTAGTGATTGATTGGTTGATTGACTGATTGATTGATTGACTGACTGATTTACTTTTACATTGGTTCTGGGGCTAGAGATTCAGGTCTTGATTCTTGCAATCACGTTATGGACTGAGCTCTTTTCCCAGCCCCGCCTACTTTTCTTACTGTATCTTTTTTTTTTTTTTGTATTAAAGTAGTTTTTTAATTATTATTTTTTATTGATGCTTTGTGTATTTCATACATAATTTTCCAATTCAGTTCAGGCATATTTCCATTCCCCTTCCCCCCACTCCACCCCACCCCATCCCAGATCATGCATTCTGCCATAACTGTCCTGAATCTTTCTCTCAGTTTTTTTTCATTTTTTAACAATAATTGATAATTTATGAGTACAAGCATCCTTCATGTAAAACCAATTTTCAAGCAGTTGTGCCCAAACCCACACAGCCCATGCATCCCACCATCTAGCGGGGGGGGGGGGCTTGTATGTTCAATCAAGTTGATCAAATGCATATCCAGACTATATTGCTGTAGTTTCACCATTCACCCCAATCACAGCCCTTACATTCTACCACGCCCCCTCTACCGCAGATTGTTCCCTAGGCTTAGAAAAGGGGCACAGGTGGATGAGAAGCAAAACAGTCTACTTTCTCTGGAGCTGTTGTCTTGGACTTTGGTCAATTCTGGCTGTTTCCTTTCATGGGCTGACAGTTTGTCCAGGAATAACCTTTCGATCCTACTAATGAAGCACAAGCAGTTAGATATATAGGTATTTAAGCAGTACTAATTGTTATGGTAGGTTACTTTGGTATAGACCCAGATGTTTGGATGCTATGTTAATCCATGAATTACATTTTTTTCTGTTAAATATGACAGGGCCTTACTGTGGCTTATAACATCTCCTAACCATTAGAGGATGTAAGCTTGTATCTCTTTCACTTCCCAGGCAAGAGGTTCTGTGTTCACTTGGCTACAGTTGCTGGCGTGGTGTGCCCCCTCTCCACCACAGCCCAACAGCAACAGCAACAGCTCCACCTGATCATGAATGCCCACTTCCAAATCCATAGGCCTAGCCTACCTTTTCTGAGCATAAATCCACTTCTACAGATACATTTTTTTTTTTTTTGTCTTTTGGAGACAGGGTCTCCCTGTAGCCCCAGCTGTCCTAGAACTCACTCTGTAGACCAGGCTGGCCTTGAACTCACAAAGATCCGCCTGCCTCTGCCTCCCAGGTGCTAGGATTAAAGGCATGAGCCACCACGCCCGGCTCATATATGTGTTTTAGTGATGGAAAGCTGATTAACACAATAGTTACCAAGTAGTGGAGCTGTAAAAATTATCTTGTTTGGGGCTTGAGAGTTGGCTCAGTGGTTAAGAGTTGGATTGCTCTTCCAGAGGACCCAAGTCCAGTTTCCAGCACTCCTATCGTGCAGCTTATTTCACTGACTGTAACTCTATCTCCAGGGGACCCAGCACATTCTTCTGGCCTCCTCTGGCACACGCACTCACATGTATATATCGACACATGATACACACACATACACAGAATTAAAAATAGAACAAATCTAAAAAAAAAAGATGAAATAGGTTGATGTATGAAGTGTTCAGGGCCTCTCCCAAGCTAAGCATACGTTCTAATGCTGAGCTCCACACCCAACCATGTGAATTCTCAGAAACAAGTGTGCCTCTCACCTCTCATCAAAGAAGCTTCTTTTGGAAACAGATGGAGACTAGCCCAAAGTTCCACAATGAGTCAAACACAAAGAATAAGTGACAGTGAGGTGTTCAGCTCTAAATAACACATCTACAATGTAACCACTACATGTAGGCTCAGGGGACATTGTGGAAGAGGTGGTGGAAAGTATGTAAGGACCGGAGGGACCAGACACCTGCTGTAGTTAATGTGTTCTAGATATGACAGGAAATCTCTACAGTATGGTAGTCTTGCAATATTGCATGATGAAAAAACCTAGTAGACATGCCAAGGTGGATGGGGGGTGTCATGGGGTTCTACTTCAAGATGAAGTGCTACGGGCAATCAATGGATGCCAAGGGAAGGAAAATCTCATCCCTGAGAGGTTATCTAGTTCCCAGTGGGCAGCCCTAGACATAGGTACACACAGACACCACTAAGTAGATTCAGTGCATTCTCTATGCATGTATATTTATAAATACATGTATGTAATAATAATCAAAGAAGGAGACAAGAGATTGAGAGGCAGTGGAGGACATGGAAGGAGTTGGAGGGGGACTGGGAGGGATGGGAAGAATGCAAAGACAATACTCATGCATGAAATTCTCAAAAAAAATCAGTTATATCTTATTTCTTTAATTTACTTATTGTGTGTGCACATGTGTAAAGATCAAAGGGCAAATTGCTGTATGTAGCCCAGTCTTTCCTTGTACTCTGTGGGTCCTAGGGATGGAATTTGGGTTGCCAGACTTGGCAGCAGGCGGCTTTACCCACTGAGCCATCTCGTTGGTCCATGAAGGAAGAGTTCTTCTGAAATTACTTTTGTCTTTTTCTTTTTTGTCTGCATGTTTCAAAGTGCACCATGTGTGTGCAATGCCTGAAGAGGCCAGAAGAGGGCTTTGGATCATCTGGAAATGGAGTTACCGAGGGCTGTTAGCTGCTTTAGGGGGGCTGGGAACTGAACCCAGGTCCTCTGGAAGAGCAGCCAATGCTCTTAATGGCTGAGCCATCTCTCCGGCCCCCATGAAGAGTTCTTTAGAAAAATAACTCAGGCACAGGAAACAACAGAAGTTGTGGTTCCTTTTATTAGCTATTTAAGGAACTGAGCACTTGGAACGTAGAGCTCCCAGTGAGGAGTAGCAAGACACAGACTGAATTGGGGAGCAGGGACCAGCTCTTAAGTATTTTCATGCTAGTTATGGTGATACACACGTGTTTTTTTTTTTGAAAATTTTTTTTATTGCATTATTATTTTTTTATTGAGCACATTTCCTACAAGATTTCTTAATCAAATTTAGACTCATTCTCCCATCCATGCCCACCCCTCATTCCCCCCTCCCCCCATCAGAGCTTATGGATTCTGTCACACACAAGTCCTGTCCTGTATCTTTTTCTCAGTCTTTTATGACCTTTTTGGTGCACAGGTTTACTGTTTTGGTCAGTTCTTTGAATAGGTTTTTCTCTTTTTTTGTTCCCATTTGATTTTTTAAAAAAAATTTTTATTAATTTTATTTATTTCTGTATGTGTATGAATGTACTGTCTGCATGCAAGTTTGTGCACCCGTGTCGTGCAATGCCACAGAGGTCGGATTCCCCTGGAACTGGAGTTCTCCTGGAATTGGAGTTTCAGACGGTTCTCTGCCGCCATGTGGGTGCTGGGGATTGAACCCGGGTCCTCTGCAAGAGCGGTCGGCGCTCAACCGCTAGGCCATCTCTCCAGCCCCCCATATGATTTTATATTATTCCAAAATATGCATGCATACACTCCACACATAAATCAAAATTACAAAGTCTGAAAATAAACTATAAGTTAATTCCAAAGCACATTTAGAGATTCGCATTTTTTTTTTTATGTGTATGAATGTACTGTCTGCATGTAGGTTTGTGCACCCGTGTCGTGCAATGCTGCGGAGGTCAGAAGAGGGTCTCGGATTCCAATGGAACTGGAGTTCTCCTGGAATTGGAGTTACAATGGTTTTCAACTGCCATGTGGTGCTGGGGATCGAACCCTGTTCCTCTGCATGAGCGGTCGGAGCTCTTAACCGCTAGGCCATCTCTCCCGCCCCTAGAGATTCACATTTTAACAGTAAAGTTGCATGCAGGTAAAAAGAAGTCTAACTTTACTTTCTCTCTTTTTTTCTGGACTATGAATATTAGTTGTCCTATATGATAGAACACACCATAGGATTACATAAGGATAAATTATGAATGGTTGTAGCATGTATCAATAAAAAGAGAAAATATTATTTTACAAAATATTTTTAACAGTTAAATATAATCCTTTTTTTTTTTTTAACCAAAAGATGTCATGTTTTCCCGAAGGAAGTGCTTGAAGGCTCCTCCTTGGCAAACCCAAACAACCATCAATCCTGCCCCTGTGCCCCACACTGGGGTCCCTCCCCACATGGTCACCCAAATGAGGTCCAGCAAGCGTATGTCCTGTCTTGATCTTCCTGCACTGGCCTTCATGACACAGCCTGGGTAGTCCAACGATGGCAGTCTATACTCTGAAGAGGCTGAAATCCCAGTAGCCACTCAGTCCACAAGCTGGACATCTCCGTAGTCCCCATCTGGCATTGAAGGTTTGAAGGATTCTCAAGTTTTATATCTGAAATATAATTTCTCAGACCTTATTGATTATTTATTTCTGGTTATACTTTCCTTTTGGATACTTCAAGGCCACACAGTCAGCCCAGATTAACCCAGATTTCTGTTTTCTCAAGGTCAGTTGAGGATCTGGTCCTCAAGGGTCAATCAGTTTTTTTGGGGGGGTGGGGAGCCCCTGGCCCCTTTTGGTTTTTCAACCACCAGTTCCATCTACTCGAGGACACCATTAGGTCTTGGTAGACCAGGCTTCTCTCTTTGAAGCATGAGCAGACTTTCCTCTTTCTAGGGTGGACACTGGCTGGAGTCCCATCAGTGGATTTCCACTGGGAAGACTGGTGACTCACATTTGCAGGACATTTCAGGAGATGCCCCCATGCATGGTCCCCTGGGACTTAGTTGACCTCTGAGGGCAAGGAACAAAGTTATCCCTTAGGTCCCTTGGCCAAATTGGTATGGGCATTAAGTATGGTCATTAAGCACCTAGAAAGGCTAAGTTACACCAGGCCTGATACGTCACACCTATACTAAAATTGTGTCTTCTGGAAAACAAACTGTTATTTCCATATCATATTTCTTGATTCACCTTTTTCCATTTTAACTTCATGTTACACTGTAATATGTAAACATGTCCACCATCATATACCAAAAATCCATAGTCTGAAATAAGTGTTAGGTTAGTTCCAGGACCTGTCTAGGGATTCATAATATAAAAGCATGGTTGTGTTCAGATCATGGGGAATATAGCATTAATGTTGCTCAATTTGCCTTAGAACTAGGTACTCGGTGCTAACATCCACAGAGGAGGGATACCATTCGTCTTTTGTTTTTCTGGGACTAGGTACACACTTGTAATACCAGCACTCGAGAGGGTGAGAGAGGAGAATCTTGAGCTCAAAGGTAGACTAGCTTACCTAGGGTGTTTGGGGCCAGCCTAGGGTGCATAGAGAGCTCTATATCAAAAGACTAAATAAACAAATAAATGTTCTAGTATGTAGGTATTTGAGTTTTGTATTAGTTACTTTTCTTGTGATAATATATCTGGACAGGGCTGGAGAGATGGCCTAGCGGTTAAGAGCGCTGACAACTCTTGCAGAGGACTCGGGTTCGATCTCCAGCAGCCACATGGCTGGTGAGAATCGTCTTTAACTCCAGTTCCAGGGGAATCCGACACCCTCTTCTGACCTCCGCGGCTTTGCACGACACAGGTGCACAAACCTACATGCAGACAGTACATACACATACAAAATAACAATAAATCAATAAATTAAAAATTAAAAAAATATATCTGGACAGAAGCAATGAAGCAATTTGAAGGAGAAAGGGTTTATTTTGGCATAACTGTCATGGGGGGTGGAGACCAGAGCTCCAGAAGCAGAGATTGATGGATGCTTTCTTTTCTTTTTTTTTTTAAGCAAAGAAAAGGATTGTTAAAGAAACATGAGGAGGAATTCCCAAGATAGTGTGTGTGTGTGTGCGTGTGTGTGTGTGTGTGTGTGTGTGTGTGTGTGTGTGTGTTATGGGAAGGCCCAGGGAAGACACCTGCTTTCTCTATATTTAATCTGTCCCAGCATATGGAATGATGCCCACCCCGCCCAACACACACAGGGTGATTTTCCCACTTCAATTAACCCAATCTAGATAATACCTCTAGGGATGCCCAGCGGCTAACCTAATCTAGATAATCTCAGGTTCCCCAAGGTTGGTCTTCTAGGTGATTGATTCTAGCTTATGTCAACACAACAACATTAACCATTACAAATTCCATTACAAATTCCATCCTGGAGTTAAGGAAGGTTATAGATTTTTATTGTTTTTCTAGAGATTAACTGAATTAAACTATTGTTGGCAGTGCTGGGGATGGAACCCACGACCTTGTACATGTGAAGTACATGCTCTACCACTGCACTATACACCCACTCCTGAGAGGCAGATTTTAGGCCTGGGAGCACTGATCAGATCCTTTCCATGTAATGCTGAGGATTGAACCTGGGGCTGTGTGCATGCTAGGCAAGTCCTCTACCACCAAGCCACAGGTTCAGAGCTTTAGAAGGAGCTCTCCACTAAAAGTCTCCAGTGAAGGGACAGAGACACAGAGACCAGTTAGGAGCTCTGGCGGAGGTCCAACAGAGAGGCAGCTACCTGGCATATGGTGACCTCATGGTCACAAGGTGGACCTGCCTGAGGCCACAGTGCTGGTCAGTGACAGATCGGGGATGGGAGCTGCTGACTAATCACACTGGCATTTCCTGCCAGGAAAGTAACCTTTTTTACTTGTTTATTTAGGCATGAGTTTCGTATGCGCTGTTTGATAGAGACTGATAAAGAGTGACCAGTCCAGAGGGCTTAGGGGGAAGCACGGGCCCCATTTGCAGTGCTTATCCCTGCAGTAACTGATAATTGGTCTCTGTGCTCTAGGACCGCTCTGCCCCAGGGAAACTAAACAAGATGAGTGGTTCTCTTTGAAGCAGACGTTTTTTCATTTTTTTTTCTCCCCTCCGGATCTACAGGTTTTGTTAATTGGGTCACACCCATCGTCTTGTAACTGCCTTATTTGTTCTCCATTGGGTCAGCATGGGAGTATTTATTTGCCCTTTCTAGTTTTTTTTTTTTTTGGTCTTTTCGAGACAGGGTCTCCCTGTAGCCTCAGCTGTCCTGGAACTCACCCTGTAGACCAGGCTGGTCTTGAACTCACAAAGATCTGCCTGCCTCTGCCTCCCAAGTGTTAGGATTAAAGGTGTGCACCACCACGCCCGGCTTGCCCTTTCTAGCTTAATTGGCACGTAAAACACCAGTAACAGGAGACCGGCCATCTTGTTGGAGGAATCACTGGCCTTTCAGGCTGGGGAGTCTCAAACATTCTCTGTGGACCCCATCTTCTGAGATGGCAGCTGGAAACGGCTGTGGCTGCTGCCTGGGGGAGGGGCTTCTGGGGGAGGGGCTTCTGGGGGAAAGCCTTGGGGAGATCTAAGCCACTGAGTGAGATGACTTCAGGAAGGCCAATGGTCCCTGCAGGATCTCTGTCACCGGCTTCCCTTGACCATGAACACATGATACCATATGGAATTTGGTTGAGAGGGTCCCACCTCTCTGAGAGGCGTCCTTCTGCTGTCCTGGTCTTGTAGACCACCGTTACACCCACTTTCTGTCCTCTCCCAAGAACCGGAGAAGGTAGGCACTGCATAGGCTCACTACCCAGGGGTTCAACACTGTACTGTGTTAGCTGTGACAGAGACCCCTGAGGCTTGGCACTCCTGTGTCCCCAGCACCCCTCAGGGATGTCAGGAGACTTTTGTTGACTGAAAGACCTGCGTTAGCCCTCATTCACAGACTCAAATGGTTGAGGAGGAAGAGGTAAGTCACCTCCCCACATCTGAGAAGGTGAAATCCACTCAGGGACTAACCAGGACCAGCCCCACAGTCAAACTCATGACATACACCTGCAACCTAACACATTCATCTACCCTAAGAAGAATGGCCTTTTATTTTAGCGGGATTTTTTTTTTTTTTTTTTTTTTGAGACAGGGTTTCCCTGGCCTGGAACTCGCTCTGTAGAACAGGCTGGCCTTGAACTCACAAAGATCCGCCTGCCTCTGCCTCCCCAGTGCTAGGATTACAGGGTTGTGCCACCACGCCCGGCTTTAGTGGGATTTTTTTTTAAGACTTATTTTTATTTTATGTGTATTTGTGAGCTGCTTACGTGGATGTCTGTGCATCTCAAGTGCGCAGTGCCCATGGAGGCCAGAAGAAGGCTCTGAACCCCGTGGAGTTATGGACATTTGTGAGCTACCACGTGGGAGCTAGGAACCAAACCCCAATCCCGTGCAAGAGTAACAAGTGCTTTTAGCCGCCTGCCATCACTCCAGCCCCTATTTTTGTGTTTTTATAAAAAGGTTTATTTTTAGGTGATCTCACTATGTAGCCTAGCTTGGCTTCAAACTCACAGTGATCCATCTACTCCAGTCTCTCCAGAGCTGGGCTAATAGGTATATACCAAAATGCCCAGTTTTATTTATTTTAATTAATTTTATTATTTATTTACCTATTTATTTTTGGCTTTTTGAGACAAGGTCTCAATTTATAACCCAGACTGGTCTGAACTCCTGATCCTCCGGCCTTAGCTCTCTGAGTACTGGAACTACAGGTACACTCTACCACACCCAGATTTGTTATTTTATTTTTATTTGTTTATTTATTTATTTATTTATTTATTTATTTATTTATTTATTTATTTATTTATTTATTTGAGACAGGTCTCCCTGTAGCCCCTGCTGTCCTAGAACTCACTATATAGACCAAGCTGGCCTTGAACTCACAGAAATCCACCTGCCTCTGTCTCCTGAGTGCTGTAAGGCATGCACCACCATGTCTGGCTTATTTTTATTATTATTATTATTATTACTATTATTATTATTACTTTATGTCTGGCTTACTTTATTTTACTTTATTTTATTATTTTATTTTTTGAGATAGGGTCTCCCTATAGCCCCAGCTGTCCCAGAACTCACTATGTAGACCATGCTGGCCTTGAACTCACAGAGATCTGCCTGCCTCTGCCTCCTGAGTGCTAGGATTAAAGGCACGTGCAACCACGCCAGGTTTAAAGACGGTTCTTAGCCACCATGTGGGTGCTAGGAATCGAACCTGGGTCCTCTGCAAGAGCAGTTGGTGCTCTTAACCACTGAGCCATCTCTTCAGCCCCTTGTTATTTTATTTTTAAGACAGGGTCTTGTGGCTTGTGGTCCTGTGTTGTGTAGGAAAGCCCAGGCTAGGGAGCAAGCCAGTAAGCAGCACTCCTCCGTGGTTAGTGTTCCAGGTTCTTGCCTTGAGTTCCTTGCCTTACTTCCCTTGACTGTGAACTGGAATCCAATAAGCCTTTCTTCCCTGGGCTGGTTTTGGTCTGGGTTTTTATCACAGCAGGAGAAAGCAGACTAGAATACACACCCTGTGTCAAAACAAAACAAAACAAAACAAAACAAAACAAAACAAAACATCACTGACTAGCCCAGGCTGACCTTGAACGCAAGATCTTCCTGCCTCAGCCTCTTCAGTGCTGGAATTACAGGTGTAAATCACCACATCTGATTAGATTACAGCGTTTCTCCTCATTAGCTAATGAATACTGTATTATTTTCTGTGATCAAATCCATGTTGCTATGACCATGGGTTTTATGAAACATAGTCTCACCATCTAGCCTGACTGGCCTGGAACTTGCTATGTAGAACACACTGGCCTTGAACTCACAGAGAGATCCATCTGCCTCTGCCTCTGCCTCCTGAGTGCTAGGATTAAAGGCATGTACCACTATACCCAGTCCTGGTTAACTTTATAACCCTTTGGGGCTGTGTGGTGGTACATGCTTGTAATTCCAGCACTTAGAAAGATGAGATAAGAGGATCATGAATTCTATATCAGGCTGGGCTACACAGAGAGTTTACATAGTGGGTTATGTTTTAAAAATAATCAAGCCTGCTGGGAGTGGTGGTACACGCCTTTAATCCCAGCACTCAGGGGGCAGAGGCAGGTGGATCTCTGTGAGTTCAAGGCCAGCCTGGTCTACAGAGTGAGCTCCAGGCCAACTGGGACTAAAGGGATACCCTGTCTCAAAAAGACCAATAATAATAACAATAATAATAATAATAATAATAATGCCGGGCATGGTGGGGAAAGCTTTTAATCCCAGCACTCGGAGGCAGAGGCAGGCAGATCTCCATGGGTTCAAGTCTAGCCTGGTCTACAAAGTGAGTTCCAGGCCAGCTGTGACTACAGGGAGACCCTGCCTTAAAAATACCAAAAAATAAGGCTGGAGAGATGGCCTAGTGGTTAAGAGCGCTGACTGCTCTTGCAGAGGACCCAGGTTCTATCCCCAGCACCCACATGGCGGCTGAGAACCACCTTTAACTCCAGTTCCAGGGGAATCTGACACCCTCTTCTGACCTCCTGGCTTTGCACGACACAGGTGCACAAACCTGCATGTAGACAGTACATTCATACACATAAAAAATAAATAAAATAAAAAATACCAATAAATAAATAAATAAATAAAATAAAAATAAAAAATAAAAATAAAAAACCCCACTTGTTAGAGGCTAGTCTTTTTTGAGACAGGGTCTCCCTCCAGCCCCAGGTGTCCTGAAACTCTCTATGTAGACCAGGCTGGCCTTGAACTCACAGAGATCCGCCTGCCTCTGCCTTCTGAGTCCTGGGATTTCAGGCATGTGCCACCATGCCCAGCAAACCCTTCTTTTTAAAAGAGGTAAAGGCAGGCGGATCTTTGTGAGTTCAAGGCCAGCCTGGTCTACAAAGTGAGTTCCAGGCAGCTGGGGCTACAGGGAGACTCTGTCTCAAAAAGACCAAAAAAAAAAAAAAAGATTTATTTTTATTTTATGTGAGTGTATGTATGCATATACTATACACATACATACATACACATATATATAATATATTCCTGGGGTCTAAGAAAGCCAGAGGCAGACATTGGATTCCCTTGAAACTAGAGTTACTGATGGTTGTTAGCTATCATGTGGGTGCTGGGAATCGAACCTGGGTGTTCTGCAAGAGTAGCCAGTGCTCTTAACCACTGAGCCATCTCTCGTGCCCCTAGCCATAAGTATTTAAAAGCCCAAGACTATTTATTTATTTATTTATTTATTTATTTATTTATTTATTTATTTATTTATATGTGTATGAGTATACTGTTTTGCATGTAGGTTTGTACACCTGTGTTGTGCAATGCTGTGGAGGTCATGTGGGTGCTGGGTCCTCTGCAAGAGCAGTTGGTGCTCCTAACTGCAAGGCCATCTCTCCAGACCCCCAAAGCCCAAGACTTTTAAACAGAGAAGACAGACACCAGTAAGTTCAAGCATTGTGGGATGGTACACCAATCCAGTTTCACACACTGCATCTCAAAGCAGCACTGCTAACTAGCCAGGTTTATTGTCTAGTCCCTTCCGTTGTCCTTCCTGCTTGCAGTGCCCTCCCTTCCTCCATACCTGCGTTTTATGGGCTCCAGAAGGAAGCTGGAGGAGGGAATAGAGGAAGCCATGCTGGGGTGGGCTCAGACCAAGCCCCCCAGAGGACACCTCTGCCTGGCCTCCTGGAAATGGACACTGGGGAGATGAAGCTGTCCTGACTTTGGGATTTTATAGTCATGAACTTTTGGGGTCAGTGATCTGTCAAGGGCCATGGTGAGGTTGAGGTATAAATCCCAGACAGAGCTCAGTTCTCAAAGGTGCATGCAGAGGACTCCCAGAGGGGAAGGTATCTGAAAAACACTAACCAGAGGAACATGGGGTCACCATCTGGACATTGCATGACTAGGAAATAACCCAGTGGCTGGTTGTATATACCCCAGGCTGGCCTCAGGCTCTTGGCTGTCTTCCTCCATCAGCTCCCAGGTGCTAGGACTACAGGTGTGAGCTGCCATACCAGGCTCAGCACAAAGTCTTTCAAAACAGGCCTCTTGGTAATGCTCACAAATGACCCTTGGGCAGAAGCTGAATTCAGAGGATGTTTAGGATCTGGAGATACACTTTTAGGATCTGGAGATATAGCTTCTGTCAGAGGCTGGTTTTCATCTGGCCAGCTTTTCTCATAGGCTACGTGGACTCGGAATCATTCTCAGTGCTTCAAGTGTGCAGCCAGCCTGTTTGCAATGTAAAGTAACCTCAATCTGGAGAGAGAGGCAAGGGCGCAACTGAGGCGATGTGACTACATACTAGATATGGTGACAGTCTGCAGGGAATAATAATAATGCATGTCGCTGTTCATCCCTCTGCATTTACTCCTGTGTTGAAGCCATGTACCTTATGTCTGTCTCTCTCAGTAGGTGGGGAGGACTTTGGGGACAGAGAAGAACTCCTACCCTTCACTCTGGAGCCTGGCTGGCTGTTGGTAGGGGGATGCTGGTTGACTGAATAGATGCATGAATAAACCAGGTGGCTAAGCAAAAAGTCTGTTGTCTTAAATTACATATGGGAGTGTGTGTGTAAGTGTGTGTGTGTGTGTGTGTGTGTGTGTGTGTGTGTTTAAAATTGTTTATCTTGGGGCTGAGGATATAGCTCAGTGGGTAGAAGGTGAACCTAGCATTGACAAAGCCTCAGGCTTGTCATCTCCAGAACTGTGTACACTAGGCATGGTGGCTTGTGCCTGTTAGCCCAGAGCTCAGGAGGCAGAGGCAGGAGGCTCAGAAGTTTAAGATCGTCTTTGGCTACATCTTGAGTTGGAGAGCAGCCTGGGCTACATGAGAACTTGTCTCAGAAGTTTTTGTTTGTCTGATGGCTCCTTCACTCAAGACACAACCAGCCACAGGAGCCAGCAAATAGAAATACAAGAGGTAATGATGAGCCCCAAATGGACAAGGCTAGGCAAGAGATTGCGCCTTGCTGTTTGGCAAGATGCCTTACAGTAACTTAGATGCCACTCCTAGAGTGACCAGAGGGGACAGCCAAGATCAGTAGAAGGTCCTTTCTTTCTACACCAGCTCAGCATGATATGGTGGCCGATGGTACAGAAAAAGAGGACTTAAAAAAAAAAAAAAGAGGACTTCATTTTGGGGGCATGTGTTTATAAATTAGTTCCGTTTGCATGTTAATGTGCTTAGCATGTGTGGGCTTTTCTCACAGCAGAACTTTCTAGAACAGTCTTTCGAACTTCTAGTGCGTTGAAGAACTCTGAAATCTCAGCTCCGAAAGTTTCTCTCAGGAAAATGGCTAGGACTTGGATTTCTAGCGTCTCTGGGGTTGGGGAGGCTCCTGAACAGAGGGTGAGATGGTCCTTGTGTGGCTAGATATGCATCGTGTCCTGTGCATAGTCGGTGCGGAATATACACTGCTGCCTGAGCAGAGATGGCAACGACATCTGTGAAATGGCTGACGACGGTCTTATAGTTCGAGGACTTAGAGGAAGACACCTCCTGTCAACCCAGGAGGAACCAAATGGTGCCTTGCCTTCTTTATCTGGTGTTCTAATATTTTCACATCAATAGTGAGGCAGTTCCCATTACAGTACCCTGGCTAGCCTGGTCTGGTGGTGCATACCTGTAATCCCAGCACCAGAAGGCTGAGGCAGGAGGATTGTGAGTAGGAGGCCAGCCTGGACCACATAGCGACTTCCAGGACAGCTTTGGAGGGGATCATCTCAACTCTTCCCCTTCTCCCCCAATCCTCTCAAACAATATCCAGGTAAGCCACTGAACCTTCTGTGACCCATAATTCATACAGGTCATGGGTGTACCTTAGTGACAGAGTACTTGCCTAGTATGGATGGGAAGACCTGGGTTTAATTTCCAGCAGGGTAAAGAAAAGTCATTATTTATTCAGGGTCTGGAGAGTTGGCTCAGTGTTTAAGAGCACTGGCTACTCTTGCAGAGGACCTGGGTTTGATTCCCAGCACCCACATGATGGCTAACAACCATCTGTAACTCCAGTTCCAGGGGATCTCTGTGCTCTCTTCTGACTTCCATGAGCATTGCATGACACGAGTGCACTTATATGTAGGCAGGCAATATACTCATATACAGAAAATAAAAAAGTATTAAAAAACACTTTATTTTATTTTCTGTATATGAATATGTTGACTGCATGTGTATAAGTGTACCTGTGTTGTGAAATGCCCAAGGAAGTCAGAAGAGGGTGTAAGATTCCCTAGAACTGGAACTATGTATGGACGTTAGATGCCATGTGTGTGCTGGGAATTAAACCAGGGTCCTCTGCAAAAGCAGCCAGTGCTCTTAACTGTTGAGCCATCTTTCCAGCCCCTATTTTATTTTTATTTATTTATGTATTTATGTATTTATTTGTGTATTTATTTATGTATTTATTTGTGTATTTATTTATTTATTTTTTACTTTTTGGGAGACAGATCTCCCTGTAGCCCCATGTGGCCTGGCACTCACTATGTAAACCAGACTGGCCTCAATCTCATAAAGATCTGCCTGCCTCTGCCTCCGAAGTGCTGGGACTAAAGGTGTGCACCACCACACCTGGCTTTATTTTATGTGTGTAAAATTTGCCTGTATGTATGTTAAGTGTGCCACATGTGTACTGTACACATGGAGTCCTAAAGGGGGTGTCAGATCACCTGGAACTGGAAGTACAGATGGTTTCGAGCTGCCATGGGGGAGGCTGGGTCCTGAACCCAGGTCCTACGCAGAGGTGGTCAGCTCTTAACTGCGGAGCCATAGCTCCAGTCGTCTTCCAAACCTGCGTTCGGTTTCTAGCAACCACATGACGACTAACAACCTTCTGTCATTCCAGTTGCAGGGAATATGATTCCCTCTTCTGGGTTCTGTGGGCACTGCACACACGTGAAATAGTTATATGCATGCAGGTGAAACACTCATGCACACAAAAATATATGAATAAAAATTAAAAAACAGATAAAACAAGTAACATATTTCTGGGATGAAGGGCTCAATACATGTTAGCATTTACAAAACAAAGTTGGAGGTCCGAGTTAGAAAGGTGTTCAGGGGCCCGAGAATACACGGGGGTGGGGGACACAGAAGGAATGAGCCGGGAGTGGCTGGGATCTAGCTCTAAGAGGGCCTGATTCCCAGCTTGTTCTGGGCATTAAAGGAAGTGGCTAGAAGCCATCGCAGCTGAGCTGGACTCTAAGAAACAAGACTATGCCCTGGTAACGAGAAGTCGTGGCAAGATATTGGACTGACTTGTCCTGTGTGGTACAATGCAGAGAAGCAGAGCCCTAAACACAAATGACGGAAACCAGGCATGGGTGGGGGTGCTGGGAGATGCCAGCCCAGCCTGGTAAACTCAACATGCCAGCTGTTTTCACTTGGGGAAAAGAAGTTAAGGGAGGAGCTGCAGCCTCTGCCAAACCTAACAGTCTAGGAAACTGAGTGTGTAACTGAGCCAGCCTGGGGCAGCAGCAGAGGCGCTCAGCAGGGTGGGGCCCGCCAGAGGCTGTGGAGTTCTCTGGGGTAAAGATGGCAGAGGGCACGGTCTCTGACCTCCCTGAGCAGTCAGTCACAGGCAGGTCAGGGAACCTCCCAGGGGGCATGAGGTTGCAGTGGAAGATGGCTGGGCTGTGCTTAGAGGCTAGGCCAGGTGGCTGTGGTTAGAGGTTAGGCTAGGTGGCTGTGGTTAGAGGCTAGGCTAGGTGGCGGAGGTACAAATTGAGGTTCCAGTTTCCTCATCTGTAAAAGTGAACGCAGTGGCTGGGCATGGGGTGGCTCATGCCTGGAATGCCCCCGCTTGCACTGCCACCTGTTCCAGTCCAGGTTGGCAGTCCCTAGGCGACACAGCAAGTTTAAGGTCAGCCTGAGCTACAGGAAACCTGTCTCTCTTGCCAGGAGTGGTGGAGCACGCCTTTATTTGTTTATTTTTTTATGATTTTTTTTATGTGTATGAGTGTACTGTATGCATGTAGGTTGGTGCACCCGTGTTGTGCAATGTCGTGGAGGTCAGAAGGGGGTGTCGGATTCCCCTGGAACTGGAGTTAAAGATGGTTCTTAGCCTCCATGTGGGTGCTGGGAATCGAACCTGGGTCCTCTGCAAGAGCAGTCCGTGCTCTTAATTGCTGAGCCATCTCTCCAGCCCTGGAGCACGCCTTTAATCCTAACACTCGGGAGGCAGAGGCAGGCGGATCTCTGTGAGTTCAAGGCCAGCCTAGTCTAGAGTGTGAGTTCCAGGCCAGGTGGGGCTACAGGGAGACCCTGTCAAAAAATAAAAAAAAAAGAAACCTGTCTCAAAAAACCAAACATCAGAAGAAAACATACACACGCAAAAATGAAGATAGTATTTGGGTATTTTTTTTTATTTTTTTATTTTTTATTGTATGAAGCTTGTACTGTCTGACATGCAAGGGTCTGTGCACCCGTGTCGTGCAATGCCGCGGAGGTCAGAAGAGGGTCTCGGATTCCCCTGGAACTGGAGTTCTCCTGGAATTGGAGTTACAGACGGTTCTCAGCCGCCATGTGGGTGCTGGGGATCGAACCCGGGTCCTCTGCAAGAGCGTCGGTGCTCTTAACCGCTAGGCTATCTCTCCAGCCCCAATATTTGGGTATTTTGTATAATTCCTGTTCTATTAAAAATTAAGAGAGGTGCTGGAAAAAAAAAAAAAAGCCAGGCGTGGTGGCGCATGCCTTTAATCCTAGCACTTGGGAGGCAGAGGCAGGTGGATCTTTGTGAGTTCGAGGCCAGCCTGGTCTACAGAGTGAGTTCCAGGACAGCTGGGGCTATAGGGAGACCCTGTCTCAAAAGACAAAAAAAAAAGAGAGAGGTGCTGGAAGATGGAAGATGGCTCAGTGATTAAGAGCACTAGCTGTTCTTGCAGAAGACCTGGGTTGGGTTCCCATCACGGCCATCTGTAACTCCAGTTCTATGGGATTCAACTCCCTCTTCTGTCCTCTGCAGGCATCACACACATGGGTGCACTTACATGCACTCAGGCATAACATTCATACATGTAAAATAAAAATAAATAAATAAAAGACAGAATAAGTTAAGTTTTTTGGAATCTCAAAACCCTATCAGATGTCATTATTGTAAAAAAGAAACTACATTGATTAAAAAGAAACTAGTCTAATAACTATTGCATGATGGATTTTAGTAAGAAGAAAAGAAATTCTACCATTTTATTATTATTTTGTTATAAGTGAATAGGCTTTTAAGATATTTAATTTGCTGTTTTTATTTAATGTGTCTGCCTGTAGGTAGGTGCATCCATCTTATGCAATGCCCACCCAGGTCAGAAGAAGGCATTGGATCCTCTGGAACTATAGTTATGGATGGTTGTTAGTTATCACATGGGTGCTGGGAACTGAACCCAGGTCCTCTGCAAGAGCAGCCAGTGTTCTTAACCACTGAGCCAGCTCTCCAGCCTGTGAGTGAATAGGCTTTACATAAAATGCTAAACATAAGGAAACATTTATTGGGGACCGAGCCCTTCTGCCTTACTGACACACCGCTGCTCCCTGCTTTATGTACATCGTAGACTACCCTTTCAACATTAAAAGCCACAGATAAGGTTGGCGAGATGGCTCAGTGGGTAAAGACACTTGCCACTAAGCCTGATGATCTGAGTTCTATCCCTGGGACCCATATGGTAGAAGGAGCTAACCAACCTCACCGGTTGTCTTATGACCTGTGTGTACATGCTGGGGCATGTTAAATGCATGCACACACAACAAATAAAAAATAAAAACATAAAAAATTAAAAGCCACGTGTGCCCCAACTCTTCTTACTCTTTTCCTCAGATCATAGAATTTTACTGATTCCTCCCCAAATATTAAATACCTACTAATCTACTCTTCTTTTAAAGTTTTTTATTAGCATATGTTAATTTTACATAATAATAAGTTTCCTTTCAGAGTCTCATTAGGTAGCCTTGGCTGACCTGGATCTTCCTCTGTAGATCAGGCTAGTCTCAAAGTCAGAAATCCACATGCCTCTGCCTCCCCCGCGCCCCCCCACCCCCCGTGCCCCCCCACCCCCCATCCTCCCCATGCTAGGATTNGTTTTTTTTTTGTTTTTGTTTTTTTTTTTTGTATTTTCAAGACAGGGTCTCCCTGTAGCCCCAGCTGTCCTGGAACTCACTCTGTAGACCAGGCTGGCCTTGAACTCACAAAGATCCACCTGCCTCTGCCTGCCAAATGCTAGGATTACAGGCGTGCACCATCACACCCGGCGGAAAAGTCTTTTGAAAAGTATAATGCGCCTATGACACCAGCACTCAGGAGGCTGGGTCAGGAGGACTGCTCCATAGAGAAATCAGGGCTATACAGTAAGACCCTATCTCCCAACTTTAAAAAATTCTGCAAAACAATACCACCCATGTAGAACAAAACAAAACAAAACAAAAACAAAAACAAAAAGAACTAAAAAGGGAGAAGAGGAGATGGCTCGGATGTTGAGTGCTTGGTGTGCAGTCACAAGGAACAGAACTTGGATCGTAGCACCAGTGTCCATGTAAGAAGATGGGGATCCTGCTCACCTGTAACCCTAGCTCCATAGCAGGCAGAGATAGGGGACTCCCTGGGGTTGTTGGCTTTCCGCTTAACTGAGAAAACATGAAGTGCAGATTCAGGGGGAGAGCTGCCTCAGGGGGCCAGGTGGGGGGGACAGAGGCCGCCCAGGCTCTCCTTTGGCCTCCGTGTGTCCTGGCTGTCCCGCCAGCACATGGACAGATGTGCATACACTCACACAAACACACAAATAAGCAAATGACTATTTTTTCTTTAATGTGTATTTTTTTTTTTAATTTTTGAGACAGGGTCTCCCTGTAGCCCCAGCTGTCCTGGACCTCACTCTGTAAACCAGGCTGGCCTTGAATTTACAGAGATCCACCTGCCTCTGCCTCCCAAGTGCTGGGATTAAAGGTGTGTGCTATCATGCCCGACAGGCCCTGCCTTCTAATACCAATGAATTGTAACAAGTTAACAGGAATCCTAAGGGATTAAAATGTCCCTAGGAAATCCCAGGGCCAGGTTGGGATTGAGGGTCTCAGTGAGAACTGCAAGGAAGGGGGTAAAACTCTCTGGCCAAGCTACACTTGCATATTCCTAAACCTGTTTAGTCTTTTCTATAAGTTAGAACACTGCTACCAGGCCACGCAGTGAGAAGCTGATATTTGTTTTCCCGCCTCCTCAGCTCTGGCCAAAACTGTGACTAAAAGGCTCATTTCCTTGACCAGTTCCTGTCTCTCAGCTTTTCCTTAAAGCTGTGAGCAGAGGACTTCAGATTCTAGGATCTGACATCAAAGGCTGAGACTCTGATATATGAATTTATGAAGGGTGTGTGTGTGTGTGTGTGTGTATGTGTGTGTGTGTGTGTGTAATTCAGTCCACAGCAGCAAGATGTAAGATTTGCACCTCTAAAAACCAGAAGCCACTAGTCTTTAGAAAGATCTAGACAGTTTTCTTTCTCTCCCTTTTCCTTCCCTCTTCCATCTTTTTTTAAAAATAATTTTATTTGGCCAGGCATGGTGGCACAGGCCTTTAATCTCAGCATTCGAGAGGCCGAGGCACGCCAATGTCTGTGAGTTCTAGGCCAGCCTGGTCTACATAGTGAGTTCTAGGCTAGCCTGGCTACAGAGTGAGACCTCACTTCAAAATGAAAAAGTTAAACTTAGGTGGGTAACACTGCTGCTGCCCACTGGGAAGAGGAGTCTAGAGGCCAGGTTTTTATGCTGGCCTGGGTTATTCAGCTTTGGGACCTAAGATACCGCACACGATCTCTTGATCCATGGTCTCGCTCATTAGGCTTATCTCACCTAATGCTATTGTTTTTTGATGTCACATCATAGGCCAGGTACTGTTACATTATTGTTTCCACTTACAGATAGGTAAACCAAATCATAAAGAGATTGAATAGCAGGTTAAAGAATGAACTGCATGGTCTGGAGAGATGGCTCAGTGGTTAAGAGCACTGACTGCTCTTGCAGAGGACCCGGGTTCAATTCCCAGTACTCACATGGTGGCTAAGAACCATCTTAGGCCAGATGTGATGGTGCATGCCTTTAATCCCAGCACTCGGGAGGTAGAGGCAGTTGGATCTCTGTGAGTTCAAGGCCAGCCTGGTCTACATAGCAAGCTCCAGGCCAGCTGGGGACTAAAGGGAGACCCTGTCTCAAAAAAAAAAAAAAGAACTGCGGCTGGCATTCATGCTTAGCCAACTCTGGGATTTTGCTGGACAGATTGTATTGACATCATAATTATGCTACGAGAATTCATGAAATATGGAAAAGTTTTTTTGTTTTTTTTTTTTGTATTTTCAAGACAGGGTCTCCCTGTAGCCCCAGCTGTCCTGGAACTCACTCTGTAGACCAGGCTGGCCTTGAACTCACAAAGATCCACCTGCCTCTGCCTGCCAAATGCTAGGATTACAGGCGTGCACCATCACACCCGGCGGAAAAGTCTTTTGAAAAGTATAATGCGCCTATGACACCAGCACTCAGGAGGCTGGGTCAGGAGGACTGCTCCATAGAGAAATCAGGGCTATACAGTAAGACCCTATCTCCCAACTTTAAAAAATTCTGCAAAACAATACCACCCATGTAGAACAAAACAAAACAAAAACAAAAACAAAAAGAACTAAAAAGGGAGAAGAAGAGATGGCTCGGATGTTGAGTGCTTGGTGTGCAGTCACAAGGAACAGAACTTGGATCGTAGCACCAGTGTCCATGTAAGAAGATGGGGATCCTGCTCACCTGTAACCCTAGCTCCATAGCAGGCAGAGATAGGGGACTCCCTGGGGTTGTTGGCTTTCCGCTTAACTGAGAAAACATGAAGTGCAGATTCAGGGGGAGAGCTGCCTCAGGGGGCCAGGTGGGGGGGACAGAGGCCGCCCAGGCTCTCCTTTGGCCTCCGTGTGTCCTGGCTGTCCCGCCAGCACATGGACAGATGTGCATACACTCACACAAACACACAAATAAGCAAATGACTATTTTTTCTTTAATGTGTATTTTTTTTTTAATTTTTGAGACAGGGTCTCCCTGTAGCCCCAGCTGTCCTGGAACTTGCTATGTAGTCCAGTTTGGCCTTGAACTCGAAGAGATCCACCTGCCTCTGCCTCCCAAGTGCTGGGATTACAGGCGGGTGCCACCATGCCCAGCCAATATGTATCTTTATTAATTCTTTGAGAATTCCATACATGCGCATGATGTATTTTGATCACATTCCCCTCCTGCTCCTCTCCTCTTCTCACATCCATCCCATCCCCCTCCCAACTTCCTGTGCTTTTTTTTTTTAATGACTCCCCAAGTCCAGCTTGTGCTGCTCCTACACTCACAAGTGCAGGCCATCCACTGGGACCTACCAGGGACCGCACTCTTAAAACTGATTCTCCCTCCCCCAGAAACCATCAACTGTCAATAGCCTCTCAGTTCGGGATGGGGACTTGGAGCCCCCCGCCCCCACCTCTGTGTTGGAATGTTGACTGCCTAGATCTTGTGCAGATCTTGTGCAGGCGAGCACAGCTGCTCTGAGTTCCTGAGCGCCGTCCTGGGCTCTTAGAACCTTTCCAAACCCTCCTCCACAGTGGTCCCTGAGGTGTGTGTATGTGTGTGGGGTTGATGTAGAGGTCCGATTTGTGGCTCTCTGACACTTATTCTATGATAAATAAATCTTAAAAACAATAAAACAAAACAGATAAACAACAACAACAACAACAAATGGGCTAGTAAGGTGGCTCAGTGGGTGAAGGAACCTACTGCCAAGGCTGGCAGCCTGAGTTGGATCACTAGGAGCCATATGGTGGAGGGAGAGAAGTAACTCTCTGAGATTGTCCGCAGCTCTTGTCCATACCCACGCCCTGCACTTTGGCAGGCACACCTCCCTCAGTAAAGAAAAAAAAATGTAATTTTAAAAAAGGGGAGCACTGGAGAGATGGGTCAGAGGTTAAGAACATGGACTTCTCTTGCAGACGACTCAGGTTTGATTCCCAGCACCCACATCATGGCTAACAACCATCTGTAACTCCAGTTCCAGGATATCTGATGCCTCTTTTGTCCTCCTCAGGCACCAGGCAAGCACGTGGTACATAAAACACTTGCAGGCAAAACACTCATCTACATCAAATAAAAAAAAAAAATTTTTTTTTAGTAAGAGAAGAAAGGGACAGATGTATAATCCCATTACTAGGAAGGCTGAGGCAGGAGGATTTCCACAAGTTCAAGGTCAGACTGTTCTACATATATTCTAAGCCTGCCAGGACTACAAAGCAAGACCATGTCTCAAAAGATGAATAAATAAGGACTGGGGAGATGGTTCAGTGGCTAAGAGCACTGGCTGCTCCTGCAGAGGACCAGGGTTTAGTTCCCAGCACCCATACTGCAGCTAACAACTGTCTGTAACTCCAGTTCTAGGGACCTGACACCCTCTTCTGGCCCCTGGGAGTACTGCATGCATCAGGTACACATACATACAAGAGGGCAAAATACAAATAAATAAAAGTTTGAAGAACAAATAAGCAAACAGGCATACCAGATCTTGCCTGAAAACTATGGTGTGTTCCTTTCTCTATATGCGTGCATACATGCGTGCAAGCACACAGACAGCACTGTTAATGTTTCGTGGGAAGATAGTTGTCCTCTGTAATGGGAAAGTAAGATTCCCATAGGTCTCAGTCCTTCCTCAAGAATGTAGATCCTGCTTGTTATGGGAAACCAGACTCACCCTGGGATATCGCTGGGCTTCATCTTTTGCTTGGCCTTTCCCCACTTGTCTTCAGAAGTCTCTTTTCAATGCTTACCTTTGTGGGCACCTGTTTACACTGAGTCCTCCCAAGGCCACACCCATGACTTTCTAAAGAGATGCTTCAGCAGCTGTGGTTTGGGGTACTGCAAAAGAAATGAGGAAGAGGCTGGCAGGTGAGTTCAGAACCCAATAGCACTCTTGTTCTCTGCCTGCCTGCCTGCCTGCCTGCCTGCCTGCCAGAGACAAGGTGGTTTAGACACTGCCACCACAGGGTGTCCCCAATGGGGCCTCGGGTGTTTCCTGAGCTACAAGTCCTGAGTCTCCCACAGGAGTGTCACTCTGGCTCCAGTCGGTGTTGTCCTTGGAATTAGCCAGTTAATCCCACAAGATCCTATGTCACCTGGTACCACTGGGCCAATCTGGGAGGAGGACAGAGCCAGGCTCAGATATAGCTTGGGGATGGGAAAAGAGAAGACCTCTCTGACCCCATCTTCTGTGGGACACGAGCCCCTGCCCTTTGGCTGTTTTCCTGGGATTTGGCCACCAAAAGATCAACTGTCACAAGACAGCCCTGTGCTGTGTCTTGACCAAGAGGGGAAGAAGGACACTAAGAGTCAAAGATGTGGGAACAGCCATCTCGTTCACCTGATACACTACTCACGTGGGGTGCATGGTAGGGTTTATCCAAGTTTATACAGAGAATGCAATTTCTCTCCTGGGTCCTATTGCTCCACAAAGGGAGCTGGCACACAGTAAGGCTTCACTCAATATCTCCTTCTTTTTTTGTCTTTGGAGAAATAATTTAGTTATTCCAAACTTATCTAGTGATCGGTAAATTCATGTTCCTTTATTCCTGTTTGTCCCCACAGTTGATTCCCAGAAGCCTTTAGAATGTTCCAGAAACTGATGTTCAGGTGTCTCTAGCTTTGAAACTGCCTTGTGTAGTTTGTGTGTGTGGCATCAAAACTATCTGGTGTGCTGGGTGTGACAGAGACACATAGACACACAGACACACATAGACACACAGACACACATAGACACACATAGACACACATAGACACACAGACACACAGACACACATAGACACATATAGACACACACAGACACACACAGACACACATAGACACACAGACACACACAGACACACATAGACACACAGACACACATAGACACACATAGATACACATAGACACACATAGACACACAGACACGCATACATATAGACACACAGACACACACAGACACACATAGACACACAGACACACATAGACACATAGACACACAGATACATATAGACACACATTGACACACAGACACACATAGACATGCAGACACACATAGACACACAGATACACATAGACACATATAGACACACATAGACACACATAGACAAACAGACATAAATAAATAATTTTTAAAAATAAAAGAAAAAGGAGGTAATGGGCAAGGCTGCTAGTTGGACATGGTGGCTAATGTCTGTAATCCTAGTCCTTTGGAAACGGAGATTGAGGCCAGCCTGAGCTACATAGTAAGTTTCCAGGCTAGCAAACAAACAACAATGAAAAAAATTGCCATCTTCTTGGGGCTCTCCAGCACAGGCGAGGGAGATAAAGGCCCTGGAGCCTCAAGTTGGCTTTCGGAGGCCACTGCGAGAACTGCTGGGCGGCAGACAGAGCCCGTCACCGCTCACCCTCCCATGGTTTCCACAAGGATCCAGAGCCTTCACAGGGATCTACCTTGTACTGCTGTCCTGCTACCCACAATGCCTTGCAGATATTCCAGCTTGTCCTGGAAGGCCCCAGTGCTCTTTGCTGCTTTTTAAAACAGCACCTGTTACTTCTCACCTTGGTTCTTCCTGCTTCAAGTATGGCCTAACCTGTTGATTTGATTATTGTTCTCTGTAATCTCAACAATTTAGGAGGCTGAGGCAGGAGAATCTCAAATTCAAGGCCTATTTGAGTCAGAGCAACTTCAAGACCAACTTAGTGAGATCCTGTTTCAAAATAAAAAGAAAAACGGGGTCGGGGGGTGGTGGTTTAAGGCCATGGCTCAGCGTGGAAGCACTTACCTAGCTAAGGCCGAAGCTCAGCGTGGGAGCACTTACCTAGCACTCTGGGTAGTTTTTCTTGTCAAGTTGATACAATTTAGAGTCACCCGGGGAAGTGGGCGCTTCAGCTGGGGAGTTTCCCGGATCAGATTGTTGCTATGTTTGTAAGGAACGGTCTTGAAGAATGACTGATGTGGGAAAGCCCAATTCCTCCAGGGTCTCTGCTTCAGTGCCCACCATGCTTTCCCTCGATGGACTGTGACCTGGAAGTGTACGCTGACCCAAACCCTCTCCTACCCTGAGCTGCTTTTGGTCAGTGTTTTATCACAGAAACAATGAAACTAGAGCACTTGATACGGGTGAGGTGTGAGGCTCAATCAATCCTTAGTGTTGAAAAAAAATCACCCATTTAATGAACATATTTGTCACCCTGGAAAAGTTCCTGTGGATTTTGGTAGGACATCCTCACCTTTTACCCCTGGCCCTAGATAACTACCAATCTGCTATCTGTTCCCACAAATTTGTTTATTTATTTATTTATTTATTTATTTATCTATTTA